>VFXK01000010.1:1207500-1750615 GCA_009746055.1 Metschnikowia pulcherrima
GTGAAACTGTCCGTGAATATCGCCCACAACAGTGCATGGTGAGCTGAGTGACATGATGTTCGGCACCGCCAAGAGTTGTGTTTTGAGCTGGTGACAGAGCTCGTGTACGGTTTCCTCCGGGAGAAGCCGCGGCGGGCGGTGTGAAAGTAGCTGCTCGAGGCAGTAGTCTAGGTCCGACGTCGGGATGGCGAAGCCGGACATTTACACGATTTTTCGGGCAGCTTCCGTGCGATTTTGTGCTCTTTATAGCGTCCTCAATAGCGGTATCTCAGATAAGTATTGGTGGCCCCATTGGCTGCGCTGGGCCCTGGGGCCGCGGCACGCGACTCCACGCGGCATGAGTCCACTTCGGCACTAAACTTTCAAAGTATGAAAGTATATGAGATAGGAAACAAACATCATGTCTGCAATTCATCGTGAAATGAGCCATGAAAAAATGATCGATACAAGCTGAGCTTTTTTTTCTGGGGTTTTATAAGCTCAAATTTGTAGTCTCATGTGAATTGATAGGACCACTTCGAGCTAATGAGTTTAGCTGCCAAGCTGGTTACCTATAATAACCCCGACCATGCGCGTGCTTCGGAATCGCCTAGGGAAAAGGGATCAGATATGGTTGTACTACATGAGCAATACACATTTAAATTGCATGTTTTTTTCAATTGGTTTTTGGATTTTCCACCATTCTTGCACTTGACCTGAATATACAATTATGACTTTTTTTAAATGTGCCGCTGAGGCAGCTTGGGACTCATATAGCCGCTAATAATCGCTCATTGCTAGCTGCAATCTCACTCTAAGCCTTATCTCACTTTAATTTATGCGTAAATAAATGCAAATGTTCAAAAAGTCAGTCTTAAAACATGTTTCGACTCGTGAAGATTTTCAATTCGAGTGTTTTTCAAGTTCGTAGAGATCTGCCAGCCCCTTCAACCTGCTTTCCTGCTCGTTTCTAATTAGATCGTGGATCAAGCACACTAGTTTTCGAGGATCTCTCGAATCACCCATCAGACTCGCATTGCTGCCAAAATCCTTTCTTTAGTAAGGCGAGACCCAGCCATCAAATCAAAGCGATAAAACGCAAAATGAACATCGTATGACCTCATGTTGAGAAGTCTGTTTTCTGTACATGGCCACAATGTTGGCGGGGGCGCTGTATGTATCTATCGTTTTGTGGGAAGCTCGGCAGGTAGCTTCACGGTCTTTAATCAGATGTATCAAGCCCGAAATCTGTAAGAAAAGAACGAAAGAAAAATAAAGGAAGATTTTGCTCGCCTAATAGTCTTGATACCCAGGCCTCACATCTTGGATAACTCCGCTTCTGACGCCCTGAGCCACCCGGGCTCCAGTTGAATGATCACTTTCCCTTTGAATGTGTAGTCCTCCCAAAAGCGGCCAAAATTAGTATATACTCACAAGGATACAGCCTTTTCTCTCATGAGCTGGACGATGAGAAGGTCTGGTTGATTTTACAGATCACACACAGCTGATAGTAGTGAAAAAGTACCGCGTATCTCACTTGAGCAAATAACTATACCTGCGATGGATCATCGTTCGCAAAAGCACCCCGCTCAAGCAATTGCTTCACGAACTTCAACTTTCATAGTTGATTTCACACGGTTGACGTCTATATTTTGTATTTCAATTGACTCTGTATACAGCGAAAGCTAGGCCTCCGCCACGGCTTTCGTCAAGATTTCCATGCCCTGATCAATGACCTCCTCTGGAATGTTCAACGCAGGCACCAAACGGATCACGTTTCCCCCAGCAGTTATAATGAGTAGCCCGTACTCTCGGCACGTGTGTACAATTTTGCCCGCATCAACACCTTCGTGGAGCTGCAAGCCCAATAAAAGGCCCCTACCCTTCACGGCCTTAACCTTCTCTGGATGCGCGTCTTTGATTTTGTTCAAACCGTCGACAAACTTTTTGCTGGCAAAAGCAACATTTTTCAAGAACTTCTGGTCACTGACCTGATCCACAACATATGCGCCGACGGCAGACCCGAGCGGGTTGCCTCCATATGTGGTGCCATGGTCTCCCACCTGCAACGCGTTTTCGATCTTGTCGCTCACCATGACGGCCCCAATTGGGAAGCCGTTGCCGAGCGCTTTTGCCATGGTGACGATATCTGGGTGAGCGTCGGGGCCCAACGCACAGTGCGCCCACAATTGGCCCGTACGACCGAGTCCGCACTGGATCTCGTCATAAATGAGTACCACATCGTTTTCGGTACAGAGTTTACGCAACTCGCGCAAGAATTCGCTATCGACAGTGTTTACACCACCCTCACCCTGTATCGGCTCGATGATCACAGCGGCTGTTTTGTCCTTGCTGATAACGTTTTTGACCGACTCTATATCGGAAGAATCGGCCACTTGGATGCCAGGCACCAACGGCGCAAACGGCAGCTGGTATTTGGGGTTCGCTGTCACGGACAACGCGCCCATGGTCCTGCCGTGAAATCCATTTTGAAAGCAAATGATCTCTGTCTTCGCGTCGTTCTGTCTCTTGGCGTATCTGCGTGCAAACTTCAACGCTGCCTCGTTGGCCTCTGTGCCGGAGTTACACAAGAACACGCGCTGAGCATCGGCCATGCCATTTGCCTCGACGGTTTTCCGTACTAATTTGTTGGCCAAGTCGCCCGCGGGCGCGTTATAGTAGAGATTCAGGCAGTGCATCAACGTCAGCGACTGTTTTGCGATGATGTTGCTGACTTCCTCATGGCTGTGACCCAAGCACGTGACCGCAATACCGGCGGTGAAATCAACGTACTCTCTGTCCTCGAGATCGTACACAAATGAGCCTTTTCCGCGGGTGATTACCAAGTTTGGACGTGCATATGTGGTGACAGTATACGGCTTCGTGATATCGTCAATAAACTTACCGGTGACCGAGGAAGCGTCGGCATCGGCGACAGGTGATTTGGCAGCGAGGTGCACACGTGACGTGGCAAGCAGTCTCAAGCCAAAATTAAGTTTTGGCGTTTTCAAACAAGTTCTTCTCAACATGATTCGTATTTCTTATGGATAGAAAAAGCGTGGTGCGGTGCGGTTTATGTACCTGCTTATCGTGGAAATTTTTTCACCACCGCGCTTATGACTAACCATTGCCCGATTAGGCAGGAGGCTGCAATTAGTCGCACGCCAATTATGGTGCCGCTCTGAAGATTGATCACGACTTATCAAATACTTTAAACATATTTGCCTTTTTCTTTCAAAGTATGACTTTAATTCGTGCCGGGAATCCAAAAAAGCCCTATCTGTTGTTTCCCAAAGTAATGTTTGCTCACATTCCCCGTAGGTATCAAAAAGAAAAAATTAAACGTTTCTGGTCGGATCAGACCATATGTTTTAGGTCAAACACGGTCGGTGCTGATTGTTGTTTCCACCAAACAATCTGGCTCGAAATCTTTGACTGTTTCGACTACAATCCTGTTGATCTCAAATAATAGACGCGACTCGTCGTCGGAACTGCCGCCCTTCATATGCACCAGTACACCGGCCAAGTAAAGCGTCGGGCTGGCTTTTGTGAAATGCAACTTGTCAATAGTATAAGATGCCTTGAAGTTTGCAAGTCCAAGGATCCGGTCATAAATTGCGGCCTTGGTCACAGTGAAGTCGTACTCGGAGTATGGGAAAGAAATGAGTAGAATCCCGCCAAGCGTCTTCACCAAGTTCCAGCCTGCATAGCAAAGGAGAGACGCTACCACCAAGGTTGACGATTCGTTCAAATCAAACCCGAATTCGTCTTTCAAACTTTCGGGAATCAATGGCGCCACAGATAGAAATGCGGAATACACGAGCGTAAGCAACCGAATTGGGTTGTTAACTAACACCCGCAGCATACTTCTCACGCGCTGCGAGATTTTCGATTTTTGAGTCATTGAAGAGTTTATGCCCAAAATCCCAATCTCTTTCTTGTTTGTGTTCGGTTCGGCCATGAGCTCAGAGAGAGGAGCCTGTGCAAAGATGTATGTGGAGGTGACCCACGTGATGGCAATTACGAGCATCAATATAGCCTCATAGAGAACCCAGCCCGCAGCGCCATTTTGGTTCGAGCCATGGATATGGTGGGCACCGTGTTCGGTGGTTTCACCTATGGAGGGATCCACTAGATCCACCACTACCTCCTCCACAAAATGGCTGATCAAATCACACCCGACCATGACCAGCGAAGTGCTCAAAGCAAAACTCGCTAGCACTTCTAGCCGGCCTAGCCCGAAAGGGTATGCGATGGATGACTTGCTCCAGACCTCGAAGTTGGACATGATGTTCACGATTGCAGCCATGAATGAGCCCAAGGAGTCGTAGAAAACCAAATGTGCAAGTGTAGAGAACGCCTGCTGCTGTGTATGCACACCAGTTACGAAAACAACAACAGACGTGACCGCGTGCGCCAACGACATGGCAACTTTGAGCTTTTGCGCGCGGCTAGCACTGCCCAACGTTTCTTTAAAGTTGGGGATCGGATACAGGTCCGGAATAAGACTGGGCTGGTTGTTTGCGTCCGCAATAGGAATCGGTTCCTGAAACAAATTCATCGATACCGAGGAATGCTTATAGCGATGGCCCTTTCTGTGTGCGGGTTTCACCACGAGCAGCGGGCTTGCAGTGACTGACAAGTCCTGCGGCTTAAAGTTGAATGGCTGTAATTTTGATGGCGAAGATGGTCTTTGTCTGTGCGGTGATTTCTGTCTCACTGGAGAATTGCTGCGAGAAGGCGACCCAGACCGCAGGCGAGGGTTTCGGGAATCCACGGGCGGAAGCAGGATTGACGGCGTGTAACTATTTCGCCTAGAATACAGTGCCAGACTTTTCATCATCGTTTGTTTTTCGGGCTCTTGATGCACTCTATTCTCCAGAATAGGCAGGCCTGCAGCGTACTCCCATATCGGGTTGCTGGATTCGCCAAAAAACGACTTGGGCCTGCGTGTGGAGCTAGAGTTGGCTCTTTGATGGTATGAAAAAGACGGCTGGCCCACGGGCGCCGTTGGCGAGTTGACTAGTGACGTGTTGCTGCCGTTGAAAGAATACCGTTTGTTTGCATAGGGAAAGTTCTGTGCAGAAACGCCGCCGACATTTGACGCGTTCGGGGTGCTAGCTCCATAGCCGTTGACATATGGGCCAGATGCATTGCCAGGGTTGTTTGTGGCGCATACAGGCATCTGCACCGCAATGCTCTTTTGTGATTGTGCCTCCACATCGGTATGCAAAGACTCTGATGAAAAGTTGGCGCTCAAGAAGGAAAGGTCCGGCACACGGCCCGGATTTGTGATTTCTGGTCGATACTCATCATCGTCTACTGGTGATTCCGATAAAATCTGGCTGTAAAGGGGCGAATCGAGAAAATGGCCCGCGTCCATATGTTGCTGTGGCATTATGAGATTCACTCGAAGATGGATGTTACTGAGTTGAATACTCGGGGATAAATCGTCTTTTTCAAAAGTGTTTCTTTTTGTTGTTGTGTTTTCGAAATGTTCACGAACGCGTCTCTTTTTGCACCTTGCCGTTTTGATTACCTGAAGATATCTAGCGAATACGATTGTCCAAGGTAAATGGACTGTTAAGGTTATTGCGTTGCGTGCACAACCGGCGCACTGGCCAGAAATCTCATCGATAATAATAAACCAGGCACGCGCTTATACACAGGCATTTATTGCTCATGCAGTCCACAGAGAAGATCTCAGAGATGATGCGTGTCAGCGATGACGTCGATCGCCGTCGGTCGCCGTGATTCTATAGAAGGTTCTCAGCTCTGCGGTTTTTGCAGCCTGAATTGAGTGAAAATAATCGTTCTATAGAAAAGAAACCTCTATTTTAGCGCAAGATCTTTCTGATCAATATGGATTTTCTTTCGTTGTGTAGGCGCCAAACATGGAGAGGCTAAGACACGCGTTGTTCAACCCCGTGGAAGTATTCTCAATGAGGCCCACGCTGTCCATCCTGAACGGTTTATTGTACCTGGCATCGATTTTTTGAAAAGGATCTAGTTCTCCATCACCCCGCTCCTTTTGCCGCAAGACCAAATGAGAATTGTTGACCAACGCTGCATCACTGTCATGACTCAATTCGATTCTATCAAGTGTCAACACACATGCGGTGTCATCCGTGCCAAAATCGTATTGGTTCATCGCAGGCTCTGGGAGGTTCAAAATCATAGACATGGTCATAACGGCAGTCGCTCCACCTGTGTTTTCTAGACGAAGCTCGTCCGGAGAAGGCTCTGCTTTGGATAATGGAGGGGACTGATCCATGAGGTCCTCGCTCGATCCAACAACTAAAGTCTGGGTGAGCGCGTCTTTTATTTGTAGGAGTAAATCGTAGAGCAATATTTTTAGTTTATCCTGACCCTGCGCCAAGAAAGATGAATTGAGCAATGTCATCATGTTTCTCAAGAAATGAAACTCAAGTGAATCGTTCTGTGCGATAATGTCCGTGAGCGAGTCACTGTGAATGATCAAAAGCCGCAAAAAAATTGATATGATATCATGAAGTTGCTGAGTGTGGTGTTGAATCACTTCCGCATTGTCCACCAGCCCTAAGATGTTGATGAGAAGGCTGGAAAATTGGTAAAATGTCTCGAGCAGTAATGGTAAGGTTTCGGCACTGGAGACTGAAAACTTTTTGAAGAAATCTTTCAAAAGAGGCAAAAGTTTGGAGCTTTCCGAAGAAATTTGGATCAAGTTTTGGTCGGAGGAGTTCTTACTGTCTTCTCTGAGCCACACCATTAGCTCGCTGTGCGTTAAATAATATTCTTTCAAAAACTTGAACACCATTCTTTTTTCACTCCATTCGAGGTGATTAAACAAGTCTCCAAAGAAGGTGTTGTTCTTATCCATCGAATTGTTGCGCTCACCCAAAAATTCAAGAACCACTTTCCCGACATCATTTCCAGCTGGGTGTTTGTTCGAGAAAACTACTCGCAAGACTAATTGCAAGTATGGCAAAGAAAACTCGTTGGCCAACGGTGCCAATGCCAGAAACATCAGGAGGTCTTCCTTTTCAAGCAGATTGTGAAGTAATTCTCGACAAATCGCCAAATTCGAAGCGAGGGAAAGTGCCGTTGATAACGAGGGCAACGCAAATGTCTTGTAATTTATGATCACCGGGGCTAACGCTTTCTTGATGGCAATTGTATGTGCCTCAGAAACCGGCTCTTGGCTCATTTTCTCAAGGGCATGTAATTCTCTGATCGTCAACAGATAAGCATGCTCGAGATGCCGCGAGCAAAATTCGTCTCGCAATATATCCAACATGAGGGCTTGAGACGGAGGCAAACCGTGAAAAGCCCCGAAAAGAATATGAAAACTACCTCTTGAGAATTCCAGGCCCTTTTCAGCCATATTGTCTAGAATATCGATAACCTCATTTATAGAAACCACATTCAAGGCCACCAACTTGATTAGGAACTGCTTGATGGCATCAACTTCGAAATTCAACTCGAAAACTTTCTTGCAAGAATCCAACAAATGCTTTTTCGCTTCCATTTCTTCAGTTGCCGCGCAAATCCGAAGAAGCTTCGCAAATGCACTATCTTCGCGTTCATTAGATTGATCAGAAAGACCAAACCACTTTTGGATAAGTGTGTTGGACAATGAAGCAACATTTGCTTTGTCTGTGAAATCTGTAAAATCTGGTGCCGAGAGCCCTAGGTAGTTACTGTCGAATTCTTGCATGATTTCCGAAATCTCTTCGTGGCTCGCTCGTTTCGATTGTGTAGAAGAGAGCTGGTTCAAATTTTCCATAAACAGCTGGGCTGAAAATACTTGGTTACGGCGTGGGAGTGGAACCTGCACTTTCAAGGGAGATTCTGCCGTGTCCTTGCCGAAAATATACTTGTCCAAGTCGGGATCGTTTCTGAACAGATGACCAATCACAGCTTCGGTAAGCTTTTTGTCAACAGTCAGGCTCATGAAGTTCCAGAGGGGCTTGAAATTGTAGAAGTCTGGTTCACGTGTGGCCAAGTCCTGGTAAGCAATAATGATGAGGTAGTAGAGCTCATAAGCAGCCGACACGCGGTCAGGAGTGCTTCCCGGAAGAAAATTGACTACCAAGTAATGATGCTGAAGTAGTCTTCCAAGAAAATGAAGAGTGTCCAAATAGTAGATGATGACCTTGTTCTCGTTTTTCAAAACAAACCTTACAAAGGCCTTGAAGAACACAGTCAAGTTATCAGTACACTGGTAAAGCTGGTAGATTCTCGCAATGGTGGAGGGAGTAATGTGTATGAGCTTAGGTGATTGAGTGATCGTGGCTTTAATCTGGGTGGTGAGCCAATTCACAAGAAGAAACTTCACTCCAACACTGAACAGACTGAGTTCCTCGAGAAATGCCTCATAGTTCTCAGAGAAAACTTCGCTGACTAGACCGTCCAATACATGCATCCTGCAAATTTCCATTCCACGGTCAAACGAGGACGAGATCTCTTCTCCGTCAGGAGTCCACTTTGACAAAATCTGGTAGTGTTGCTTGTTGTTCAATGCTGGGAGATTTGAGAGGACTGAGAGATGAAATGAGATCTGTGGGTCGTTTTGCATTTCCTTGTTCATATCGCTCTGCAGAGACGAGATATAAAAAATCCCACATGCGATAATCCTTCGAAGATATGAGGATATTGAGACTATTTTTAGCTGGTAAAACTCGTTGATGAGCACAAACAAGTTTTTCATCGAGATAGTCTCAGGCGGCTCGTGTGCCAAATTGAAAATACTTTCGAGTATCTCGCTCTCGAACTCTGCCTTGAGGTGCACGCTACCCCTGGAAGTCATTGGCTGCAAAACCTTCTTCTTGATGAAATTACATAGAATGAGGATCTTTTCTGACAGCGAGCCCATATCCCGGAAAGCGCTGGTGCACCATTTTATGAGTGTGTTTAGATTCCTTCGCCAGATATCCAGATCAGCCAGCTGAGAAGGGCGCAAAGATGTTGCAAGGCTGCTTTTGAGGTTCATTGCGTCAAGTTGGTCAATGAATCCAAGCGTGTCATTATTGGAGCGGGTTGAAAATGACACTTTTGCTTGATTGAATAGAGAGTGCGAAAATGGCTTTTTGTTCTTCGCTGACGGTTGACTGACTTTGGAGTCCTTGATTGCGTAACGCATGTTTAACATGAGACTCTCATTCCTGTAATTGAGGAGCCGGAAAACGGTCTCAAAATTCTGCCTCTGGTCGTCATTTCGCACTATGCTGCTATTGAGGAGTATTTGGTAAAGTAAGGGACCGATTAGTGGCCAAAAATCTGGAAGAACAAACGCGTTGGAGTTGTGGCGAAAAAGCCCTGCGACCGAAGTTGAAATGAGAAGGAGTAAATTATCCTTGACATTAGGGGGTAGCGCACTTGCCTCTAGAGGATTTGGCGCTCTTGATATCGTGGGGCATCTTTCCACCATGAAATGCATGAGTAAGAGCGCCTCGCCAAGTTGTTTGCAAAAAAAGTCCTGCATGAGAATGTCCTTCCAATACGTCTTCACAAGAGTCAACGCAACCAAAAGACGGCCATATTCCACTGGATGGGCTAGTAGCTGAGAGATGTCTGCACCGTCATCATCTGATTCGGCCCTCAGAAAGTCAATAAGCTCAGGGAGGTCCTCCACCAGAAAGGCAAAACCTTCTCGAAATGCTCGAATTATGCATGAAAGGAAAGACGTTCTGTCTATCAAAAGCTCAATGTAGAGTGTTTGTACTAGGCGTAGAAGATAGGCCAATTTTTCCTGGTAAGCAGATTTTTTATCTGACGAGGTCACCGCCGGCATCTCGCGTGCAAATTTCAAGATATAGTCGGCCACCTGCAGCGTCCATTCCTGGAGCCACCTCCCCTCTATCACGTCCAAGTTAGGCGAGCCAGAAGGAGCCAGTAACAGGGCCGGATTTTGCCTGGAATGGAACCTTTTGCGTAGAAGCACTTGCTCACTGCTAAGCACACACTTCACAAACCAGATTGCCCTCGAAACAGGTACTTTCCACGCGCACATCTGGTCGATGAGGACCTTGTTCCTGATTCCGTGCGGAATCTTTGCTGAAACCGCGGAAAGCGGGATTTCCGAGTTGGCCAAATCGCGGAGCCACGCGTCGCGTTTCAGCGCGGTCAAGGTCACCCGCGGCGGGAGTTTGAACCCGTGTGACGCCATGGAGATTTTGTTGATCACCTCATTTCTCACCAAGTACGCCTTCGTCAAATTCGTCGATAGCTCGTGGAGAATCAGCTTCCCCACAGATTCCGAAGAGAACAACGTTTCTTGGATCAAATTGCGTGCGGAGAAGTACTCGTTCGCAACCAGCGGCGGCTCGAAATAGCCGTTGTTGAGACACTCAGCCGCGGTCAAACGCGGGTTTTCCCGGTCTTTCTCGTGCCACGGCCCGTAATCTGGGTAGCTCTTGATCGTGAGCGTATCGTCCAAGGGATAAATTGCCTCATTTGGCTCATTCATCACAAACTTCATCAGGTAGATGTCATCTGGCGACGCGGAAGAAGGCACAGCCGTGAGCCCGTTCCCAGCAAGCAACGTGTTTCTGCTTTTCGGCCGCGACATCATGCGAGGGTCAAACTCGGGGGTTTTTATATCAAACAGGAGAAAAAAAGGGGGGAAATGCGGGAACTTGTGGGGGGTGTAAAATAATGATTGTCTCTCTATGCCCTAGATGTCGGCCTCGCTATTGCGATCTCGCTAAAAGCTTCCGCCTGCCTTGGTCCGCGCCGGTCACCATACAGATAAGACTGCACACAAGCGGGGGTTGCAGATGTTGGGAACACCATGATAGTGCTTTTAGTGAAATAAATTTATTTGGATTTTGTTTGTATTGAATATTCTATAGGCGGATTTTGTGATAAGGTGTATTCAAGAAAAGTCGCAAGTTACTGGCCATGATATTCAGGTACTTCTAGTGGACGCCTTATGAAGCTGACTTTAGAATCTTAGTGCGGAAACTGAAAGATGGAATCTCGAATGAATTGACATCACGGAATTAAAGGTTCATTCCAGGCGCAGAACCGTTTCATAATGGTTTCTGGGCAACTCAAAATAGCTATATGTTGGACTCTCTGATCTTTTTCGGAATTTTACCGGCAGCCACTTGAGAACTAAGGAAAGTATCATGAACGCCATTTGGCTCGTGGCTGTGTGGCAACCACAAGGTGGTTACAGAATTGAATGATTGTAACACTAGTCTATGAGTTTTTTCATCTCAGAGTCGAGTCTGATCGAAGCAATACTCAATCGCTGTAGTAACTCTCTAGATCCACGGACTTTTGACTCTGTCATTTACCAGTCATCGTCATCCTCGTTGTCATCACTGTAATCAGTCGTAGCACCTTTTCGTTTCATTAATGCATCGGCAAGCGATCCCGCTAATGACACCTCCTCCGTTTTTTTGGCCTTCAAAGCGTCTGCGAGTCCATTACCCAAACCGCCCGTCTGTACAGATGTGGGGCTTTGTGACTGCGCAGAGGCTTGTGGTTGATTTTGTGCACCCAGATTATGGGCAGGCGGTGGTGGCGCGGGCACGGCCACTTTTGCTCCTCCAAAGAGATCTGCTGGTGGCTCAATCTCCTTCATGTAGTCTAATGGCGCCCAGCCCTCCCTTGTCTCCTTCAAGTCCTTCACAAGACCCCATTTTCCATTCACGCTAACGACATAGACCACGTCCTCCTTCACAAGCGGCACTGAACCGCTCACTGAGCCATCATAATCGTAGAGAACTTTATACGTGGGATGTTTTGGCTTTGCAACGGCCAAAGCTGGTGGAGGAGGTGGAGGAGGCGGGGCAACTTTTCTCACTGGCGGCGCCGGGGCGGGGTTCTTTTGTGCTGGTCTTGCTGGAGGTACAACCCGAGCTGGCTGTGAGTTCTGATGCGGCTGAGGCCTCAGAGGCGCCATTGGAGCCGGCTTTGAGTGTCCTTGAGGTCTTTGAGGCGCCACAGGTGCCGCAACATTGTTGTTCATCACGCGCGCGGGGGTTTGAACAGTTGGGCGAGTAGCGGGCTGTGGTGGCATATACGGCTGGGGCGCATTTGTATTTCTGATCTTAGGGGCAGGGGCGGCAGCACCTTGTCCGCCGCCATTGCTCCGTCTCACTCCCCTATTGTAGTATTTGCTGTAGTCCACCGCGCTCGAGATGCCTCTAGGTCTTTTAGGATTCTTGCTGTTGGGGCTCAAGCCTTGTTGCACTGTCACGGTACCAGACTTGTATGTGTCACTGTTCACAGGCGCCGAGCCATGCTGGAATTTCACAACATGAAATTTGCCAGGCTTTTTCTGATACTGCACCGTTGCGTCGATTTTGACGGTGATACCTCTATTGATCTTCTTGATTTGAGTGACTAATTCTGTCTTGAAGTCCAAATTGATGAAGATATCGGGAGTGGATGGCGTTGGAGAATGCAATGAGATTGCAAGCCAGTTGTCTTGGAATGTAGACAAGCCAAGGTAATTAATACCGCTGATAGGAATAGTGAACTCTTTTTGCAATTGAAGTCTATTCTCAACCAATGCTTCAGCAATAACAATGAAGCTCGAGCGAGTTAAGACAAATATCCTAGGAAGACGCTTCGATGACCTGCCAAACTTTGACAAAAGAATTTCGCCCTTTCCCGAAAAGACAACTGGCTCGGATAGGCTAGTCTGACTTACGACAAATCTGCCATAGCCAGACGAATCATTGCATCCAAGGTAATCTCCCATATAGGCCCTTGACCCGAGAATAGAGAATCTGCGTCTCTCTTTCCTGCCTTGTAACATGGCAGTTCCCTCATCGCGGATCTGTTCAAACTTATTTCCATGCTTTTTGGTTCTCCATGCATTCTGAATGACTTTTGCTGCATCATCCTTTCTCTTGAGGTAACGCCTCCACGCACGTTGAATACGCGCTGCCATATTGTGCCAATATTTATCCCTCATATCCTCCAAAGCGAAGAGCGTTTCTGGTGTCTTGATGAAAACCTTTGTCGTACCCATTTGGTACTCGGAAGGGGGGATGTGGCAACTGCGCAAGATTTCCTTCACGGCTGTGATGTCGTCCCCGCGCCAAATATAGTCACCAGCATAACCCGTAGCTGGAGACAAGAGGTAGAATCTTTGCACGAACTTATCGAACGTGGTACGGTAGGCAAATCCTGCACGTCTGATGCGCACATTCTCTTTTAAGCCCAAGTACTTAATTTGGTGCAACACTTGCTGATTGTCGTACTCCTTTGGCCGCTTTGTTTGGTTTGGCTTGATTGTTCGGATATAAGAAGGCTGGCACTGAGATAGAGTGTCGACCAATACGTTTGCACTCTTCTTAATTTTGTCAGATGCAGTGTCAGGTCTCTTCTTTGAGTCTGTAAGGGCTTGCAAGAGATGTGGTGGGAATAAAGACTGCGTGACAAAGTCATTGGAGGACGTCGACAAGAGCTCAAGCAAGTCACGCAACATACTGTCCTTGTTTTTGTCGGTCATACCAGCTACCTCGTAGGTTACGTCACCAGCGTAATGTTTGATAATAAACTTGCCACGACGGTCCTCGAAATGACGATTATTGGCGCCCACCATGCTCAACCTTTGTGCAAACACCTGGTCTGCAGCGTCAGAGTCTGCGTGCGCGGTCTTGATCGAGTCATTCAAAGCAGCGAATAAGCCCGGCTGAGGACGAGTGGCTTCAATAAGATCACACACGACTTTGTTGTTGAAGTAGTCAATGGGGGTCCACTGGATCTGTTCCTGTACATACTCGTCCTGTTCGGCTTTCAACGTCAACTGGATGAAGATCTGCTGCAACTTTTCGTTGACGTAGTTGATACAAATTTGCTCGAAAGAATTTTGCTCGAAAATCTCGAAGCCGTAGATATCCAAGATTCCGATGGACTTCTTGGCGTAGTTTTGCCCGCTGTCTTTCAAGGAAAGGTTCACGCGCTCGACGATCCACTCGAACAAATTGTTATAGATTCCCTTCGCCAACGCGTCTCGCACGGCGGTAGCCTGCGTGATGTTTAATGGAACGTGATACGTTGATCCCCGTCTCATTCCATGTGAAGTTTCAATGATTCTCTCAATGATAGACTTTTTCAAAATCTCGGCATTCACCTCCAACAAGTACGCCACAAAGTTCGTCACGCCCTCGTCCCGCACTGCAGCGTTACCGTTCTCGTCCTCGACAAACGAGATATTACCGATCCAGAGAATCGCCGCAAGCATGCGAAAAATGTTATCCTGCTCGACTTGCGCCAAACCAATCACGTTCATGGCGTTGATCGTTTCCTGGAAATCCTTGGCGTCGTCGATACCGTCGGCATTTATACACTTAGCTGCTGACGTGTACACATACGATTCAGGGCCCTGCACGCCGTACGCCTGCTGGTACTGAGGGGGGCAGTGTTTCGTGAACTGGTAGAAAATATGGAAATTACGCTCGTTCAGAATCTGCTGCACCACACGTTGCTTTTCCAACAAGTAGTTTGTGATGTGAGCCGCGCTGGGCTGATTTTCAGGATTGAAATAGATTTCCAAGTACTTGCCGTGCCTCGAAGAATTGTTATTTCTGAGCGTTTTCGCACACCCGAACGATTCCAAGAGCGGATTCGTTGCAAGCACCATGTCCTTGATTTTGGCAATGCCTCCACCACCGCCACCATTGCCGATCTGGTCGTCCACGGAGACGTTGGCTATGTACTGCATGATCTGCTTTGCAGCCTCGGTTTTCCCGGCGCCGGACTCGCCTGAAATGATCACACACTGGTTCTCGCCGTACGACTTCAAGTGGTAGTACATGGTTTCTGCAATCGCGTACACATGCGGCGGGACCTCTAGCCGGTTTTTCCCCTTATAAAGAGCGAGCGTCTGCGGCGTATAGATGCCCAAATCCTGGAACGGATTCACCGAAATCAACACGTGGCCAATGTACGTGTATATAGACCCGTTCATGAACCGTTTTTGCAAGTTCTCGTTGATGGCGTCGTCGGAGATCTTCAGTAAAAGCGTCAAATCAGACACGCCCACCTCCTTTTTCTTGGTGAGGTCAAACTCGGCCTTTTTGATCCCGGATTTCGCAGGCGGTGCCTGCTGCTTGGCCTTGGAGCGCGCTCCGCGTTTCACAATGGCCATTTTGGAGGTATGTAATGATTTGTGGCAATCGGTTTGTGGGTTTATATGAGTATATTTGAGTTCTAGTAGGTCTTGCTGGTTTCGGCAGATACGGCCCGGGGCGAGGCCGCGAGCGAGACGTGCGCGCCCAAAAGGCGGAGCATGCTTACTTCAGTGACCGCTAGAATTCGCGGCCCGCTTGGCACTAGGCTCTAGCATTGGCTCTAAGCAATAACTCTTGGCAATAATGTGGTTGCGAAAAAATGTTTTGAGATAGCAACAATTAAAACTTCTACTTTCCACAGACAAATGACTGGAGGCTGCGTTTTTTGAGCTTACTTTGGATCGCTGACTTGTTTTGTCTGGCATATTTCATGACCTTTTCATATGGAAAATATGTGGACTGATAAGAGCGCGAGATGGAGTGGATCGTGGCTATGAGCACGGGCGGGCGACCCTTTCCTGCCGTGGAGCTTGACCCGAGAATATTGAAAGAGAGTCATACAAAGATACCCGACTAAGAGTGATAAATTCCCTGAATATTGAAAATATGAAATTGGGCAAATAGTAGACAAAAACAGAAACCACAAACTTACGTTTGTACAGATCGTAATTAATTTTTTCTCAGGACATCATTTGAGACGCACGTTGTTGAATAATGCTCTTCTGCACCTGTTATTTGCTCCCGAAAGGTGTACAGTGGGGCCCGTCTAGAAGGATCATCACAACACTTGCGCAAAAGTGAATATAAAAACTAAGTATTCTTTTCTGAAGTGTTTTGTCAACTAGTTTTTGCAGTTACACACCGCAGGTTATTTGTATATCCAAGATCTTCAAAGATTGGTCTCATCGTAGGATTCTTCAAATGTGCCGTATGCGCTAAATTGCGGCTAGGCTATGTATAGACTCGATATAGTATGTTCACTCACACTACAATGGGTGAATGAAAATAAAATCTCTAATATATATACATATATTTATAATAATTGCTGAGCGCGCTTTCTAGATTCCATTCAACCAGTTCTGTGAATTGGACATGTTGGCGTGCTTGATACCCACACCCAATAAAACCGGCCCGTCTCCCAGTATTTGGCTACAGAAATAGCAATTGAGAGTCACGTCCTGCCAAAATTATGTATTTATCCTAAACAGCACCAATACTCCATCAAAAACTCGCCAAGATCGTTGACTCCACCAGCCCAAACAGTATCAACAACTTACTTTCTATTGGCATTCAATATTTGTCCCACACAGTCAACAATGGAAGTCTTCAAATCCATGAAGGGGAAACCCAAATCCTGTCTGGTCTTCTTGTTGTCCACTTTCGCAATCTCAATTGGCTCTACGACGGCCGTGGGCAAAGAGTCTCTCAAAGAATCGAAGCTCTCGCTGAAAATTGCAAGCAAGCTTTGGGAGCTGAAATCTTCCGAGCTCATCAAGAGACGTTTGCCCGTCCAGCCATTTTCGAATGCAGCCAAGTGAGCCTTCGCGACATCCCTTACATCGACAAAACTGCCTTTATCAGATGGAATCTCAGAATCTTTTCCCAAGCGCAACAATTTATTGACCACCTCTACTGAATGGTTGAGTTGGTCTTTGATTTCAGAGTCAAACGCTTGAGGCCCGAACACAAACGCTGGGTTGACCATGTTGAGTGTGTAGGTTGGCTTCTCTTGCTCATAAAAGCTCCAGGCCGCTTTCTCAGCAAACTTTTTCGAGCCGAAATACCCAAATAACGCGTTCTCTTTCGACTCTTCCCACGAAATCGAATTCCACGAGTCTTCGTGGATGACAAGATCATGAGATTGCCATTGTGCAGGATGTACCATTGCACAGTAGGAAGAAGTAATCACCACATGCCTGATTTGAGGCCCGTATTTTTGGATTGCCTTCAACGCGCTAACAGTTCCATTTACCGCTGGTCTAAGCAATTCCGCCTCAATGTCGTCTGCGGAAAACGTCACTGGGGATGCCATATGCAAGAACACAGTAATCTCGCTATGTTTTTTCAAAACATCATCAAATGCGCCTTCGGCGTCCAAGCTAGGCACGATCTCGTACGAAAATAACTCGTTAGCAAATAACTTAATGAGGTGGTCACCTTTCGCAGCCGTGCGCACGGTTCCCACCACGGCGTAGCCTTTGGAAAGAAGGAGCTTAATGGTATGTTGAGCGATATAGCCGGTGGCGCCTGAGACAAGAACAGTGGTGGTCATTTTTGCTTCTTGGAGATTTGGTTGATGTTTTTACTTACCTGTATGAATCTGTTGCTGGGCTTGGACCTTATATATGTTGGCGTTTAATATTGCGATTAATAAGTCATTGACGTATCTCCGGATTATGGTACAAAAGAGGAAATTCTCGGTCGACATATATTGCCGCATATGGGCTATCTCCGTGCCGAAGCTGACTAAGCTCACCGCGGAAATGGTTGCAAGCAATGAAAAGTTGCGAAGCAATGCGGATTATGCATGTCGGTGCCCAGATACCAGTCACGAACATTCCCGTGTTCACCCGATTGCTTTGGAAAAGTGGGGTGGCGGCCTGGAATTGAATTCCTCGTGTATTTTTGGCATATCATCCGGTCGATCCTAACTAAGCACTACTGCTTT
This sequence comes from Metschnikowia pulcherrima, assembly GCA_009746055.1. Classification (NCBI taxonomy): domain Eukaryota; kingdom Fungi; phylum Ascomycota; class Pichiomycetes; order Serinales; family Metschnikowiaceae; genus Metschnikowia; species Metschnikowia pulcherrima. The sequence goes on from VFXK01000010.1 coordinate 1,225,165, forward strand.
TTAGACGTCCAAGCTAAGCCACCATTGCTTTAGTATGCAAGATATTGCGCGTTGCGCAAAAAGGCGCAATATTTGGCAGAGCCCAAAAAACGCACAACATATCAAGCTGTGAAGTGTAGTGTGTATATTATAAGCACGTAGTTAACAATTTAAGCGTGGCCTTCATAGATAAGTACGGATAGAAAAAAAGAGGAATTGGTCTTATAAATGTGCAGTAGTATGCACGCCGATTGGGTGTTACCGGATCTGACCTTTAACTTGCGAACTCGCTCGTTTCGCAACGCTGTGTAGAGAAGTTAATTATTTTCCTGATCGTTTTACCTGATCGGGGACTGAAAAAACAGAACTGCTTACAGAGCATGCATAACTAGTGTTATTTCCGTTTTTTTCTTTTCTTTTCCATTTTACTTTGTGGTTTGCATGATCTGTATTTTGCCACGAGCTATATTAATACAAAATACTTCATTTTTCGAAGCTTGCTTAACTCTCATTTCCTCTGAGTTTTGAACCTCGCAGTGGTGTATATTCGTATATGGTTTTGTGGAGAGCTGGGTAAACATTTCTTTCTCCCAGTCTTCCTTCAAACAAAGACTAAAGAAGTTCAAGTTATTAGATGTTTTGAGCAAAAAACAAAAAAAATAAAAAAGCCGTGACATCACAAAATGGGTACATTATTTGGGTGCGCATGCGAGCTTGTCTTGAATTTTGCCTCATCAAACAAACTTATACGAGCATGCACCCTTGCACTTCACTAAAAGGTTTGATCCGAAAATCACCTGGATATGATTGATCGTGGAAAAACCGGCGTAGAAACGTGAGACAAAGAATAAGAGATAAGGGTGAACGCGTGGTAACACCACACCATAAAAATTAATACACGGGGCACTTCGAGCTGGAAATTACATCTAAATTCAGTCTTAAACATCAGGCGATAAATCGATTGAACGCCATTGCATGATGCTTTCATGCAAATCTTTTTGTTATGTTATCAATTTAGTTCGACTTTAAACAGAACGGTCAAATGGCTAATAGATTCATTGTCTGGTCAGTGCCAAGAGCCACGTTTGATGAAATACGAACCCAAACAAACCTTGTCTTCCCAATATTCGCCTAGCATTACAGGTTTTTCCATTTTTTCGTTTTATTTTTTTTCCGTATCTTGTATTTATTGACAATCACGAGGACCAAATGCGCACCATCTTGTCTTTGCCTCCAGACGCCACTTTCTTACCGTCCATGCTCCAGTCAACAGCGTACACCTCATCAGCGTGTCCCGGCAAGTCTACGTTTAATTTTCTCGTACGCACGTCCCATACTTTCAAGGTGGTGTCTTTCGAACAACTCACCAACAATCTGCTGTCAGAAGACCATGCGGTCTGGTATACAGGCGCCACGTGACCACGGAAAGTGCCAATGAACGTTCCCTTGATTCCGTCCCAGAGCTTGATGGAGTTATCGAATGATGCAGACACGATATGGCGGCCGTCGGGCGAAAAGGAAACATGGTTTACGAGTTTTTGGTGACCCGTCATCCTGCACACAGGCTTCGACAGCTTCAATGGTTCCCACAAGTACATTGTGAAGTCATCACTTGCCGTCACAAGACGCTCACTGATACGCCCGTTGAGCCTAGCGACCTTCTCATACTGGTCCAATGCCTTTTTGCGCAACTCTTTTGCGTCCGATTTTATGCTGGCTTTCGAGGTATGGTCAAACCCTCCCTTGCGGATCACGTGATCCGTCAGAATCGAAAGGTGATTCACCCAGTGGGCGTGACTCTTAAGCGTTTGGATGCATTTACCCCCGGCGGCAATATCCCATGCCTTGATCGATTTGTCGTGCGAGGCACTGTACAAAATGTCCAGACCGGACCATTTGACGCACGAAACGGCGTTTGTATGCCCAGCCATGGTATAGTCACATGTCCTGCGTGTAGTATCCCAGATCTTGACGGTACCATCCTTCGACCCGGACCCGAGCCGCGGCGACCCGCCTTCTTTCACCAAGTGCAAGGGTTCCCACGTCAAGGACGAGATCCATTTGCTGTGGCCCACGAGCGGACTACCCATCAGCTCACCCGTTTTGGCGTGCCATAATCGGATCGTGTTGTCCATGGATCCCGTGGCAAGCATCGTGCCACATGGGGAATAGGCTACACACAACACCCAGTTGGTATGTCCTGTGAGCGTCTTGTAAGGCGTTTGGGTATTACAGTCCCAGATTCTGGCGGTGGAATCGCCTGCTCCTGTACACATGCGGCCGGAGTCGTTGGGCGCAAATTGCGCACATAAAATCGTCAGTGTGTGGCCTGCAATTGCAGTGTTAGACCTCGTCACGGGCTTGACCTTGAAAACGGCCCGCGGCGTGTACACAATGGTCAAAAAGTCTTCGGTGGTTTTGATGCCGGGCTTCAAAATAGACGTATAGAGATTATCTTGGATATCCACAAGCGCATCTGCCTCGCCGTCTTTCTGGTTCAAGAGCGAGAACGAGTACGGCACAGGCTCATCTTTTTCGCCATTGAGCTGGTTCAAAAGCTCTTCCAATTGCTTTTCGGTGATGCCTCCAGGAACCCTAATCAGGCCTCCAACGCTCTCACCCGAGTCCGCGGCCTGGAACTTTATTAGCACATTCGGAAGATCTTCGGGCACAAGCGCCACCTCGCGGACCTGCTGCGCCTCCTTCTTCTGTTTCTTGGATGGTGGTGGAATCACGGTAGCCATTATTGGTGTTTTTATGAATAAAGTATGGAATGGCTATTTTGCGGAATTTGCCTGATGCTCATCGCCCGTGCGTATGTGCAGGTTGGTCGCAGCCAGTGTGGTATTTAACTTTTGAGTGTTGCAGCCGCGAAGACGCACGACAAAAGACGAATCCAGGGCACTCAATTACTTCTTTCGGAACACACACATAAGGCTAAGGTGCTAAGACACCTCCTTGATGGTGTCAATGATCCATCAGTATAAGTGAGCATGCATAATGCACAGAAGATCGGAAGGTACGTGGAATGTCTCTTGTGCCTAGATACACCCTTCTTCATAGTATCTTTAGAGGCCATGCTATCTCACCTCTGCAATGTGTGTAAATGCTTCGGATACTTGTGGAATAGACTCGACCTTTTGTGGCCCATGATTATGAAATTAATGCCCACACCCACTGGTTAATCATCTTCAAGCTTGCGCAAGCTCAATTGGGGTGTGGAAGTGGTACGGAAAGCATATTGGGGAGAGAGGACGGCACCGGGAAATCGAAAAATCTTGGTAGTTCAGCCCCTTCTCTAAATCGACTATTGTCTCGTGCCCTTGAGAGGACCAATTTCTTGGGTCGATGACAGTCCCATAACTCTGGTTAGTTGGAAATGTTCTGCGCGGAGGTCTCCGAGTGAAAGGCTGTGAATACAAGATAAGAGATCTCGTATCGATAAATTAAGTTCTGGGGTGCAGCTGCAAGCTATTGTGGCTTTATTTCTTTCTAGGAGCTGAATAGTTTTTGCAATTGTTGGAGTGTGCTTGTCATACTATGAAGAGAGTATCCTGTATTGTGATGAATTTTTCGGAGACAAAAAGAAGAATCAAGAAAAACCTATAATGTATAATGTGCTTTTGGGAATTTGAGGCCGCGCCGCGCCTTATCGTTATTATAGGGCCTCAACTGCATGTACGGACATGCATATCTAAACACGTATTGTTGGACATTCCCAGCGAGACATGCTTGATATTTGCTGCGCCTATGTTTATCCTTAGCTGTATTGCCGATATATATTGATTCAGCCATGGTATCCTAGCCTGCGCATTGTGTACACCATTTTCCTTCATGTAACATTGCCACAACATGATCACCGATTAAACCAATCTTGCAAAAAACCATTTCCAGGTCGAAGCGCAAAACAGAGCTTATTCATTTGAAGATTGCAGCCTGAGTTTAGGAAATCTTAGCGATATCTATGATTTCATTGACCTGAGAAGATTCGTAGTTTATCGTCAGCCGACGCCATGCACACTTGCAATAGTGGCCGAAACGTCACATTTGAGTGAGTTCCCCGCGTCTTGAATTTGTCGCCCTTTTTAAAGCAAGAGACTCACCAAGAAGGTGGAGTCATACTTCATCTAGCTATGGCGCAACATCCATTCAGGCTCGCTGTTGTCCATATCCTCGAACAATGTTCCTGTCAGCTCCACATCAGACCCCTCTATAAACAGTAACTCGGTTTCCTCAAGCTTGCGCAAACCTGGGCCAAAATCTTCAGTTGGTACTTCTTCCTGAGCACTCACCATTTCCTCGCTACTGACATGGGATTGGCCATCCAGTTCATTCTCTGAATCTGCATCCACATCGCTCTCGCTCAACTCTTCTGAACTCTCTTCACTGTGCTCGCTTTCTACCACAATGTTTTCTCTCCCACTCAAGATTTGGTGCTGGCTAAAAGTCACATCGTCAACTATAGTCAAATGCGGAGGAGACGATGGGATCGAGATTTTTCGGGCTTTGCGCCGGTGGGGTTCCACACACAGATTGGATGCGTAGCCATTCGGCGGAAGCATATCTCTGCTTGGAATTTGAGTGGACGAGATTATTGATTCCTGAATGAGCGAAGCAAGCCCCAAGTTCTCTTGTTCTGGTTCCAGAAGATCCACCAACCATTTCTCCTGTGCGTTTTTCATGAACGAAAGTTGTTGGTGATGGAAGTAAACAGGCTCATTTATGTTATTAATCCCGTTTAGATTGAACACTTTCGCCACAGAAACGAAAAGCCGGTATTTGCCGTCACGTTTCTTGCACTCTCGCTTGAAATATGGGCTCTTGTGGAACCAATCATTGTAGAATACCAATCTGGCCGTGATTTTGCTCTCTGCGAAGTTCGGCTTATCGGCATTTGGCGGGCCAAAAGTGACGGGCATCAAAGTCAAACGGGATGTGTCTTTATTAGAGAAAGAAGAAATCGAAGGGGTTTGCGACATGGGCACTTGTGAGCTGCGAAATGATGTATCGGCAGAAACGGGTGGCTTTGCCGTGATTGGCTTATACTTCGGCTCCAAATGGCCGATTAGCACGATCACTGCGGAGCTTTTGAACGCGTATTCTGACATCATCAGAATGAGTCCGTTTATTTGAGCCTGGATCTTGTTGTATGGATTCTCACGGGCCACAGATGGCACGGGCGGCAAATTAACCGCCAGGCACCCCTCCTCGGTGACCTTTTGTAAGTTTTCAATGAAACAGCGGTTTTTGTCTATTTGGTGTTTGAGTAGAACCTCCTCATGCGTGGCTGAGGCTTGGAGCCGGTAGAACTCCACGCACTCGTGGAAGTTTGTCACGAAAATAAGAACAGAGCCCGGGTCTTGCCTCTGCAACGGCAAAAATGCAAAAAACGCGTATAATTGCGCGAAAGTCGGCACCTGGAAAGATACGATTCTATCGTGAGTCACCCATGACGCGTCATATGCCGGGTGCATTTCGAGAACCAGCCAAGGAAACGCGTTAATCGTTTCTAATACCACGACTTTGGCAGAAGCCGACAGTTGGAGGTGACTCGCAATCATACTACATAGTAGGGCCCAAGAAGATGTGTTTGCAGGCACACTTTGCCAATCTAGAAGCGCGTCGCTCTGGAGACCAAGCATCAGATCTAGCGTGGGGACACCCGTCGAGAGATGGTTCCAGAGCGGTTTTTGGGTACTGATGTCAAAGAGAGAAACCATTTTCACTCGCCATTTGAGCAGATTATTTTGGTTGGTTTTTGTTTTTGGGGTTGCTAAAAGGTGTTGGTGACTGAAATTGGACCCAAACAGGTACAGTATAGAGATCCAGATTCCAGATTCCAGAGTGTGCACATTATGGAAGCGTGCAGACGGTCTGCAGGATGTAGCAATGGCATAGAGAAACAGCCAAATTTTGTAATGGTGCTAATTTTTTTGCAAGATATGGATTTTACAAAATGAAAGATTCGATCCAAGAAAAAATTTCTGATAAAGTTGCAGGTGTTTTATATATGAGTTCATACGGCATGGTTATAGTCTAGATCAGGGCAGTGTTGTTAGTCATTGGTCTTTTGCGCGTGATATACTGTACTCGCATGATAATATAATAAATTGCTATATACTAATTTCTCAACCGCCAAAAAGTATTACGGGAGTGTCTAATATAGCTGAGAGAATATAAATATAATCCTCTCTCATAATGCGGCGGAGAGTGAGGCTGCCAAGTGGACGCTGTGTGAAGTCAGCATTTCACAAATTCCTGGGCCCCGTCACTTGCGTATCTCGGGCCTACTGGATGCGTGTTTTAGAACTCCCAAATATTTCTAATCTGAGACAGTTTAATTGGGCCTTTCAGAAACATTTAAGTCACGACAGTGTTTGATCTTCGAATGAGGCTCAAGACTTTGAAAGGTCTTCACCGATCTCGAGCGATGATACTATGTGAAAGGATGAGGAAGAGAGGGAGCCAAAGCAGTCAGTAAAACGCAGAAGGGGACATGAAAGAAATCTCGAACTTCGAAAGTAGAATCGTATTTGGTCTGGGATTTTGGGATGTGAGGCCAATTTGAGCCCCGAACCATACTAATAAATTTGGTGGTCGGCTCGTATAGGTATATTTCGTCACTGGCAGCTATGAGGTTTGCTTTCACTTGCGAACGAGTACACAAGAAACTCATGAGAAACCCGTTTTGTTAGTGATTCTGCAATTTCAAGGCCTCACTGGCTGGTTAAATGTGCATCAAATTCCGTTGCACCATATCACCGGAGTCATCAAACGTCAGGACGAAGATATCATAGTATATCATGCATAATTGATATCCCGACCGTAATATAATTGATATAGAGCATAATATCAATATCACCCAAAAGTATTGTGGCTAGTCCTGATATTTTATAATATAGTCAATATTACCACGACTATCAACACCGGATCAAGGTATGTTCTGTGAAAGGCGAATCTCATACATGATTCAACCTGAAGGCTTGTTATAATCGAGCGAGCAATAGAATGGAATTATGCCTGAAATACCCAATGGTATTTTTCACACAAGATTTTTTCGACTCCGATAGTGATGAGAGTCCTGTTCACACTTTTTCCGCAATCAGGGGTAAGTCCAACGCTTGCTGCTGCAGTGCCACCACAAGTGAAGTTGAGGAAAGAGAATTTTGATTACACACAAAAATACCACTCATTCCCTTCTCGGGACCTAGCGCAGTCTTCAAAAAACTATTCACAATAGTGTGAAACGCACCCTCAATCATACATCCCATGCTAATCTGACAGAGTAACAGTTGCCGGCGAACCCTTGTCCGCGTCAACGACTTGAAGTTGTGCAAGAGGTCCAAATTCATCATTTTCGCGTTGAGCAGAGAGAAAACGCCGATTGTCGTGGATAAGAAGTCATCGAACGCGGCTAAGTTGTCCGAAAACGGATGCAAGTACGCCGTATACAATTTTGAGTAATTGGCGGTGGCTGAGGCAAGAGAACAAAAGGTTTTTTCTACACGTGGTCTTCAAACACCACATCAGTCCGCTCGAAAATGGTGTATGCTTCCTCGAAGGACGCCTTGGCCGGGATTGCCGCCAATATCTAGGAAACGGAGATTTCTGTGGTCGCGTACGACTCTGTGTTGGAGCTTGGCAGTAGGGGTGCTGACTCCCATTAGCACTGCAAGTTCCATCAGCAGTCATAGCATCAATACAACACAATGGATGGTAGTTTGACGGCGCCTGTCTTGTAGAGCTGTATTCCTTGTAGTACACCCTCTACCTAACGTCCGACTTGGCTTCCGACGAGTGTGAGCACAAAGTCTCGAACCATCCTCATTTTTTTTCTTTCACCGATGTTAACCGCCAAATGCAACAAAGTATGCACATATCTAAAAAAGACATCTTTTGTTAAACAGTTTGACTCACACGAGTGCGCATACCTAGATATACTCGACGGTGACTAAATTCACCCTTATGATTAAATTGCCAACACAGTCAACACAAGGCTGGATTTGCCAAACAGCCGGTTAAAGCATATGGCTCTTCACGAGTGTGAGATCTCATGTGAAGAGTCAAATTACCTTTTCGTGAATATTTCTTGTCACATTCGGCACACGCGAACGGCTTCTCACCAGTACCAGTGTGAGATCTCATGTGACTAGTCAACTGACTTAAGGATATACATGTCCTAGAGCACACTCGGCATATGAGATCGACAACGAAAGAACTTCCAATCGCAGGCTGCGTGGATCTTTCATAATTCGAAGCAATCAAATTGTGATCAATTGCATTTGCTCCAGTAGATCGCAACCTCTGCGCTATATCCTTAGCGCGTGCATTGCTGGGCAGGTGTAAATCGTCTCTTTTGCGTTGATCTTTCGACTTACCGCCCACTTGCTGATCGCTTTGCAGCTGGAGAGTGGCCGCGCAATTTTCCAAGCCTTGTGGCAGACTATAATCAGGTTTCTCAGACTCAAAAATTGGCCCATCAGCACTGCTATTCGAGCGGCTCGAGCTGGCACAATAATGGTGTTCAACCTTTGTAATCCCAAACCTTCAGTAGCTCTTTTCTAAGTGTATGTGGGGATATAGCCAAGCAGGCGAATTTCCTCGTGGGGTTTGAACCCCGAAAGTGGTAGGCAAATTAGCCCTGGATCAAACTTAGACGTGACCCTTTTGCGCATCAACTCGAGCATGGACGAATTTGACCGCACAACGAGCTCCTCAAGTGACGGGATGCCAGAATTGAGTGATTGGTAATCCCTCTCCAAACCGAATCGCTCCAATCCTTTACACGCCACTTGTGCTCGTCAGTAGTTTCCTCGAGCAGATTGTAGAAGTCGGGCTTTTCGAAAGAGCTGATTGGTTCTTCGTCTAAAGTGCTACTTACTTCACTCCTGAAAGAAACATTAGTATAGTTGCCGGGAGACAAAAAAATCAGGACGCAAGTCGTGTCTGAGAGTATCAGCAGAAGAATACTCATCTGCCAACGGAATCTTTGTTAAATCGTCCGGTTGATGAGACCAGCGGATTTTTCTTTTCTTTGTTCCCACATAGTTGTCTTTGGATGTTGGGTGTCCGTTTGTGACCAGATTCAACAGTCCTAAGAGCTACGTCGTGGTCTGGGCAATTCTCATGAGTGCCAGTGTCTGGATCGGTATATGATTCATAGATTCTGACAAGTGAATTCGCTTTCACCGCCCAGCGATCCGCAAAAGTATTTGGTACTCCTCGAGAATCCCCTGAGACGGAGACGCCTGCATGACCATTAGCGCCATATACGCTGATGCTTTCACCTCCGATTCTGACCTTGGAGTCCAACATTGATCAGAATTAGTTACTTTCACCTTTTAAAGTTTGGGCCAGAGTTATTAGAGGGCTGTATGAATTCCCCGTTGTTCCTCTTCTTCGAAATCCTATTGCGAAAAGGGTAATTGTGAGTGCTGTAAAATCAAGCCATGTGTTTGGTCAAGCAGCAGAGCTCTCATACTAATCAAAACAAAGGCCAGAAAAGAATAAAAAATACCGATCTATGCTCAGGTTGCAAAATTTTTACTCACCACGTCTGCCATAAGACAATGGTGACATAAACCATTGATAAGATAAAGACAGTTGTAAAAAGAACAATGGTGTTAATTCGCGCGCAGCCATATTCATGACTGACTACATGTACAAAGATTAGTTCGACGCTGCGTAAATCGCACCAATACAGGAAGTGTTGTAACGATGTCGTGGATGCGGCAAATTCGTGCACATAGTCCATGTGTCCCACCAAGGGATACATCTGGTCTTTGAGCTCATACTTACGCACTGAATGAACGAAGCTGGTAACAGCTTCTTCATGAGGTTCAGTCGAAGTAGAGGAGAGATTACTCATAGTAATATGTGAAGTAGAGTCAGTAATAAAAGAGAAGAGTCAGTTGCTTAATTTCTTCTCAATACGAGACAGAGAATTAAGTCACCTTTTATAGAAATACAAGAGGGGAACTTCACAAACAATTACCAAGCGCCAAGTGCCGCCTTACTCCGGGTAACTACCTGATGCTGATACATTCAAAACGTATCAGGCTGGTAGTAACTCGATCCTGAAACATGAGTGATACACTACAGATGTATCACTCAGTCCTAAGGGTTAGGCGCACGCGCATACAGAGTCTTCACTAGGTAGGTGCGTGCATAAGGCGTCTATGTTTCTTACTAACTTGAAACATATTCGCACTCTCAGCACAACAGGAAGCTGACCTGCAGACAACAGATGGTATTGGTACGGCTGATTTATCGAGTAAAATTTAGGCCTCAAATCTATTGTAATTCAAGGTATCCCAAGATTTACTCGAGAGCCTGTACAGAATGTTGCCATGGGAAGAGTAGTGCACCAATGCTCACGTGACAATGAACAATATACCGAGCATACACCAACTATCAGAGGGAACGCTATTGACGGAACGGAACCCGTACTTTCAATCCACCTTGAAAGCACTTATATGAACCATTTCGAGGCCTGTAACTATGAAAAAGTCGGCCGTGACACGTTTTGACAATATATCAACACGCCTTGAATTGAACTAGTCGCGTGTCTGACAGTGGCCTGCATAGGGTATGTAGTACAGCAAGACAAAGCCCCTCGTAAACTAATCACCAAGCACTAACCCATATAAACATTCGTATTGCATTTGCTTAGCATCTTCTGATAGCAACTGTTTCCGGGAAAACGACGCCAAAAATTTTGAATCTGACTGTTCTCTTAACATCTGGCTCCATACAAACACCCGTACCTCCCAAACTCAGGGAAACCCGCACCGCTCCATTAAAGCGGCTCGTCCGCCTCAAGCGCCTTTTCTCCGACAAGTCAGGGTGGATTCATAGGCATATTCACGATAAGCTAGTGCGGATAACGAACACGAATTGCGGCCGAAGCTCACCATTCACTACATATCATTTAAGTGAAAAACCGACCCATCCTTCTGCTCTAAACACCCTTGTTATACGATTTAGCAAGCACACTCGCGCCCTACGCATTCAGGCGGGCACTTCCCAGGATACAACAAGATACACATTTTTTCTGAACAAGTCAATTTTGCACCAGATCAGAAACAATCAAAGATAATTCATAGACATTATTACTCACGATCAAATCAATCGCGCATTTTACCTTCTCCTAACCCTCTTGAAGACCAAGTCACCCGCGCGCGTCTTGCTGACATCCAAGACCCACTAGAACACGCCTTTCTGCTCTAAAAGGTGCTGCAAACTTCCTCAAATTTAGCAACAGAAATGCCCAATCACAACGGTACCAAGGAACTGAGCGCTAGCGCCGGCAGAAGCGCGGCGCACCTGCTGCTTTCGGCGACGTCCAGTCGAAGACCTACGCTCACGCGCTCGCAGTCCGGCCATGCTGCTATTCCCGCGAACGAGCCCGACTCGCGCAAGAGCCTGCAACTGAGTAACGGTTCGAATGCCGGCATTGGTTCCGGCGGTGGTGGCAGCGGCAGCGGCAGCGTATCTGAATCACGTAAAAACAGCGCCAAGCATCGCTCATTGAGCCAGGTCTTGGCGAGCAACTTACTCAATTCAAATCAGTACTTGGCGCAGGAAAAAGCGTATCTCAAACGCATACGAAACCAATGGGCAGACGACTATTACACCAAGGGTATCAGTGCCAGTGTGGACCCGAAGGATCTGGAGCCGAAAACCAGTTTTAGTGTCAACGACGAAGACGAGGACGATGATCTATCCTCGTATGGGAATTCGGAGCTTCTAACGGAATTGGATGACGAGAAGTACCAATTTGACTCCAGCCTAGCTCTCGACATCATGCGCAATAATCTGAAGCTCAGCATTGACGATAACCTAAAGACCATTAGCCGTGAGAATGTGCAGGACCCAGCCGTCATCGAAAGGTTAGAATGGCAAGCAATGCTTCTTAGCGTGCTCACAGGCGACGTAGTGCGGCTGGAGAAAACTAAAATCATTGACACGATAAACCCAGCCGAAGGTCTGGACCATTTCTTGCGCTCTCAAGACAGAGAGAACCTCTGGTTTGGGATTCGTGCAAAAATCTTTGATCGATCCATTGACGATCAAAAGAAGATCACGCTATACCGTCGCAACCATGTGGACAAGCTAGTTGAGGAGATTATTGCGTATGAGATCTCTTATGAGGCTGGCGCAAAACTGCCTCGCGAGCAAATAGTCGACATATTGGGTCGTTATGAGCGTGCCTGTGAGTTATGGCGTACACTTGAAGACATGCGCCTCGATAAGCCCATGTGTCGCCTGGAATCGTTTCAAGACCGCATTGATGCGCTTACAGCGTGGCTTCTGATCAGTGATGCCATTGCGCAGCAGCTGGCGCTGTTCAAAGCATGGATTGGCAACTCAGATTTAGACGTCACACGCGGTCGCACTCAGGCGGTAACAGAATCTGACCCCGAGAGCAAAACAGTGAAAAAGATCTTTGAAGAGGACAACAAATCGCTTGCTGAGCGCATCGTGAAGGAAAAAGATGTAAGCATGATTTTCCGCAAACGAATCTTCAATACTATTGCACCGTGGATGGTGAAGCTGAAGAGAAACTATATTCGTTTCAGTACGATATTTGAAACACTTAAATTGCCTGATTATGTGCGCAACTTGATAGACCTATGTCTCGTGCCGATGCGACTCATCAAAGAAATAATCGAGATCCGTATGCGGTACGCTATGAAATTGCAGAACCCTACTTTGATGATGATTGACCAGATGATTGATGATTTTAAGTCATACATTGCTATCGCGCTCGAAATTAAAGGTGGGATCATTGAGTACTGCAGGTCCGACGTTGACCGCATCTGGTACATAAAGGACATGTTTGACAAAGACATCGAGGAATTTGACCGTGTCGTTCTTCAGTGTGTACGATACTACCTCAACTTGTTGAACAAAAAGCTCAACGACAGCTCGCGTCTGCCCCACCTTTTTCGCACCAACAAAGAACCCGAGGAGCTTGAAAGCGCATGGAATTTCTTACGAAATTTGGGCGAATACATTGATGGTGGAGGGAGCGTTGTGGCCGATAGTGTCACGTCGGTTACATCCCGCCTTTGTCACAAGTTGCTTGCGTATGTTAACCATCAAGTGAATAACCCACCCACACCCGTGAATGGCTCTGCCGACTTCAGTCGCTGGTATACTTCGACGACAGAAAATTTCGGTCAACTCAGACGCAAGTTGGCGAGATTCACAGGTCAGATCTCGCAAAAATTTACCAATTCCTTCGTGTTCGACGTTGTCAGCAAGTCTGACCTGGAAAAGAAAACACTTTTACAAGTCTTAAAGGAAACCGACCACTTTTTGGTATACACAAGCACAGTTGAAGCACAGGGTATGTACTTTTTTGCAAGCCCTGAGTTGCGTGACAACGAAGCAGAGATCTTGCGTATAATAAGTGGCTCGAGCATTGGGTCTGACCCTGAGGAAAGTATTTCCGAATTTGCGGATCTCATCATGCGAAGAGAGCAAAATTATGAGGACTATACAGTTTTCGAAAACCACCATAACCCGAAGTACGCAACGTCTTACGTCATCACATACTGCCCGACGAAACCGATAGTTTGGAATGGCGAAATGATCAATTTGAAAATGGACGCTGTTCCGATCTCAGATGTGTCCCCAGGCCAGCTACTCCTAATCTCAACACTCCCGCATTTCAGTCTACATGTTGTGCGGGATAGATTTCTCGAGGCGGTTACAGACCGCTCGGTTGGCGATACGCTAAAAGCCGTAGAGCAGCGGTCGTCACTTACTAAGGTTCATCAAGAGTTAACTAAGATCAACAAGTTGTTTTTCCGTATGACTTTGGCAGTTTTCGACTCGGTAACAATTTTGACATCAAAGTGCAGAAAGATGTTTCCAGAAGGCGGTTACCAAGAATTGGTCAATTCTTATTTCATTCACGCTCGTGATTTTGGTAAAAGTTCTGTTAAGTGGTCGGAGTCATCAAAGAAGTCCGTCGTGATCATGCGTCTTATCCGTTTATCGATTGATTGGGTGAGTTTCATCTGCGATGACTGTGTGCCCACTGACAGAAAGACGTTTAGATGGTGTGTACTCGCGTTGGAATTTGCCATGGAGATGACGCGTGGCTTTAATATCCTAGTATTGGATGAAGACCAATTTTACAAGCTTAAACTCAAGGTTGCGCGGTGCATGTCGCTCCTCATCTCTCACTTCGATATCATGGGTGCGCGATCCAGCGAGGCAGAGCAGCGCAGATTGCTCAAATGGTACTCGCAAAGGCAGATAATCGAGCGTTCCGCTGATGATGACGAGGTATTGAGAGCATATCAGGAGGATTTGATGGCTCAGATTTCAGAGATCGAAGCGTATCGTTCAGACGTCCAAGAGCAGCTTAACTCTATTGGTCGCGTCTTGGATGTTTCGGATCTGGAGTATCAGTTTGTCACTCTCTTGGCATCCTCTTTCTCCAGTGTCTCCATTAGATGGCAAAAAGGAAGGTTCATTGGCGGTGGCTCTTTTGGGCAAGTTTATGCCGCAGTAAACTTGGACACCGGAGGCGTGATGGCGGTGAAAGAAATCGTATTCCACGACAGTCAGTCACTTAAGCTCATTCCCTCAATCAAAGAGGAGATGACTGTGCTTGAGATGTTGAACCACCCCAACGTGGTGCAATATTTTGGTGTAGAGGTTCACCGCGACAAGGTGTACATCTTCATGGAATTTTGCGAAGGAGGCTCCCTTTCGGGGCTTTTGGCGCATGGTCGTATTGAGGACGAAATGGTTATCCAGGTATACACCTTGCAGATGTTGGAGGGCTTGGCTTACCTTCACCAGTCTGGTGTTGTGCATAGGGATATCAAGCCGGAGAACATTTTATTAGATCATAACGGTGTGATTAAATTTGTTGACTTTGGCGCTGCCAAGGTTATTGCAGCCAGTGGGAAAACGCGCAACACTGTTGGGCGCTCAACCCGAACGGGAAATGCAGGCAACAACCCGCTGAATTTGAACTCAATGACAGGCACGCCGATGTACATGTCTCCCGAGGTGATCACAGGACAAAGCTCGTCGAAAAGCGGAGTCGTGGACATTTGGTCGCTTGGCTGTTGCGTACTTGAAATGGCAACTGGCAGGCGGCCATGGGCCAACCTCGACAATGAATGGGCTATCATGTACCACATTGCGGCAGGCCACAAACCCCAATTGCCGTCGCCCGATCAGCTCAGCGAAGCTGGTATCAAGTTTTTGTCACGCTGTTTGGAGCATGAGCCCAGTAAGCGACCCAGTTCGGCGGAGCTTTTGAACGATCCGTGGATTGTGCAGATACGGCAGGCGGCTTTTGGGTCGAGTGAGTCGGGTAATACGCCTCTGCTGGAGTACAAAGTGGAGCTTTTTTGAGGCTGTTTGATGAATTGTACTCCGTCGTGCAGTGTCCTGGTCTCTCTTCGCGGATGAATTCTACGGGTATGGGTCTGAAAGTGTGTAATAATATGTACAGGTCTATGGACGCCTATTCGGGATTAGCCATTGTGTTCAAAATCTTGCGGATCTCCTTAGTGCGATCGCCCTTAATGTTGACCTCGCCCGTGAGCGAGTTTACTCGCACATGCTTCTTTGGAACATTGTTGTTGAAGAGTACACGTGACAACTCATCGGCAAAAAGCATCACATTTCCCTTGACGCGCTTGATTTCCGTGGTGATCTTGGTATTCTGTATCTTCTTGTAAACGGGCCAACTGCCGATACTAGACTTTGTGATGTGATATTGGTTTTCCTGTTCGAAAGTGTTGTTGGGAAGCTCATTTGCTGTGATCGACAGTAAGCTTGGTGGCTGGTACACTGGTTTAGGTACAGTGGGCATCTGCACTCTGATGCCTCTCAAAAGTCTGCTATTGGGCCTCATTTGTGGTATGTTTTATGGGATAGAGTATGAGTTTGAGTATTTTTAGAGAAACTCAAGACTAAAGTCAAAGCTACATTTTTCGCGAAGGTCTTTTCGCACTTGAAGTTGAGGTAGAGTTGGTGCACGTGACTTCGTGAAGCGAGGCTATTAAAGCTCGCACGCACGCATGTGAGGCGGACGTACAAGAGGAATCCAGAAATTTGTGCTGAAACTCTATTTAGCTTTGAGCTGAAATTTTTGTTGGGGCTTAGTTTTCCTCATTTATGAAAACAGAATTATCTTCTCTTATTTTTTCTCGATTGGAAAGAAAAAGGCCTACAACTGATATGAGTGCGGTAGTACATGTCACGTCTTAAGATATACGTGACCATTTACACTTCGAGCCAACACAGCACGTGAATGGCCCTGAATCCGTCAAACGCGATCCATAAGCGCTGGTGATCTTCAACAACCGTAGCTTTATGCCGGGCTAGGTGTCAGTAATCCCATATGAAGATGGCGCTACCTAGTGTAAAGCAAGTGCGACAAAATTGACATATTTATAACTATTGCGAACAATTGATTACCACTCTAACGAGTAAAACCTATTTAAATCCAATACAGCTCGCCTTACCAAGCTCTTTTCGAATAGTGTGCACCATCAATTGAATCTCTGGTTTCCCTGCGCCGCATTTTGTACGACCCAAACTAATAATCTACAAGTAGTGCCTCACGCAATCTATTCTGTAATGACCCAAGATGTGTTTGATACCCATTCCTTTATACACTTATTCACGCCTGAATCGACTCATGTTCCGGTAACACCACCTGGTGCGTTTTTGCGTGCCTCGTAAAACTGCGTCGCGTATCAAACAGTTTGCCACATTGCTCACACACATAAGTTGTATGCGTGCGCAAATGCTTCGCCAAGTTCAGGCTCTCTCTGAATCGTTTCCCGCAGCCAGGCCACGTGCATTCTAGCGGGCGCGAATCGGTGTGTACGCGTGTATGGATCGCCAACAGCGAGCTTGTTGCAAAGCAGCGGCCGCATTCCGCACACTTATACGGTTTTTCGCCCAGATGGATGCGCTGGTGCTGCTTCAACATCAGCGGCACGGCGAAACGGGCGTCGCATACGTCACACACACACGGCTTGTGGCCTGTGTGGATGTGGATGTGCCGGAAGAGTTTTTGTCTCTGTGCAAACGGCTTGCCGTGGTTGCGCTCGCACCCGTGCCAGCAACAGTGGTAGATCAGCTTGCCCCTGCCGATATGCGCCGTTTTCAAGTGTTCCTGCAACTCGCCATCCAGGGCGTGTTTTAGGCCGCACACGACCGCGTTGCCTGCACTATCGGTGCCAATTTGCCATTTACAAGTGTGCAGAGGGTCGGCCGGTTCGGGCACAGGTGCCGTTTTGGGCGAGATTCGGATCTCCAGAATGTTGAGTCCGTGCAGGTGCAAGAGAGGCTGTGTATCATTTGTGTGTAGTTTGTGTGGGGTTTCACACACGGCCTCGATCAGGCTGGGCGTGAGAAGTGGAGATGCTTCTTTTCGATAGTCGTCGTTCTTGTGCGTGTTGAGGTGGTCCAAAAACAGCTTCACGTTCTCGTCCACGAACCCACAGTCATCCCACTCACACTCTAGTTTCACCGGATTACCTTGATGAGACTGGTTGTCGCAATTCAAGTGCTGGCCCAATAAATGGTCCATCAAAGATTCATTATCCACCAGCTGGAGACAGTTTTCCCACTGGCACAGAAACGTGTGTGGCTGCATAGAGGCCGGCTCCTTGATTTCCGAGACCTTGGCATTCTGGTCGTCGAAGATCTGCTTGAAGTTGTTGAACTGCACGAAGAAATCGTAGTCCTGCTCGCTCTGAGGCTCTTGCTTCATCTCACCAAACGTGGTTTTGGTCGGGAGTTTCGCGTGGAAGCATTGCTGATGCGTCGTGTGTTCCGGCAACTGAGTATGAGCATTTGGGAGTACCGGGTTATCTCTCTGTAGCGGTACCTGGTGGCAGTGGTGAGGAAAATGAATATGAAATTGCGGATCGATTGGAATCGGCGAGGTTTCACCGAATTCGGCCGGGATCTCCCCATGCACGTTTCCCCCAGCTAGCCCAGAAACGTTCTCAGGCGCCGTATACTGCTCGACGTTTTTATGTACATTCTGGATCAAGTTTTCGAAGATTGTTAGTCGCGGTTTCTGGAGATCGCAGAGACTGTTTTCATGCTCTGTTTTTGCACACAGATCCGTGCAAATGTCATCCTGTGGGTCTGTGAAACATGCTTCGTTATCGCAACATTCGCCCTCGTCATCAAACTCTTCACAGCGGCCAGTGGCACAATTATCGGCCGTGTCGGGCCGGTCACAGTCGTATAAATAGCAGTCGTCAAGCTCGTCGCAAAAAATGTCGTTGCATAGATCGAAATTCGGTTCTAGCTCCTTACAATCAAGTTCGGCATGTGTGTGTTGTCCTATTTGGACCTTACCGTCATTTTCGACGGCGTGTAGCTGTTGCTGTTCGACGTGGTCATGGTTATGTATATGGCCATGAATGTGCACGTGGTCCTTATGCTGATGCACATGGCCATGGACGTATCCGTGGGTAAGAATGTGTCCCTGAGCGTCCCGCCTCTGAGAGGGAAGCTGGAGACCCATGTTTGACATCTATAAATTCGATTTTCTGAAAAATTTTGCGTCTTTTGGTTGGTGTCAATTGGTCCCACTCTAGCTGTAGTCTATGTGAGGCGAAAGAGGTGTGGTATAAGTGTCAAAAACGTGTTCTGTGGCGTGTGATGCCAGGTGAGTGACGATCAGGAAAAAAAATATAATATGACGGTTCACACCTGATGGTCTCAGATCTCGACTAGCCAAAGAGAAGGCTCCATTAGAATTGACCGGAACGCACAAGGGTCCAGAATTTTCGGCTAATCTGAAATCAACCATGGTGGTTATCGAGAAACGTAATGTGGGTTTCTGTGCACGCCTGCGCTGCGCGTTCACGATGCGACTTGAAGGACGTCAGAAAGGACAAAAATCGGAATACACATGAACTCACTCAAGTTCGGTTGGTAATGTAAGATGATATCTTCAGTTATTGTTTCGAGAATCTTGTAAACTTTTTGGTTCGAATTCGAAATGGAAGAAAATGGAGTAGACTTTTCACAACACTATACCTTGTTGTTTACCAGCTTTGGGTACAATACTTTACTCCTCTTCTCGTGCGGCGCCATGCTGGCTGTTGATGATACACTCCATGAAAAAAGATATAAAACTAGGTTTGGTATTCTAATGGCGCATAAAGCTATTACAACGAACATTCCAAGTGTCGCCGGAATACTATATTGCAACTTCTATGCAAAAAAATGTATGCTTTAGCACGTGATGTGAAACACCTTTTTTTCCTCTGTTTCTTTCTTTGATCACGTATGGGGACAATGTATAAGCACATTTATCTCGCGACATATTCGTCTGGGAAGGGCGTGGCCCACAAAGCCTGGGGTGTTTCCAGTGTACTAATAACCTAGCAAATCGGAATAAACCGGTTGAATTTCGAGCTTCTCTGTATATGTCAAAAAGAGCTGATAAATGGCTTCTCGCAAGATTTTGAATATTTTTTCATTAAAACACTCACGGGTTACAATGTTCCAATTCTTCTCATTTGAGCGTTACTTTACTTATTTTGCCCTCATACAACCGTTATTTTAAACTTTGTTGTACTCAATGATCACCGGCATAAACTTTTGGCAAGCGGAATAGTTTCTCGTGTCAAGCAAAAAAAAAAAAATTCAATCGCATACAAACTTGGTATGTTATCTGGTGATTGAATAATACCTTCGTCGGTCGCTGAGCCCTTTTCGCGCATAGTCATTTTCGAAAGAATGCATATTCATGCCGAGCCGAGTCATGTGCATATCATCCGGAAAATTGCGCACGGCAAAAGTGCTATATTCATACCGATCTACCTGTCGGTGATTTCACTCACTTTCAGATGATCAAGCAGGAAAGGAAAAGTAAAATGAAGGAGAAAAAAGTTAAATAAACAAAATTACTCGAAACTCAAATTCATGCTCTTTAATTGAAGAGTGATGTGGGTCTCCAGCCATAAAGTTTTGCAATTCTACGCGACTTCTTTGCTCTCCATGAGACGTATAAAACTTCTAACATCCATCAATTACGCAACCGAATTGCCGAATTTGATTCATATCAAAACAATTCTCAGCAAATACCCGCAACTCAGTGAACCAGTAACCCCACACTTACTGCGTATAAACAATATAGAGCCGGAGGCAAAGGATCGTTGCGACACGGACTGTAACAATAATGAATTCGAAATAAATAAACTCGATCGACGGATGTCACGCCACGGCTTAAATTACAAAAAAGTTGCACCCGCCCACGGCTCACACATGCGCTCTTTGAGACGTTGCCGATTGACAAATGGCAAGGTGAATATCGGTAGTCCAAGAACCACTGGTTCATTGAAGTATGTTATCGTAGTTCTAGAGATGATCATTTTTAGGCACCAAGCGACTTACTAGACGCAGTTTTGAACTGAGAAATACTGGGTGGCTCACGGCGCTATGGCCGACAGCACTCGTGTGTGGCCCCCACATGATTTTTCTGGCAAAGTTTTGTGGTTCTTTAAAAAAAAATCATTAGAAAAAAAAACGTAATGGTTCGGGCCTGCCTATTGTTACAGCATCGAAATCTCAAAATACCACTGCTGATAACACTTTTCGTCTGAAGATCTTTCTTTTCGACAATTGTGACCCATCTCGTACCTCGAAACTCATCAAAGTGATGATTGCTGGAGGATGATGCACTTTATCACAGGATCTTCTTTGGAAAATTGCTGGGTCTGGTTTCCTAACAACGCGATGGTGTCGTGTATGTCAGTAGAGGAAAAGGGAGGAGGGGAAGGTGAGAAGAAAAAAAGGGAAATATGCCGGCAATCGATATCAAGAATGAATGAAGCCAATATTGCTAACGTTCGAAATCAGGCACACTTTAATCAGGTTGAACTGCTAATAAAACGATGTACATGAAAGGTCTTGCTATCTGGCCAAAGATTCAAAAGCCTGAGACGCTCATCGTAGAGATCTCCATCTACCATGAATTCTTCAAGCGTAGCGTATATTACTTTTTGGAACTCACAACTCTTTAGGTAAGTAGCCCCGTATAATGGTTGCATTTTGATCCGAAACACGCCTTTTAATTGTGAGCTGGCAATGCTTTAATTTCGAGAGTTTGACTCTGTGATTATCTCGCATTAATCATTTTGGTGGAGACTGAACGACACATGGTTTGTGCTGCGTTGTTTATTTACACTAGCACTAGCACATTATGAGAGCTAAGTGCTCAATTCCTGAATTTCATTTTCATCAGCGACAAGTCCCATGACCACCAAGTACATGTTCAAATTGTTCATCATGCTCTGCTTCTTGTACAAGTTGGCCATATCACTGTTGTCAATCGCTTTGGCCCTGCTCATGACGCCGAAAATCTCATCCTTGACTTCCTCCACAATAATTCTCTGATGGCTTAATTTGCCGCCCAATGATAGCGTTGCCAAGAACTGCCAAACATAGTCGTCTTCGGTATCGCCATGCGTGGGTGGAAAGATTGCGGCAATACGGGACTCCAACGCTGTGAAGAGCTCGTCATAGCAGCTAGTCCACTCAGACAAATCTGTGGCAGAGATCGAGCCCTCGCCTCTCATCAATTCTGCTCTTGATAAGAGCGTGGTTATGATCGACAAACCAATCTTGGTAGTTGAGACGAACGAGACAACGTTGTGCTGCGCCAAAATCAGGAGCAACCCCAAAATCTCCTTGAACTTGAAGTCTTGCGCGGCGTTCATCAAGACCTTGCAAAACGTCAAGGTATATGTCTCCACCAACGCCGACACCAGTTCGGGAATAGTCTTACTTTCATAGGTCGTGTAGGAGCCGTCCTTGATGACTTTCAAGTTTTCCAAATTCGACATCACGAGCGTGATCACAGACAAAATCTGCTCGCGCGTCAAGAATTTAAAGAGGCGAGGCAATATTTTGAGGGCCTTTGCGTAGTTGAGGCACTGAATGAATGGATTGACAAACGACTCATCGTCACCCGAAGACAGCGGTTGGTCCAACACATGCATAGACGCCCACAACTTGGATGTGTCAACATCGGGCGATGTCCTAGACTCACTTTCGACAGTCATCAAGTTGTTGATGATCTCCTCCAAGATACCCATTATATCCTTCTTCGTGTACTTCTTGATTGGCTTCTGTGGCGCCGCAATGGAAGGAGACCGCGTCTTCTGCTGCACTGGTGGATCGATGTCTTCCAGGTCCTCGTTGTCCTTAGCTTTTTGAGCGGCCTTACTCAAAATGACTAATTGTTGTCTTGGCTTTTTACCCAGGCCAACTGAGATCTTCCCGAGCACACCCTCACGCGCGCTGTGCGTCAGCTTCTGTCTCTCCTTAGCCACTGAAACAGCCTTCTGCACCTGTTGTTGCATTCTTTGCAACGCCACGTCGGCTCTCTTGAACCTGCCACCTAATCTGTGGCCACTCTGGTCCAAGTAAGCTTGGGCAATCAGGTTGGGCTGCTGGGTCACTGGCGCACCGAGCGCGTTGGGTGCCGATTTGGGGTGGATAACCTTGTACACTTGAGCGTAAAAGTCTTCATTGTAAGGGTCCTCCGTCACGATCTGGGAGAGCTGGAAGCGCGTAACAAAGTCCTTGTCCTTTGGGTTCATCACGCCCGAGTACTTCATAATCTTTGCTACTTTCTCCTGGCGACGCGCCAAACGGTGTTGTTCTTCAGGCAGCAATTCCTGCGGGGGACCAGAGAACTGAGGCGGGATGGCGTGCACGGGCAGTCTTTGTGGCTGCACAAACGCATCGCGGTGCTGGTTCTGTACCTTGGAGCCCAACACGGGAAATTGTGACATGTCAGACCTGGCCGCTGGCTTTGTAGCCTCGGATCTGTCCTGTGGCACGTTTGGATGGGCGGCTGAATCAGGCTGAGCGCTCGCAGGGGCCGCGGGAAAAGGTGCCAGGGGCACTGCTGCTGCACTTTCCTGTTGAGGTGGCACGGGTGGTTGCATAGGCATGCCTGGCACACTGGGCATACCGGGCATTCCGTGCATTCCCTGCTGGCCCATCTGGGGCGGGAAGGGCACCTGCATGGGCATAAACTGGCCGGGGTACGGCATGCCATATTGGCCTGCAGGAGGCATGTACCCCTGGGGCATCATGTAGCCACCGTAGCCGCCCGGCATGCCGGGGTAGAACTGCTGTTGAGGAGGCATGGGCGCATGGCCTTGAGAGGGATCGATCGCCGTCAATTGAGCCTCAATTTCCTGTAAACTCAAAACCTTCCGCTCGTCCGAAGGCGCAGCCACAGATTGCACTTCTTTCGGTGCCGATTGGGCAGCGCCAGCCGCATTTTGTGCCGCCGGCTCGGGCGTGTTGTCGCCCCACAAATCCTTCATGAATTCATCGTCATTCGCCGCTGCAGCACGTGCAAAGCTGACGTTGGGCCGTGTTTGTGCAGCCAGCACGTGACCCTGGCCGCCAGTCGAGCGGGAAAAATCAAAGTTTTTCCCTACTTCGCTGACGCCAAACGTTTCTGAGTTCTTCATATCGTCCTGTTCGTAATCGCCCAATCCCTCGTAGGTTTCCTGGAAATCATACACTTTCGCATCGGCACCCGCCTGATTTTGCGGACCCGAGGTGTCAAAGCCAAAAAACGACATTGTTTTTCGTGTTAGTATTGGCCAGTGTTGAAGGTTTTAATGTTTGAGTTATGCCGATTCTTTTTTCGCCCTACCGCCCCGACGTTTCTGGGCCGCACACGCCTTCTCCCTCGTAGGCTTGCGCAGTGAGAGTGGCCATGGCAAAACATGGATATTTTTTACAGATATTGGAATACTTTGTATTTGTTTTTTTTAGTCTTTATTGCATGATGTCTGATGAAAATCACAGCATTCAAGAACTAGCTCTATGATAGTGTTTGTTGAAATCAATGCTGTATATGTATTATATTTGGGGTGGTTTCTTCTCGCGCAGGCTATCAAAGTTCCACCAATAGATCAGCTAAGCCTGAGATTGACTCTTTTTGGTAGGCCTTTATTGATAATGAGGTGGAAGAATTTTGCGCAAGTGTCATTTTATCAAATGGGGGAAACCGAGGTTTGTTAAGACTAGATCCACAGTGTGATTCCGACAAAAAAATAATCTTGTTCTAGACTGGGAGTATACAAAGTATACTGATATCCCAGATTGGAAACAATCATATGACACCTAGCTAGTGTCACGTGATCGTCTTACATGAACCCAGAACAGTTAGGCTGAATAGAGACGTTTGGCAATGGAGAACATTCCGTCTTCATGAGCTTTGCGAGATGATGCTTTTGTCTCGAAAACCACCTATTTACTTCCATAAAAACTAGTGAAGACTTTCAATTTCACCACATAGGAATTAGCAGCGAGTTCTGGATATCTGCTTGCAGCAAGTACCCCCTTACTTTGTGCCCTGCCTTTCTGATCAAGATCAAAATCAGAATAAAATACGACCGGACTACGAATCAACTATTTTACAAAAATCTAGATTATCGATTGCACTTCTAGTCGTTTTGATTAACGTATATGATGCATTTTTGCATCCATTCGCTGTCTTGGTCACGTGCGCTCCAAGCGGCATACTCTACTACTTTCATCAATGTAAGTCACTCCCAAGCCTCCCCTTTTCTCCGTTAAAATCTAATTCTATGCTTAAACTATATCTCTATATACATGCATCTAGAGGAAAGTCTGAAGAGTGCTCAGAAGCTTCACGTGCATTTCCTCCCACTCAGCCTCTTCCTCACTGAGCACAGTAATGGCGCCGCCAGCACCAATACGCCAGACATTCAAATCGGCCGTATTCTGCCGGTCTTTTTTGTAATTGACAATCGAGCGAATTGTCACGGACCAATCGGCATCATCAGTAACTGACCAGTAGCCTGCCACGCCCGAATAGAGGCCACGTCTGCCTGCAGGCATCATGGTGGGCTGGAGAGACTCGATTTGTTGAAGAAGCCCGATCGATCTTTTCTTGGGTGCACCGGTCATGGAGCCTGGCGGGAGTGACAGAGAAAGGATGTCGATACCTTTGAACCCCTCTTTCTGCATGTGGCCGCGTATCACGCTCACGAGCTGGTACACAGTCTTGTATTCTTCAACCGCCATCAATGCGTCTACCGTAACGTCTTCCGTAAACAGCTGCAAATCGTGGCGGATCAAATCTACAATCATCAAATTCTCGCCCATTTCCTTTGGCGTCCTGAGGATTTTTGTGGCGTCCTCGAGCGTCACGTGCTCGGTGTTTTTTACGGTGCCCTTGATGGGCCTTAATTCGGCGACTTTCTGCCCAGGCTCGTGTTTACTATCGCTCCAGGATAAAAACCTTTCGGGAGACGACGAGATCAACACACAATCGTCGAAATTCATGTAGCTCAGGTAGGGGGACGGGTTTTTGTGCACAGCCAAAACTTTATAAATATCCCATGGTTTCAAGTACAGTGGAAGAAAAATCTTCAGCTGCGTCGTGAGGCAGAGCTCGTACGAGTCGCCTGCGTGTAGATGTTCCTGGCAGAGATCGAATTGCTTTCTGTAGACATCCCGAGACGGGAATTCGTAATGGATGTTTTGGTGCTCTGGGCGACACAAATCCTTGACGCTTTTCGGCACGGAGGCGGCGTCTAGCTGTAGATCCGGCACGCTGCAAAGGTCGCTGATGAGCTCATCTCCAAATTCAGAGTCCCCATTTTTGATCGATATGAAAAACCAGCTTTTCGTCACGCGGTCGTACAAGATGAACCGCTCCATAAACACGAGTTTTGTGTCGGGTGAATTCTCGTCGCATGGCGGCGTCATTGCCGCCGTGTTCAAGTACTTGCCTTCCTCATAAGATAATATGCCCATGTAACCACCCAAGAAGGGAAACGGTCTATCATGAATTGGCCCTATTTTGGCCTCTAATGCTGATCTGGAAATGTATTTCTCGGCCATTTTCGACGCGAGGAATTTCCACATGGAATCCAGTCTATGCTTTTGTGAATCATTGCCCTTGTACGTCAGGGTCATCACGTAATCTGGAGCATCAATTGAGTGCGTGATGACTTCACTGTAGCCCTTTTCCGGTAACCCAATAATGCACCACTGGCCAGGGTCAGCAGCAGAGTTCAAAAACGTGAAGTCAATGTTTTTTCGGGCGAGATAGTCACACACATCGATCGGCATGGTTTTCTTGTCTTGAGGCGAGAATTGCCTGGCAAATACATCAGGTGCGCCATTGCAGCAGAATTTCCCATCAGTCACGAGATAGTCATCATGCACCAGGCGCGAGGTCACCATTTTCTCGTTGATTTGCAGCAATTCAGCCTGGTTCTGCGAATGGCCGAGGCTGGGCCGTTTCTGTTTGTTGTATGTTTTGGCAATTTTGTCGAAATTGCGCACGAGCTCATCGCCTTTGGAAGAACAGATCGATTCAGGGTGATACTGCACGCCGTAAAGAGGCAAGGAGACGTGTTTACCCGCCATCAAGACGCGTTTTGGGTTCGTGCCATTCCCGTTCCTGTCTGAGTCCAAATTGCCTCGATTTGCAGCTGTTTCCGTGCATGTAGCAAGCGGCAAAATCGCGTCGTTGAGTGTGGCCAAATCCACATGTAACGAATGATAGCGGACGCTGTCAAACGGCGTCAAATCGGCGCCTTTGCCACCAAATAGTTCACACTCAACTGCCTCAATCGCATAGACCTGCCCGTGCTTGATATTCTCTAGCCGCACGACTTTATTGCCAAACTCATGGCATAGACTCTGGAAGCCAAGGCATACGCCCAATACGGGCACACACTCGGCCGGAAAAGCAGCAAAATGCCGGAAAAGCCAGCCTACAATGCCCACGTCGGCGGCACTTTGCGGGTGTCCCGGCCCGGGGCCTACCACGATGTAATCAAAGTGCTTTATCCATGTAAAGAACGCGTTCTCGTATTCTGAAGGCGCAAAAGTATCGTTGAAAATCGTCACCACGGTTTTTCCCAGATTGACTTCAAGGAGCCGCCGCAAATTATGCGAGAACGAGTCGTAGGAGTCTATGAGAAGAATCATAAAAAAAAACCGGTAAAAAAAGCTATTCTAGGGGGGAATGTATGGGGTAGACTCCTCAAAGTGGTCTATTCGTATGCAATCCGAGCGATGCTCAGTGTGCCTCACTCACGCATTTTTATTTTTTTTGCGGCTCGGCCCACGCCTGTCTCGCATACACGAGACGCACGGCTTGAGCAAAACAATCAGGTATTGTTTAGGTTTGGCTATTGTTTCAGGTTGACTTCGTCCAGAAGAGGAAAATGCTGCAAAAACAGCGGTGGGTCACGCTTTTCGATGTGTTTATTTTTGAGGGGTTTTCAGGGCTTACGCATGCTGATCTTTGGTGCTCTTCAGTGCTGATGATATGGGGACATTCTCCGCACTAAGGCAGCCTCGAGAAGCCACTACTGACACATAAAATTGCTCTAAAATTGTGTGGAAATGCATTTGTCTCTTTTCAATTAGGGCTGGAAATGACTTTAATCTAGGTCCCTTAGGTAGCCAGATTCGGCTATATAGATTTCGTGCACCTTTCTTTACTCTCCTTCTTCAGCTCAGCTTAATGCTCGCGTGTTATCATTTCGCATGCTTATGACCTGGTCGGTTTTTTGAGAAACCCATTTTTGCCTTCGATAACGACGGAAATGATATGCATTTGATAAGTTTCATACAATTGTCTGATCTATCTTTAGCCTAAAACTCACCCCTAGTTTTCTCATGGAACTCGCTATTTGGTTTTTCCGAGTGGTGCCACCATGTTACCCATAATCAATCAGTTCTTTCAATGATTCAGTCGTGCATACTTGGATACTTGGCTTCGATGACACAAGAAAACAACTGAGAAATTTCATGGAATAGAGGTCGCTAATGATACACCTAACTCTGGGTCACTCAAATTGCCACTTACCAGACTCGATAAGCCGTCTCAAACACAGATTGATTGGTGTCATTTACTCGTATAATCAGGATATTGCACCAAAACGGTTGAAGTTAGCCGAGGTATCAAAGAAGGTCATCTTCGTCCTCCTCGTCGCTCGAAACGGCAATATCAAGCGCTCTCAACTTCCGCTTGTATTTTTCGAGTTTCTGCTCCTGATGATCGCAAAGTAAAATCAAGTCAGCAAGATCATCGGGCGTTTCTTGCGTGGCAAGCTCGGAATTAACATCTGCCTTTTTAGTATACATTGCTTCTTCAAGCTTTGTGTAGGTCTCTTGCAAACTGAGGAATTCCTCATCTTTTGAGGCTAACTCCTGTTCTGCTTGGTGCAATTTGTTCTCCCAGAACGCCGCATTGTCCCTATCTCTCAGATCTGCTTTTTGATGCATACTCTCGAGTTCATTCCGGAGTGATTCAATCGTACTATCCTGGGCACCGAGTCTCGCTGTAGCATCGACAATCTGCTCGGACTTTTGGGTGAGACTCTCTTGAAGATCTCTCAAACGTTCTGAAATGTCATTTTCCGCTTTACTCTCGTCAATGGGAATTTGGTCTCCAGCCTCTTCGATTTCGAGCAGTTCTCCAACTATTTGCTTTGTA
This sequence comes from Metschnikowia pulcherrima, assembly GCA_009746055.1. Lineage (NCBI taxonomy): Eukaryota > Fungi > Ascomycota > Pichiomycetes > Serinales > Metschnikowiaceae > Metschnikowia > Metschnikowia pulcherrima. The sequence continues at coordinate 1,253,678 of VFXK01000010.1, forward strand.
CCATTCTGACCCTCGGTAACACTCCTCAGATCAACATCTTGTCCTGCCACTCTTGCAGATGCAAGTTGGCCCAGAAGCCTTTCAATTTGCTGCTTGAGCTCATCAACCTCAGTCCGTTGAATCTCACGTTCCTGTGATTTACTAGCCTTTTCTTGTAGTTCCTTCAAAGACTGCCGCGCTTCTGCAAGCAGCTCGGCCTGGGTTTCAAGCTCCAAGTTCTTTTCAGAAAGTTTAGCTTCGGCTTTTTGATAGGCGGAATGTGCTTCCTTTAGCTCAGCTTTTGAGTTTTTCAAAGACTCCGCACTTTGACGGTCTTTCGTCTCCATACCGAGCCGATTTTGCTCCCCTAAGTTCTGGATTTCGCTCAAAAGCTTGGCCCTCTCCTTGCCCAACGTGCTAATTTGCGTTTCCTGTCTGAAATAAAGTGACCGGAGGGCATCGAGATCAGCCTTCAAATCGGAGATCTCAGTCATCGATGAGTGAGAATCTTTTGCGTGGTCTTTCAAAACCTCTGCCAATTTCACTTCTTTGACTGCAAGTTCGGAAATCGTCTCCGCCATTTTCAGTTTGATGTCCTCTAGGTCGAGTCTCGATTGTTCAAGATCTTTTTGACTGCTTTCAAAGCGTGACTTGTACCCATTTGACTCTTCACTCGAGCTTGACTCTTTTCTTTTTTCCAACTGGTCACACAAACTTTGATTTTCCGATGTGAGAGAGTCTATAGCCTCGTTGAGATCATGGATCTCCCTCAGGGTAGATTCTATAATTTTGCTAAGTTCAAGATCATGCGATTGTTGGTTTTCAAGAAGAGACCTCTCCAATTTTGTGCTTTTTTCGGTGAATTCCAACACCGCAGCCAGTGAATTCTCGCAGTTTGCTTTTCGTTGTTCATCCAACGACAGTCTGAGTTGAATAATAGTTTCTTTCAACGTCAGAATTTCACCTTCAAGAACTTCAATCTTTGACAAATTCTCATCATTAGCTTGACTCTTTTCGCTGAGATTTTGCAACTCACATATATGCTTCTTATTTTCCGTCTGTAGTTTCGCGAGTTGCTCCAGTTTTGAAGAGAGCTCACCCTCCAAAGCCTCGGTTTTTCCCCTCGACAAGTCATGTGATGCAGAGAGTTCGTTGAAAGACTTTTCCAAATCAGATTTTTCTTTAGCCAGAACTCTCAACTTTTGCGCAGAATTGCCCAACTCGACAATTGTGTTGGAAAGTTTTTCTTTGATTTCAATGACGATTTTATCCTTTGCGGCAAGATCTGCGCCTTTGTTGCTGATGGCCTGAAGAAGGGCGTCTTTTGCCTGAAGTTCGCTCCCAATTATGTTTGTCAGTTTTTCAAGCTCATAATACTCCCTGCGTAATTCGTCTCTTTCCGCTTTCACTTCGGCAAATGATTTGCTCAATTTCTCGGATTCGACTGTAAGTTTTTCGATCTTGGAAGTGGACTCTTTCTCAAGTTTTTTAAATTGCTTCTCAAGTTCGTCCTTGTGCTTCTCGAGATTCTTCAGCAGAAGCTCCAAATCCATGTATGCGCTGTCGAGTTCATCATAAGCTTCTTGAAATTCACTGACCAAGACCCCTCTTTCCTCTTTGAGCTCTTCAATCTCACCGACCAACTTCAATTTAGCCTGCTCTAGCTCGTCTATTCTTGCTTTCAATGAATCTTGGCTTGACTTGAAAGATGCCAAGGAAGTACTTGCGCTATCAGAGAGCACTTCGATATTTTTTTCTAAATCTTTGATCCTCTTGCGAGCCATTTCTAGCTCAGAGTTGTTTGATTTATCGGTGCCGCCCTCTGTATCGATCTTTCTGGCATCAAACTCATCAACAGCCTTTTCGTGGCCTTCTTTTAAGCTCTCACATTCAGCCAAGAGCTTTTCATGCTCTGCTTTGAGCACATTGATCTGTTCGTTGAACTCGGTGGTAGAGGAATTATACAAGTCCTCCTTTTGTTGTAAACTTAAGCGCAAAGAAGAGAGCTCCGATTTCAAAGATTCAATTTGCTTGGCACTTTCTTCTCTAGCACACGCAATAGAATCATTCGAGTCGTCATTTTGACTAGAGTTAGACTCCTGTTTTTCAACCCCGTTATGATCGCTCTCAGGCACTTCTTCCTTCTCGTTGGAAGAGGCTTTCGAGCCTAATGAAGTCGGCGTGGATTCAGGATGATCAAGTTTGGATTGTACCTCGGCGAGCGCGGCCTGGAGTTCTATGATGATAGTCTTGGATTCGGCCAATTGGTCTTGAAGTCTATCTTTTGTCTCTGTGGACGTGGGTGACTCAATAATCAAATCTCCATTGACGTCTTTATCGTCGTTCAACGAACTGCTTGACTCTTTAGCCTCCACGACTTCTGCACAAGACGCTGCTAGATCTGCAAGCTCTTCATATGCAGTCGCCAACTCTTCCTCCAAAGCCTTTTTTTCTTCTTGCAACTCCGACTTGTCTGCTCTCAAGGTTTGGACAACACCAGCGGCGGATCTCAACTTCTCCATGAGTCTTTCGTTTGAATCCTCCATCTGGCTAACTCTTTCGGTCAATTCACGCAATTTTGACGCAGTGTTTTCGTCGGTCAAAGCAACTGGACCAGAACCTTGTTTCTCAACCAAAGTGATCTTGGCTCTGAGATCTTCGTTTGTTTTCCTTGAAGCATCAAGTAAAGTTTGATAGTCCCGAATAGCCTTTTCATGCTGAGCTTTCAACCTCGCGACTTCTTTTCCAAGACTGACGATTGTTGCGTCCGTCTCTCTTTTCTGCTTCGATAGCTGGAAGAGTTCTCTGCTCATCTTGTTAATCCCATCCTCAGCCTTTTTATTTGCGGCCTCTGCCTCGCTGAGTTTGTGCTTCAACAGCTTGATCGCCTCATCATCGTGAGCAGACTTCTTTGATAGTTTATGGAATTCCGCGGTATAATGTTCAGAGCTCGATTGGAAGTTGTTCTTTTCAGCTTCAAGGATCGCGATATTCTTGGTGAGATCCTCTATCTTCAGCACCAAGTCATTCTCGGTCTCATGGGCTTCTGTCACTGCCAAGCTCATTTTCTTGAGCAGCTCTGACGTCTCATGGAGCCTTGAATCTTTTTCCTGAACCTCCGCGGAAAGTGCTTTTTCTTTTTCCTCGGCAGATGTGATTAACTGCTCAAGCTCTTTTTTCAACTCGACGTTTTTATTCTCCATTTCCTCGTATATCTCGAAGGAGATCCGCAGCCGCGGTTCGAAGTGTGGGCCTCGTGATAGAGACTTTCTGATCCGGTAATAGTTGTCCTTGACGAGCTCCACGTATTCAGGAATGAAAAATAGGTTTGGAAGGCCCGACGAGTCACGCTCAAAGTCCGACTCAAGGTCACCATCGAATTGTCTGAAAACACCATTGTTCTTAAACTGTTTCACTTTGAGCGCATAACTATCGGCGCCAAGTGCCTTTGTGATAAGGTCGTATAGGTTTTCTCTGGGGAGAGGCGACGCTTTGGTGCTGAAATCATAGCACACTCCAACAAGAACAGATACCATACCTTGAATAAGCTCAGAGGATTCCGATGAGTTTTTGGACAAAAACGCCACAATGGTCTTGATCACGCTGGCATCGGAAAGAAAATCGTTGACTGCGTCAAAATCTTCGTAGAGCCAGAGTGTGAGAAGAATCACATATCCTGCAGCGATTCGGGGGTCCGGGTTTTCTAAGTGAGCGATCAACATGCCTGAAATCGCCTGAATTGATGTCATTTCCTCCTCGCCATCAGCAGCGTCCCCAACTTTCATTTCACGCGCCAATAGCCGTGTCTCCGGGCTATCACTGATGAGATACACTAAAGTGACCGCAGAAAACCATATGCTGTACGGATTGAGCTTGGCATCGAAATCAAACACCGTGAGCGTGGTGAAAATGTTGGCATACGGCGTTCTATGTGCATCAGGCGGGCCATCAGACTTGATATCGGGCAAATGACCGTTCTCCTCTGTTTTCTCGCCCGTTTCATCGACAAGTCCCTTTTCATCGGCATTTTCTATCTGTCTTGACTCGCTGTAGTAGTCGGGGTTCTTGCTGGCCTTGATCTGGTCAGTCAAGAAGGCTATTTTGGCATCCGAGTTGCTCTGGAAGAATTTTGAGAGGCAATACATCGCCGCCAAGCGCACCTCGAAAATGTGGACGGAATTTGTCAACACGGCCCAATTCAAGAGCGCAAGCGGCGCCGGAATTGGCTCAGAGTAGTTTTGCGCCTGGAGTGGTAATGACGGATCGATGTAGGGAACATCAATCTGGGCAAATTGAAGCTGCAATTCGGCATTGCGGGCTATGATATCCCCCGTGACCTGCAACGCGGCACGACGCACGGGGTTCTCCATTACGGGCGAAAACACTAGCCGCAAAATACTGAGGAATATACCCGCCGAGAAAAGCTTTTCCTGGTTCTGCACCAAGCGCGGATTTTCTGGGTCAACAAAAGCCCGGCATATATCAAGCAAAATCGCCATATTCTGCAACCGCTGCTCCGTCCAAACAATGGGCGGGGCCGGGATTGCACTTCCATCTGCGTTGTACCCATGAGACTCCTCGAGCGGCTCAGCAATCAATGCGGCTAGTTTCGGCACGCAATCGGTCTCCAAGAAAAACGTCTGGTTCGACGCGTTGTACGTCAACAAGTTCGACAAAAGCGTCATGCAATCCTGCACCAAGATCAGCCCGCGGATGCCGCCCTCCTCTTCAATAATAGCAAAAATGCGTTCGAACGTGTTCTCGAAAGCCACCAACTTCTGAATATTGTAGTTATTATTCACCAGGGCCATCAAAAGAAGAATTGTTTCGTTCCGGATCGGATCGTTCACATCGTCCAAAAGCGAAACCACAGTCAGAACCGCCAACGGGATGTTGAGGATACACTCTTTTGCCCTCACGGGGCGTGTAGCCACTACTGCCTCGAGTAGCTGGAGTGCATATAAGCGAATCTGGAACCCTTCGTGCTGCTGTAACACTAGCATGAGGCTATTCACGTGCGCGTCGGTCAGAATGATCTCGTCGGCAATCCAGTTCGAGAACTCGTCGAGCTCGATCTGCGCCACTAGTAACGGTGAGGGATACTTCCCATTCTGGACACGTGACTGGCCCAGAATCCACCCTGCAGTGTCGTGATCGGTCTCGGCGCCCGGATTGGCTCGTAGGAAAAAGCCTAGGAGCGTTTCTAACACGGCCTTCACCAATGGGGCATTGTCGGCGTCTTTTCCGAGCGTCACGAGGAGCCCGCGGAGCCCATATTGCACCACGACTTCTCGGTACTGGCGACTGAAGCTCTTGAGTCCCAAAACGGCCAGTTTGCGGTCGGCGGCAAGCGTTGCATGCTGTAAGCGGTTTCCTAGTGTTTGAATCGCCTCCTCTTCTTGCCTGGGCCGCTGGTTCTGCAGCCTTAGCATGCCCTTGAAATAGCTCATACTGGGCTCTGTCAGGTCACGCTGATAGACCAATTGACGTAGGTTCAGGAGCCAAAAACAACTCTTTTTTTAGCTATTCAGCTAGCTTTTCTCTATTTTTGTTAGAATTGAGGCAAAAGCTCAAAGAAGATACCAAGTCGGGGCACGTTTTACGTGGTTTGGAATCGTACTTATTCAATGGATTACCTGTCGATGTGAAATGCCAGCTGGGCCATGCAGGACGCGCGGTGCGTGTGCAGGTACATGTTGAGAGGCGCAGGTGGCACGATAAAAAAGGAAACAAAATAGTATAACCGGCATGGCCAAATGGAATTTCGCGACCAGATTTCCGAGTGTTTCGGGTATAAATTTAGATGAATGATTTAGGAAACACATGAAAGCCCTCGGCGAATAATGTGCAACCGAATGAAATTCGTGATGTGGCCCCTAGCACAGATTGACCGATTGACAGATTGAATGCAAAAAAGGTTTATGCTATCAATCATGTTGGTTGCGGTAAGCATGTCTTGGTTTGATGCTTATTCAGTTTTTCCCATCATCTATTTTATTATTGGTGAGATTATTCATTGGTGACGTGTCACATGACGAGATGAGTAGAAGAATGGATTCTATAGGCAACAAAATTGAGCAGGTTAGAGATCCATTGTGAAATTTGAGCACTTTTTGTCTTTTTGCTTCGTTCTGCTTGAAACACTTGATTGAGATTCGAGAGGCTGGAATTATCGCTACAGATATCCTCGAAATCATTCATTGCAAAGAGTTCTCGGAGCTTTTTATGAGGTGAATGAAAATTGAAGCGCCCCACATATACTCTTCATTTTTGTTTTAATGGAAAAAGTCTCTTTCGATTGCATGACGCTGGCTTTATTGTTCATGTATAACTCTTAGATGACCTGCGTGAGCTTGAAGCCTTACGTGGCGGCAAGTGTAAATTGTTCATTTCGGACTTTTTTATACAGATGTCATGTTTTACTTTTTTATTGCCCTTGCCTTGGCAATAGACCCAAAATCCTCAAGTCGCTCGTGGCTTTTTATACAAGGTTCATCTCACACCAAAATTACCTAACATCCTTATATCCGTCATGAAAAGCACAGGCGCCCGCTTTTTGCTTATACTCGCCGCTGCCAATCTTTGTGCTTCCATAACACCGAAATTCCTGGATTCCAATATATCCAGTCATCTCACAGCAAAACACACAAATCGAGATGAGCATTCGGTGTTCTGGTGTCCATTGGAGCAACGGGAGGCTGCTTTAGCGGTCGAATGCCTGTTGGATTTCTTGTTCGTGATCATCACCGCATATAGCAAGGGCATGTTTCCTTCGATGGATGGGTTCATAAAATCTGCCGAGTTATTTGGCCTAGAACTCGATGGCATTACAGCTTGTGTCAAGAATACTCCGTTGGACGATTCATTCGTCTTGAAGCAACTCAGATTTGTCACCTTGACATATTCGGCTCACTTGGAAGCAATGGGGTATCTACGTTATTATTGCCTGGACATTACTTCTCAGCAATTATTACGGTCGATCATCACGCTCAACCTTTACCTCTTGTCGTTGCACGACTCGTCTGGTGCTCCACTAATTGTCGGCCACGAGAATGCCCTTTCTCAATCCCATGCAGCCTTGAAAATTTGGGGTAACCTGTTTCGAAAGTTGACCGATTTACCGTTTGGAATAAAGTTTTTGTTTGAGTGCCAATATTTACGTGCACAAAATACAATTCTGTACTTGGCAAACTCCGCATCACAGTCCAGATGAAAGGTTCATCTGATCGGGGTTTGGGTTTAATATGGATTTTTTTCTTCTTGCCCACAGATAAGGTATTCTCAGAGGCTCCCAAGATCACGGAATTTTGTCAATTTGAAGAATGTTGCGCTTGGCTACCAAATGTGTATTTTCAAGACCTTAGAAAATTCCATGCACCCAACAGGTATTCTCATCTCAGCTAGCATTGTTTTATGTGCTTTTTTTTCTTAAGAAAAAGCTGACAGAAAGCATATCCCCGTAGGATTTCGAAGGTGAGATAAAATTTGAATTCTCTCTACCTCTACTGAATTGTTAGGTTCATAATCCAAGAAGACACAGATTGTTTTCCAGAACCCTTAAAATGTAAATGCAAAATTCAAAATTTTACCAAATGGGTTTGTCAATTTGGCTCTTGTAGAAGAGGCTTGTAGCAGCTCTGATTCACTCAAATTTCTTGCACCAACAACATGCGAAATTCCATTCCATCCCACCTCAAAGTGCCTGTCCCGAACGGGGCACAAGAAGTGGGCTTGGAACATATATAGGGTCTCTTAAAAGTGAAGAAAGACATACAATCTTTCTTTTCCTTTTTTTAAAAAATCTCTCGCTTCCGGTGACTGAAGGCGTTTTCATGTTCTAGGCACCTTGTCGCCTACTGAAACCTAATAGACACCGATATAAGACTCTCCTTTATGCCTTCAATTGCTCGTCACCAATATTCTTCCATTTTCAAAAAGAAAAGTCTCGAAATGGTCCTGATGTATCTGTTTTCCTTCATCTTTGCACTTTTCTTCAAAGAAATCAAGGCACACAGCATCACGAGGTTGCGTGACCACAGTCTGGACTTAGTGGCTTTTCCGAGCAATCTTTTCTTCAAAGACTGCTCCCAAGCCAGCGCACCGCTGGAGGCCCAATTTTTGATAACTCACTGCCATACTCGCATGATGACATTTATTGATGAAAACACATTTAACTCGAATGCGTTTGTTCGTTCAGCCGAGGAGCTACATGGACTAATGCTTGAAGCAGATAAACTCGTTCAGATCATAAGTCCAACTAACAGCACTATTATCCAGCAGCTCAAATACGTGAAGCTCATATACCGAACATTGCTGGAAGCGGTTGAAATATTGGGCTACTTCAGACTGAGCCACCCTGCGCAACACTTGTTGCGGTATACAGTGCATATGAATCTACACCTTTTGAGCATTCATGACACTTATGGGCTACCAAAAGTTCTGAGGGCAAAATTCCTGCAAGTGCAATCACGGCTCAGGCGTGACTTGAAACTGTGGCGGTCGATATTTCAGAAATGCTCTGGTGTTCCGGGAACCGTGAAATCAATCTTCAGAGGCCAGTACAATCGAGCTGTGCGTACAATTCAATCTATGGCACAGCACTATTCTCAATAAACATAATGAAATACCGATCGACTTACCGACTTCGCCTCGGAAAACAAGTAGTCCAATGCTTGGTAAAAGTTTTGTGGAGAGTTTCCAAATAATTGGAATCGTGTCTTAAACAGAAAACTAGCTTATTCTCTGATTAACTCTAGGTTGCTCATTCCTTAATCACTTTGGTAAATCAATGCCCATGTGTACCTGATGAAACGGTTGTGGTTGCAATTTGCGAATGTGGTTCTCGAGAAGTGTTCGAAGATTGAAAAATTCGTGAGATTTAGGGTTGCAAATTATGAACTTGAGATTTGGCCCACCAATCAAATCTCATACGGAGTTTCAAGCCAAGATTCTAACGCAAAGCATGATAGCGACGCTGGCTAAGTTTTATGTATCTCTATATATATTTTTTTGGGGAGCTAGGTGGGCAACTTTGGCTCCCAGTCCTTGATCAGATGAATCAATAAAAAAACTCATGGGAATCTACACAACAAAAACCAGGGTATATTGAATGAACTCTGTGTCATGAAAACTCTGTTCAGTCACGTTACTGGGTATGGTGAGGCGTATTCATGAAGATCTTAGTGGATGGCTAAATTTGGCCAAACATAATCGCACCAAAATCCTTGTTAGACAAGAAGAAACGCGAATTCCATTACGAAAATATAGACATCGTCTTTTTTTCACCTTAGTCATGTATTGACTCTCTCCAGAACAGCTGGAAAGATGTGAAGCTTATATGCAAATCTTTTTTAGGCGATAAATATGGATTAGGTCAAAAGCCGCATGTGGATACTTGCAAGCTTCTATTCGAAAAAAATCCAAAAGCGTTTTTTCTCTAAAACTCTCATTTTCATTTTTTAGTTATTGTCCCGAAGGCCATGCGCATCGGTCCACTTATAGTGGTTTTACTGCGCTGGGTCAGTTCCTGAATATGCCAGGCCGATACACATCAGTGAATCATAAGCCAGTCTTGGTATTGACCAAATACACCCATTTCCATAGCCCTCAATCGTAGAACGCACGACATTTTTTTTTTTTCAAAATTACATTTAAGAAAGTCAGTAGTGAGTATATACAAATAAATGCTTTATCTCGGCAATGATGGAGACGCAGGTGAGTGCACTGTGCACGCAGGCGCGCGTCAGAAACGCACTCGTGAAATCACACTGGTTCTGCACAGACCACACTTTTTCAATCACTTACCACATCTATAGTTCTGCAAAAGCCAGTGAGATGGACGGTGCGGGCCCTGAGGGCGACACGGAAACCGTCACAGAGTCGGTTTTGTTCCCTGATCTCGCGCTTTTCGAGGAACCGGGCGAAATCGACGACATCCCCGAGCCGCACGTGCTCTCACCATGGGCGAAAACAAAAATCGGCACTTTCCAGGCCCGGTTGGAGACTGTGTTGAAAAAACGAGACATGCGTGGCATGGGCAAGTATGGCATGGCATCTGTATCGTCTGCATTACTCATAAACATGGTAAACGAGTGTTTTGGCTTCAATGGCTGGCTGTCGCAGATCCTATCTTGCCAGATCACAGCCCGGGACTTCGATGAGGAGAATAAGACATTTTCCATGACCCAGGTGGCGACCATGCGAGTCACGCTTCAGGACGGCACGGAAGTGGACGCCACGGGCCAGGGCGAGGCGAAAAACTTGCCGCTGAAAAACGCTTGTTTGGGCACCAGCAGGAAAATGGCATGTACGGACGGGCTCCGCAACGCGTTCTTGCAATTCCCCGACTTGTTACGGTGCGAGTCGTCGATCAAGATCGAGGCCTAGTAGTCCAACAAGTCCAATTTGGGCAAGTGTTTGATTTTGGGTGCGGGAATTTCTTCCAAGAGGTAAATCTCGCCATCGTCATTGATCCTCTCGCGGTCCTTTTCGCTCATATCGTGGATCTCCACAATGTGCTCCTGCATGAACGCCGTGAGCACGCCCCATTGGTGCTGGAGCTGGTGGGCCTGCTGTAACTTGCGTCTCCTGACCAAGCCGAATATAAGCCGCAATGCATCCAGCTCGGTCTGGTCTAGTCTCTCCACCATGCGGCCCACGGACCGGATAAGGTACTCCTCCTCGTAGATCGTGCCCTTGCGGCCCTTGGCGCGCTTGCGCTCCTCTCTTTTCCTGTTTTTCGACGTTTTCCGCAGCGCCCCGGTTTTCGCCGTGGACCCGGTTTTGCCCGTGTACCGCGTGAAGAACGACGGCGCCGTTGACGTCTCCAGCGCGGCAACAGACACATTATCGGGCGTGTCTGCATCATCGTTGGGCATGCCGTAAAACGCGTACGGGTCTTCCTGTTTCTTCTGTCTCAATTCTCTCAACCGGCGCAACTGGGAGTTTGCCTGGCTCGTGCAGTCCGCCAAGAGCTCGGCGATCACGCCAAAATTCTCGTCAAGCTGCGGGTCGACTATGCCATCGATAAGTTCGGGCTTGCCCTGCTCTGAAGCCAAGAGAATGGCGCTGTCGAACTGGTAGCTCTTGCAAAAGAGTTTCACTGCCAGCTCGACATTTTTGAGCACGCTGAGCTCGATCTCTGCCGCTTCGGCGTACCGGTGATCATCCACTAGCATGCAGGATAATCTCTCTGCCGTGGACACCACTAAGCTCTTTTGAGAATCACCCTCGGAAACGCCCTGCGAGAAGTTTCGGGCAATGGATAATGCCTCCTTCCACCTCCTGCACAAAACATAGCTCTCGAGGGCCTGCTCGGGCTGGGAGAGGTACTCATGAATAGCGGCCGATTCGGCATATTTCTTCTCATCAAATAGGTACTCGGCATATAACGCCAACACTTGCTTGTTGCGTGGCTCGTCATACCGGTACAATGCCAAGGCGTCTTTGTAAAGGCTGTGTTTCACCACGTATGCGTCGACCTCAGCCGTGGCCTCCTGGCCTAGTTCATATAACCAGCGTAACGCCTTACTGAAGTGTTTCAAATGGTCGTCGATCAAAAACTGTTTGCGCAACGGCGTCTGCACGTGAAGATGCTGCAAAAACGGCAAGTACTCCTTCGGATCCTTCTGCGATTTCTGCGCGATGTTAAGCGCCATTTTCACGTCGTAGATCTGCAACGCATGGTCGTATAGCTTGTTCACGTCGGCGAGGAAACATAAGTGCGTGATCGCACGTTCATGCTCGTTTTCGTCCTGTAACAGGCTGATAAGCGCCAAGGCACCGGCCAAGTTGGGCGGCGCCTGGCATGCGTACGCAGTGACGCGGGTTTGCAAGAACTGGGACTCGTACTGTGGCAACGATAACACCTCCAAAATGGCGCTGCAGATTTTGTTTACTTTCAGGCCCGTTTTGGCATCCCCCTTATCGGCCATCAAATTGCCATTATTGTTTTGAACCAAGTGTGAAGCCTCAGCCTGTTTCGACTCAAGCGATAACCGAGACATATCCAATGGCGCGGCCTCACTTAAAGTGTCTCTGTACTTAGTTTTCGTCACGTCCTCCTCGTGAAGGCACGACACAAACAAGTCCAAGTACTCTGGTGTACCGATCTGTTTGATGAACAATTCCACATTGCCGAAAAATAACGCCAGGTCGTAGTCGTGAAGCAAGTCCAAGTCAATACGGTGCGTCCTGCACGCAACGAACGCCAGACGGTAGTCCAACTTCGATATGAAGTGCCTAACCCCAGTTAACACCATGATGCGAGGACAAATCGTTTCCAAGTTTCCCCTTGGCGCTTGCAAAATCACCGAGTATTTCAGTGGAATCACAGAAACTAAGACCGACCCACGCTCTATCTGCCGGACACGTTCATCTGCGCCATTCTGATTCTGAAGAAACAGGAACGCGTTTTGCTCGAGCACGGTTTTGAGATGCACAAAACAGACTTGCGAATGTGCGTTGGTCACGGCCACATGGTCCTGCGTGACCTTCAAGGAAGTGATTCCGCTGGCAAGGTGCGTGTCGTTACCAAATAACTTGCCATTGCTGGACACGCCAAGGGCAATTGCCGTTTTGTCTGTATCAGAATCCAAAGTAGCAACCTCAAATTCGTGACAAAGCTGCGGGAATTTTGTCAAATATGAGATTTCGCCCGTTGTCGAGATTTCAAAAAGCGACCCGTCAATACACTCGGCCACCGCGGCTGTGAAATCGGCTCTGGACTTGACTAGAACCGCTCTGGCACCGAGATCAGCTAATGCGACCGGCACCTCAATCTCGGTGACGTCATAGAGAACTATTCTCGAGCTCACTGGCGTGTCGACCAAAACCGCCACCACCGAGTCATTTATAAAACAAACCTGTTTCACCATTTCGCCGGATGAGGCAATACTCTGCCCCGCGATTTTCTTCACGCGCGGCTGCTCATTCTGCTTCATTTCATCGACAGATATGGTGCAGATAAAGACATCATTGGTGGTCGTGCACATGGCAAAAACGCCGTTGCTGGCATTCACCGCCACGTCGCTCAAACTCGACTCAAACTCGTACTCTCTAAACGATAGTGGGGGTGGTACGTTTGCCACGCCCAAAGGAGTGATCTTAGCCTCGGTCCCGTCGATCACCACGGTCATGCCCACGTCCTTTCCGGCCACAGTGGGACCGGATGCGATTTTGTATGCAAAGTTGTACATCAACAAGCCCGATTTCGTGCCCACCATCAACTGGAGGGGTTTTTCTGGGTGGAACTTGATAAACTCGGTGTTTTCGGTTCCGACAAAGAGCTCTTGTTTGAGGTACCAGTGATAGTTCTTCGTTGTCCACACCTGCACCCTGTCGTGGAGGCGGCACGCCAACACCTCGCTGTTGCACGACCACTGCATTTCCAAGACAGTGTCTTCGTACGGATTCAAGCGCGTGTTGAACTCACCATGACGCAACCCGTTGCGCTCGAAAAACGAGATTTGCAAGACATCATCTCCGTCTTCATCCTGACACCGCTGCGTCGACGCAATTAGCGAGCCGGAGGGCCTCCATGCAAGGTTGTGCTCTAAGCCATCTGCGGCCTCCAGCACGGAGTCCAACTCGCCCTCGCGGCTGAACACACGCACCACACGGCGCGGGATGACCTCCATGGCAGGTTCAACCACCGCATCCTCTTTCGTCGAAACAGCAAAATACTCACAGTCTCCTCGCCAGCTAATCTTGGCTGCATCTGTGTCAAACGCAGACACCGTTCCACGCTGCGCCTGGGCCACCGTAGGGTCACGCAACTCGGAATCCTCCTTTAGGTCCAATCCTGCATGGCGAATCGCCTCTCTCTCACGCTCAAGCGCTTTGAACCCTTTACCCTTGAACTGTGTCTCCTCTGTTCCCCATCCTACAGATACGTGCTTGCTATCAGCAACCCGAATATCGTTAGGGTCGAGCACACGCTCAGAGACGGGCTCCAAGTGTCTGGAGAGAATCAAAAGGTTCATTTCCTTGGTCAAAACAGCCAACAGCTCCTCATCAGGGGCCCAGCTGGCAGCGTGCAACCCGCTGTCGATCAGGCCCACGATCTCGACGGCAGTGGTGTCGAAATCAGGGTTCAAGGCGTCGTACTGTGCAGTGATAAGGTCTCCATTGAGAAATACAAACACGAGAAGCGCCGTATCGCCGAAGTGGGCAAACAGAAGAAGCTCGCCGGAGGCAGGAAAAGACGCCAACACCTGTACATGCCCGTTTTTCATGAAGTTTTGCACTTCCACCACCCCGCTTTCGGCAGAACTGAGCACCACCGTGACAGTGTCAGAGACTGCATCGAAGACTGCATCCACTGGGACGAGGTCTGGATATGTACGAGATTCAGGCAAAATCTGGCCCTTGTTTAGAAGCGCCAAATTCCTCATCACGTGCGTTTATGTGTTTTCGTCTGTTCTTGTAGCCTTTCCGAAATGTACAGCTAGCGATGCTCATTTCCCATCGCACGCTCCTGCACCTAAGTGCCAGACATTGGGTCATCATAATCTTGGCTGGTAAAGAGTGGGCATCAATTTCGTTGCTCAGTTCTGTTGTTGGATGTATAGTCTCAATTTATCGAGAATCGACTTAATTCCGAATGATTTTGATGTGATTCCCAAATTTGAATCTACCGGCATATGTTGAGACTGCTTGGTAGATTGCGCATTAGTATGGGCAAAGCTCTGGTTTCTGGAGATACTCGCTGGGCAAGCCAACGGGCCTACTTCAAATGTTTTTTTTTTTTCTTTTCTTTTCTTTTCGTTTCGTTTTCTAAAAATACATTTAGTAAAGGTTTTGTCGAACCTTGATGGTTTACCTGACCTTCCCAAAATCAGCACTTTTATAGAAAAACCTAGCCAGCTTCGCTACCATGCACTGTTGATTACAGCATTGCGACATCCAGCATTCCTTTAGCGGATTAAAGTTTTGCAACTTGAAATCAGGATATCTGCTTGAAACTACGTGCTTATGATAGATATCAGGGGTCTTTTTTCAAAAGATCTTTGTTTTTCTGGTATACGCTAGCCTCGAGTTCAAAACTATTGCGCCCAACACGATTTACCGTAGCTCAACATCGACATAAAGCCCAAAATTCAGGTCCGAAAACCAGCCAAGAAAACTAAACAGCATAATTCACGTTAAATGAACGATGAAGAACTGTTTAGAATATCGTGAAAAAGAATCTCGTCATTTTAAAAAATCTCTTGTACTGCATATAACTTATCTGGTGTCCTGCACTCGCGCCGCGGGCCTGACTCCCAATTAAACTGGCGATATCGTCGAGCAACATAATCATCTTCAACCCCCAGCGAGAAACCTTCACCAGTCATGTCTGAGAAGCACGAGGCTGTTTTCCGTATGTATTTTTTCTCGGAAATGACAAATCGTGTATTTTTACGGCTGGAAACTGGCCGCAAATCCATTTTTTCTGTATCTTTTTACTAACCGCCAGGCTCTGCGGAAATGTCTCTTATCCAGCTCTACGTGCCTGCGGAAACGTCTAGGGATGTAGTCCATGAGATTGGAAAACTCAACTTGGTGCAATTCCGTGATTTGAACAAAAACGTGAGCGAGTTCCAGCGCAGTTTCGTCGAGGAATTGCGCAAACTCGACGAGATCGAGCGCCAGTACGCCTATTTCAAAGCGGAGCTCGACAAAAAGGGTATTGAAACCAAAGTATACCCTTACGACGAAACAACCGTGTGTGCACAGTCGGAGATAGACGAGTATGCGCAAAACGCCAAGTTGTTGGAGGCCAGGACGCTGGATTTGGCCTCGCTGGCGGAGACTTTATACGACAAGCAAAAGGACTTGAAACAGATGAAGCTGACGGTGCAGGCGGTGCAGAACTTCTTTCGTACGAACGCAGGCCCTGTTGCCGAGGAGGACCCCGCCGCCCAGTTGGAATCAGGCGGCGCGCAGGAGTTTCAAGCGAACTTCATCTGTGGCGTGATTGACCGCCTGAAAGTGGCGCCTTTGCAGCAGATTTTGTGGCGTATTTTGCGGGGAAATTTGTATTACTACACCGAAGAGGTTGCTGAGCCCGTCTATGATGCACACAGCAACACTTACCTCGAGAAAAATGCATTTCTCATCTTCTCGCACGGGTCCATGATCCACGAGCGGATCCGCAAGATCGCTCAGCTGTTGGAGGCGGACTTGTACCATGTGGATAACACCGCTAGCTCGCGTACGGATCAGTTGCAGATTGTTGACGCCAAGTTGGCTGATCTTGGCGCCGTCTTGGACCAGACCGAGCGGGCATTGAATTCCGAGTTGGTGGCAGTGTCACGTGATTTGGGCCGCTGGTGGGAAATCATTGCCAGAGAAAAAGCCGTGTACAAGACAATGAACCTCTGTGACTACGACAATGCGCGTCGCTCTTTGATCGCCGAGGGTTGGATCCCTACAGACGAGATCGACAACTTGACCAAGGCCGTGAGTGCCACCAACGCCCTGGTTCCTACTATCGTGAATGTGTTGGAAACGACCAAAACCCCTCCTACTTTCCACCGCACTAACAAGTTTACCGCAGGATTCCAAAGCATTTGTGACACTTACGGCATAGCCACCTACCGTGAGGTAAACCCGGGCTTGGCCACCATCATCACTTTCCCCTTTTTGTTTGCCGTTATGTTTGGTGACTTGGGCCATGGTCTCATCTTGTTTATGGCTGCCGCGGTTATGGTCTACTACGAAAAGCTGATCTTGGCTATGAAGCGTGACGAGATTTTTGACATGGCTTTCCTGGGCCGCTACATCTTGTTGCTCATGGGCGTCTTTTCGATGTACACCGGATTTCTCTACAACGATGTCTTTTCGAAATCAATGGACTTCTTTCCATCGGGCTGGCAGTGGCCCGAACATTTCAAGCCTGGCGAGACGATCCATGCAACTCAAGTGGGCGTCTACGCTATCGGGTTGGACCCAGCGTGGCATGGCTCTGAGAACGCTTTGTTGTTCTCGAACTCTTATAAAATGAAGCTCTCGGTATTGATGGGCTACATGCACATGACCTACTCCTACTTCTTCTCATTGGTAAACGCTGTGCACTTCAAAAGCGGCATCGACATCATCGGAAACTTCCTCCCGGGCTTGTTCTTTATGCAGGGTATTTTCGGGTACTTGTCGCTTTGTATCGTTTACAAGTGGACTGTGAATTGGTTTGCCATCCGCCAGCAGCCTCCAGGCTTGTTGAACATGTTGATTACCATGTTCTTGTCTCCCGGCACTGTTGCCGAGCCTTTGTACTCTGGCCAGTCCACTGTTCAGTTGGCGCTTTTGGCGGTCGCTTTGATCTGCATTCCTTGGTTGGTTTTTGTCAAGCCGTTGTACTTGAAACGCCAGATGGACAAGGAGCACAAGTACCAAGCGCTCAGCGATACAGAGAGCAGCGAAAGTCACCATGGCGATGATGACGAGGAGGAGCACGAGGCGCACAACTTTGGTGATATCATGATCCATCAGGTAATCCACACAATCGAATTCTGTTTGAACTGTGTGTCACATACGGCGTCTTACTTGCGGTTGTGGGCGCTTTCGTTGGCTCACGCGCAGTTGTCCACGGTGTTGTGGACCATGACGATTAGCAATGCGTTCGGAATGACTGGCGTTGTTGGCGTCATTATGACGGTGTTCCTCTTTGCCATGTGGTTGGTGTTGACCGTGGTGATCTTGGTCGTCATGGAGGGTACATCTGCCATGTTGCACTCGTTGCGTTTGCACTGGGTTGAGTCCATGTCGAAGTTTTTCGAGGGTGAGGGTACTTTATACGAGCCCTTCGGCTTTCAAAACTTGTTGAGTGACGTATTTTAGGTCTTACAAGCCATTATGACCACATATAGACAATCAAGCTACACTAGCTGGCCAATACAAATTCCATCATAGACGTTGCTTATGGGACTTTAGCACCAACTGTTAATGTGACATACAATTTTAAGAGCATGGGGAATCCTTCCCACACACCACGCTCAAGCTACCAAGCCTACAAATCTGAGAATTTGCTATCCTCTCACCAAAAGAGTGTCGAGACAAATATGCAAAAAAGAAAAAGAAAAAAGAAAAGAAAGCAACACACAAAATAAAAGCATTACAAATATCATAGATCATATATACATCCACATCTGATCCTGAGATTTTGAGATTATTAACTCAAATATAGGCCCGCGCGCATCGAACTCATCTGGCCCATCGCGCTCGGCATCGGGAAGAACGCATATTCTTAGGTCCAACACAAACCAAAATTTTTTTCGGACATACGATCCTTGATTTATATTGCCCAATTCAGAATTCATGTCGCTTCCTTTAGCCGTGGTCATCGACCAGCTCCGCAGCGCGCCGGATTCGGTGATCCCGATTCTTGCGTCTCTCAATAAAGCAAAGGCGTCGTTTCCATCGGTATCGAAAGTCGACCTTAAACACTTGACCGGCCGCACGTTGAACCTCTGCAGGGCCAACGATGCCTACAGCGTATGGTGTGGTATCAACATTGCGCATGTTTTGGCCGACAGCTCCGAGATCGTCGGGGCCGAAGGATCGGCGTTTTTCGCCCAGATCTTGAAAGTGCTCAACTCCGTGCACGCTCAGAACAAGATGATTCTTGACTCCGGCATCGAATGCTTAAAGAAGCTTTGTGACAGTATCAGAGGCAAGCCCACGCTCACGCGCGAGGTTTTGACGCCGAACTTGGCGGGGATTTTCGGCGTTCTCTTGGATAAATTGTCCCAGAGCCCGGAGTTAGTGTTGGACTCCATGAAAAAGCTCATTTTCGAGCATCCCACGACGCTGCGGCCGTTTGCCAATAAGCTCAAGGTGCAGCTCTTGAAGTATGTCATGGAGCCCCAATTCTTGACCTTCCCCCAGCACTTGCGTGACGCTGTATGCACCACTTTGGCTTGTTTGCCTGTCATCGAGAAAGAGGCACCAGAACAGCACTGGCTCCGTGACTTGAACGCATTGATCGCGGAAACTGCCAACACGGCCGAGATCTACGCCAGTTTCTTGGCCGTACAGGACGATCAGGAGGCGTCCGCGTTGTTGCAGCTGCTCGGGTCGCAGGAGGAGCCTTTGTTCCCTCTGTTGAGCGTCGACATCAACCATCCACGCACGATTTTCGCCATTTCTCAGCGCATAGCCGTTCTCCTCGAGATCTTGAAAGGATACCTCATGTCAGGTACGAAATTCGCCGTTTGTGTGCCGGTTGGCCGCGTGCTTCTGCTCGTTGACCTCATTTGCGCGTTAAACACGCGTTTTATTCCGTTCAAACGCGAAATTCGTGACGATGACGTGAAGGAGTACGTTGAAGTTTCATTGACACGCTGCCATGGAGCCGCATTAGCGCTTTTGAGCAGCTTGCCGGCGCAATTTGCGGCGTCGTTGGTGCCACACTTGTCTGTAGTACTTGCCACATTGGAACTGTTGGTGTTTCTCCAGGGAACGCGGCTCGACCATGCCAAAATCCTTGCTAACGAGGATATGGAATGCAATCTCATTTCCTGTGCCACGGATTTCTTGGCTTTGACGGCTTTCTACATGGACCATGCGCTGATGGCGCGCCTCATCGAATCGTCCATCTTTTTGGTCCAGCCAAGAGCGGGCCAGAATGTGGTGGCTGATTCCGATAAGGTCAAGCTCTCCAACCAGTCGAAGTCGGCGCGGAAAAAGACAAAACGCAATGCTGCAGTACCCTTACTGGACATTCTTTCGCACGAACATCTTTTCCAACAGGGTGTTTCCGAGCAAACACGAAATGTGGTGCTTCGTTTTTTCGCCACCATCATTGAGAAAGTGCCCATTTCGTCCACGCACTATAACAAGATTCTCAAGCACGTTCTTGTGGAAGCGGTGAAACAGGCGAACGCCTCTAAGTTCGGCACTATTTCCGCAGAGCTCCAGCATGTGTTGATCGCGTCCGTTTTGCACCCGGCCCCTGAACTGGCCTCGATCTTGCCGATCGCCACGTCGGTCTTAAACCGCTCCGAAACTCTAGCGGTGTTGAACTCGCCTAGATTCCCTCCTTTACCGGTTTTGGTGAAACAGGCTCAATTGGACGATGAGGAAAGCGAGGAGGAGGATGGAGACAGAGAAGCCTTGGTTCAGCATGAAGTGAAACGGTTCAAGGCCGCGCCAGCGAGTGACCCCGTGCAAAGAGAGAACACTGTGAAGTCATCCACGGGTCAAACTGAAGAGGCACCGAACAAGGAGAACATCTTCACGTCTAAACCATTCAAGACCTTAGCAGAGAACCAGGCTGATCTTGCAGAGGTCAAGGCCGAGAACGAGGTTTTAGACAAAAACGAGAAAAAGGAGAATAACGAAGATGTGCAAAGACAAAGTGAGGTAGTGGAAGAGCACATGGAAGTTGATGAGGATTCAGATGACGGCTCGGAGATCGAGATTCCAGATTTGGACTTGGACGAAGATTCAGACGAGGAGAGGTGAGTTTGGAAGTTTCGGTGAAGTGGTTCAATAGAGATTTGATAAACTGCAGATAGTAAGGCCGATGTATGAACGAGCATAAGTGGGTCCGGAAACTTTAGTTGTTTAATTCTGGTATGATAAAGCCACTTAGACTTAATATCTCGGGACCAGAACCGAGCCCGCATAATGACAAAACAGGAGATTAGCGAATAGGTGTTTTTGTATGTAATTGTAAACAGATTGTTAAGAGATATGAGCAAGATATGGACCGGTCTAGATGCCCAGACGAACCTCATTGATAAGCTTCCATACCCTTGTTTTTGCTGAAAGTTGTCTACACATGACAACAACGGCCAGTGTCCTGAAATTCTTTCATGCACCTGTAATCTTGACCCACATACGTCTTTCAGAGATTTGATCTCAAAATCACCAACTTTCACAAGCTTTGAATTGAATCCAGCAAAGGTCTGGCCAGCCCCACAAGATCTAGCTACACTTCGGAAAAATCTCTTCGAAATTGGTCATTTCCCTCATGTAAACCAGCCCGTTACTGGTTCATTTGAAAGACACTTTTAAAGCCATACAAAACATTTTAGAATGGCGATGAGCGGGCGAAATTAGAAGACTTGAATCCGCAGTTCTGATGTTTACCTCCAGAGTTATACCCCATTCTTCTTCTTGTTAATATTATGCATGAACTTTTGCCTCAAGTCCCTATCCCAAATTCTTCTTTATGCGAAAAGCGGGAGACGCGGAATTCGAGACTGCAAAAAAAAAAAAATAGTTGCCTCCCGCGCGACTGTTCCCGGATGCAAAATCGAGCGCGCGAAATGTAACTGTTTGTTTGATCTGCGCCAGAAAAACTAAACACATTACAGCTTTATGGAGAACAAAGGTAATATTTCAATGGAAAAAGAGGACAAAAAGGAAATCCTGATTCCATCGAGGATCGAACTCGAGACCTCTCGCGTGTGAGGCGAATGTCATAACCATCTAGACCATGGAACCTGAAGTCGTTATGTGTCGGACTGGTTATAAGGCCATATAGATCAAGATGAAAGTCAATTATCTCGGCTTTCGGTTTTTGCAGCCTCTTTTAGCTCGGAAAGCTGAACTTATGACGACAATATGATTCATGTGATTTATCACCTTCGCTATGCATGTTAAAATGGATCAGAGAAAAGACTTCAGAGTAATGTTTTAGCTGTTGTGTCGTTGTCTTTCTCAAAATGAGTTCATTCTCGGTAAAAAAAAAATGTCTTTTTGAAAATGCACAGTGACCAACAGCATTTCCACGGAGGAGGCGGTGAACCACCCGGCTTGGTCGGGCAAGGGCACCGACCCCCTCAACCTCATGAAAATCGAGAAATTAATCATGATTCAGCGTCCCAAGATATCGCGAACTCTTCAGGGGTCGACGAATCTGGACCCGACGCCGTTGCTGAACTCTCACCCAGGCCAAGATCTTGGGCTGAAATTTTATCGCAGAGCATCTCTAGTGCCCAGAGGGTATACGGAGGGGCAAACAACAGTGAGGAGATCGATATGGAAAGCGACGATTCGTATAATCGTCAATCTGACGACTCTGAGGAGTTGGTCGACGAAGAAAATCCTGCAGGTAACTTAAACAACGAAAACACGACAGATGGAACCAATTTGAACAAAAAATCACAAAAATCACAAAAAAAGTCAAAAACATCTCAAAAAGGTCCAAAAAATTTCTACAATGACTGGTCGTCATCTGTCTATACCAATGCTGTCTCATCGGAAGAGACGGGAGCAGGAGAGAGAAGCAGAGAGGAATTAGAGTTTCTCATCAGCTTAGAAGAATCTGAAATAGAATCAAGACGTGCCACTCACCATAATTATCAGGAGGGCAACTCTTTTCAAAGAATGGTGCGGGATGTTCCCCCTCAAGCGTTGCAACCAATTCTTAATACGATAACCAAAAGTGAAAATGCTCCAAGCTTCACAATCTCAAACCCCTTTGAGCTCAGCGCGGATGAAATTGCAGAAACCCTCGTGGAAACAGTAGACAGGTTCAAGGCCGATATGTGGGAACAGTGCATGACACATCGGCAGAAAAAGACCGAGTTGGAGAGACGGTATGAAACCCTGAAGGGCTTGAGTGAGCTCCAGGATAGGGTAAGCGTTGAAAGTGTGATGAACTACCCAGGTAATGAGAATGTACAGGGTATCGGAGCAATTTTCAATGCTTCTAGGTCAGATTACACCTTCTATGCCGCGCTATGCTGCATTGAACAATCACGCATCATTGGAGACAGAATCTACTTACCTAAAGTGGGAGATCCAAACTTCTCAATGACGGCTTTAGCTAGATTCAGCACTGAAGACAACGAGATCGATGTCTCTCCCTCCGACTTGACGGAAGCAGTCAAGACATTATTGCTTGAGCAGGAATTTTACAGTCAGAAAGACAGAACGAAATACTTCACGTTCAAGAGAGAAGTGGCAGTTAACGGCAATTTAGCCACTGTGGAGGTTATCTACAATGACATGGATAGCCCCAAGAGATACTTTCAAAGAAATTTCCTCACGCCGGGTGACAAGGTAGTAAAGGCGACTCAGTTGAAGAAAATAGGTGAAAGCAAAGAGAGCCGTGCTTTTGTTGTGATTGACTTGGGTTCTGACAAGATCCCCCCAAGAGTCTTAATCTCGGATCGCCTTAAAGCAAACATTCAACATGACTTAGATCACTTCAAAGGTGAAGAAATGATGAAGAGACTCCAAGAGGATATTGACTTCCTTGAGAAACACGGCGAGCTCTTGCATACACCAGAAGCCAAAAGATTGAAGGTCCAGAGAAAATCTCTTTTGAACAAATACAGGAATGACAAAGAACGCCTCCAGGCCAAGCTTGACAAACTTGCGAAGATTTCCCCGTACAAGCCTATCCCAGATCAGTACAACATGCGGGTTCGGATTATCCACATCCTGCAGTTTTGCCCATTGTGCCACTCCACATCCCACTCGTTCCGTGATTGCAAGGAAAGAGGGTGTAAGATATGTTACGACAGACGCCACCCAGCATACAAATGTAGACTTAAGTGCAAGTGCAACAAAAGAGGACGGTTACATGCAGCGGAAGAATGTCCAAACTATATTGAGCAATTTGGGGAATCGGAATTCCCAACAATCGAGGAAACGAGAAGAGAAAACAAGGAGAACAATGATAAATTTCATGGTAGAATAGCAGCGCTCATTCAGAAACACCAAAACAACAACAATGCTGAAATGCAAGAGACAGAAAACGCAGAGAGCGCGAACACGGAAGGACACAGTGAGGAAATTGTGTCCGGAAAGGAAGCCACACAGGAAACACAGGATGACAACTTAGAAGAAACCATGGAGGATAGTCTGTCTTCCATGATGGACAAAGAAAAGGGATCGCAGACCCAAGAAACCCAAAATGCAAACCAAACGGCTCAAATGGCTGAAGAGACAATGTCAGAAGATGAAGAAACACCTTTTCCCACACTCGAGGATGAGGAAATGATCAACTTACTTGAAGAAGAAGGTTATCCGCTGCAGGCAGACGACCAAACACCCAAGACACCCAGTCGCACAGTCCGGGGAAAGGATTTGACGGCAAAGGGGGTCTCTAAGGGAAAGACACTGAGGTTAGAGGGTCTCATGTCTAGCCCGATAAAGAACAAGAGAAGGTTCGAGTCTAATACCAGCGCTCACAAAACCAAAGGATCCGCACAAAAATCTTTGGATAAGTTGGCGGAATTGATGCAAGAACTGCAAGGCGACGGGCAAGCAACAAATCTGGAACAATCCCAGATGGGTGTAAGCCAAGGAGAGACACAGACAGAAACTGTGGAGAGCTCTTCGACCGATCAACAATGATGTCTCAAAGAGACAAGAGACAGTTAGAATCTGTGAACATCAGGTTCAAACAGTCAAATCGACGCCGAAAACGACAATTACCCAAAGAGAAACTTACCATAGGTTCGTTTAACATACAAAAAACCAAAGCGTTGTCTGTTGTTGCGCAATTAGCGACACAACATGACATTTTCTTCATCCAGGAATTTCCAGCGAACACAACTAACATAGCAACTTTGTCGGATTACTCAACCAGAGCAGGGCTTGAGTTTTACTCTTCTCCAACTCGCTGCAACACGATCAATCAGACAGGTATCTTCATCAAGACCACCCAAGTGAAAGTCCTCGGTTCTCACGAACTTCACCTTCCGCAGATCTTCCGCAAATATTACACCTCGATTCGTGTACGTCTTCCTGATGGCGAACAAGTGCTCCTCATTAACTTCTACCTACCATCAGCGGACAAAAGATTACAGGCCCAGATACTATGGGAAGCAATCTTTAGTATCGAGAGTTTGAAGGAAAGCTTTCCCAATCTAAAGGTCCTATACGGAGGGGATCTCAATCATTCCATGGAAGCAACCCCCACGGCAGAGCGGGAAGTGGTAGTTGCTATACGGGATTTAAACCACAACATAGGAACAGAAGACTTAGCCAAGTATGATAGAGGAGTGGCAATATACCCAACGAATTTAGCACTGACCTGTCGGCGCATTGATCGAATATATGCACCGTTTGGATGGCGCCAACGCGCAATTTGCTACGAAATTTCGAAACCACCCATCATCATATCGAGCCACCACATGATATCTGTGTCGTATGGCTTTGAACAGTCACGTGAAGTATTCATAGGCAAACCGCCTTTTCAATACCCGTTGGGTCGATTAGATCTGCCCTTGGTTAACACCAGGAGGAGAAGAATAGACCCCGGATTACCTCTTGAGGACGCGATTCTAGCTTTGCAGAGTGACGGTCTCGAATACATCAAACTCATGGGAAGTATGAGAAAGTACGATCCCGCGATAGCCAAGTGGTTCCTCGATGAGAGCCCTACAAAGGACGCAGAAGAGATCAGAGAAGCGGCTACCAAAACTTTTTTCCAAGCGAGCAAGAAGGAGAAGACTATCTTCACTGTTTTGAGAAACGGAATCAATCAGACAAGTGCTTACGAAACATCGGACATTATCGCGCTAGCAACGGATTACTACAAAGACCTATTCAAGGTGGAAACCCCAGCAGAAGAGTCAGATATAAATACCTTTTTGTATCCGATGGGAAGTCGCATTAACGAGAGTGAAAGGAATGCACTCGACATGCCTTTTACGATGGATGAGCTATTAAAGGCGTTGAAAACGGCGGATATGGCTACAGCACCTGGTCCAGATGGGATACAATTCCCTGTTCTTCTTCACTATTGGGAAGACATTGGACCAATAATGACTAGGACGGCAAATGAAATAATGAGAACGGGAAAACTACCCGACTGCCTCAAAAGAGTCTGGATCACATTGACCCCAAAGCCTGAAGCAGAGGAGTCACAAGATATCAAAGACCTCAGACCACTCTCGCTATCTAACACTACGTTGAAAGTGATCTCGAAAGCTGCCTGTATTCGCCTACAACGGGTGACCAATAAGCTAGTTGGGCCATATCAAAGGGGCTTCATTAAGGACAGACGTATCAACCAAAACACAATGGAGTTCTTCACCTTGATAGACTTGGTCTGTGAACAGAGAGATGAAACGTATGACTCGAAATATCAGGCTGTTTTAATGGCGGATTTCACAAAGGCGTTTGACAGAATTTCGCATGAATATATGCAAGCTGTATTGAAAAAGCTCGGAATAGGAGAAGCCATGGTGCGCTTCATGATGCTGCTCATGAGAGACCAAGAAGCACAAATCTATATCAACAACTGTGCGGGAGTGCCCTTCAAAATGAAGTGTGGCATGCGACAGGGTAATCCCCTCTCTCCATTGATATTTAATCTTGCGCTTGAACCTTTGCTTTTCCGGCTACAGAGATTACGAGGTATAACAGTGAAGTACTCCGGTGTCGAGTTAGCAATAATGAAACACCATGCTTTTGCGGATGACGTCAACATATACTTGGGAAACCGTTCAGATTATGCTATTGCAGCGTCTGTCATTGAAAACTTTGAGAAAATCAGTAATAGCAAAGTGAACCCCAGGAAATCACAGCTCTTGGGTTTTCATCCGGACTTTGCTGATCATTTTCAACACGAGCTCCCGTATACACAAACGTACGTGAGAAATAAGGACTTGAAATACTTGGGATTACCGTTGAAAGGTGTTGACTGGAGTGCTGTGCGTGCTAAACTCCCTTTCATCAGTTTTAAGCGAGGATACTCCCAACTAGATGTCATAACAAAAGCCAAAGCTACGAATATGTACGTGAGCTCGACATTGGTATACAAAGATTTGGTGCAGTGTATGTCCAAGAAGGAAATCAAGGCTATGGATGATGCCATACAAAGAGTGTTCTACGGTATCGGAAGGGATAAGCTTTATGCTCGCCCGAAGAAGGGGGGGTATGGAGTAATAGAACTTGCGGTTCAATTGCAAGGACACAGAGCAGCGGTACTAGCAAATACCTTGATAGGTGCAACTGATTGGCACACAGGATATTTGAAGTTGAAAATGCTACACCACATGAGCAAGATCATACACCGACTGGCAGAAGTACCAGTACACCGAATAGAAGGATTGAGCTGGCTTGAATTTTTGCTCGACACAGAGCGGATGTACTTCAAAAACCTCGACTGGACGTTCACGCATAGTGAGAGAATGTATCTAGAAGCCTGGCAAAAGACTGTATCTGGTACACGGGTGGTGACCCGGCCTGAAAGGGTTGGGATCATGGAAACCGGTGCGATCCAGGAACAAGTGAAACAAGCAATAAGTATCGGAGAGACACAAGGAAAATTCCAGATTTCCAACGAGGAAGCAGGTGGGTTGAGGGCCGATGCATTCCGATCGTTGAGTAAGAAAAGCAAAGAGAAAGCCCCAGTGGTTCGGCCAAGGAGATTTCTGGAAATATGCCGGGAAGCCAGAAAGCCGCAACGCTGGAAAAAGTTCTGGAAAGAGATGTACAAGCATGAGTGGCTCTTAAGAAATGACTTAACAGCGCTTCATCACTTCAACTACGGGTCCTATGTGCCCATACACGATGCACCGAAGGTTGGAAGGGACATGGAATGTCTCTTGTGTTTGGAAACAGTATCTTCAAAGGCTATGTTAGCTCACCTCTACAATGAGTGTACATGCTCCAGATACTGGTGGAACAAACTAGGCTTTCCGAGGCCAATGAATTTGAGAGAAATGCTTGCACCTACTGATAAAACATTTACAAACTTGCGCAACCTCAATTGGTTTGTGAAAGTGGTACGTAAGGCGTATTCAGGACGGCGCCGGGAGGCGGAGAATGGTGTTAGTCTCGCCCCCCTCCTGAATCGACTATTGTCTCGCGCTCTAGGGAGGACCAACCCTATGGGCCGATGACAGTCTGGTGAGTCTGATGAGTTGAGTTCATTCTGGGTAGAGGTCTCAAAGCGGATTCATTTCCGATGAGAGATCTCGTGTTGCCAAACGACGCCTGGGGTGAAGTTGCGATCTATTATAGGTTTTTTCTATATGTTGTATAGTTTTTGCGCTTGTTTGGGTGTGCCTGCCATACTTTAGCGAGAGCGTCCTATAATGTGATATATCTTTAAAAAAAAAAAAAAAAATGTGATATATCTTTAAAAAAAAAAAAGTAACAAATTTTTGAATCTAAGTGAGAGGACTCATACCAATAGAAAAAGCCAAAGATGAGGCTGCTATCTTCTATGGGGTTTTTCCTCTATGATTTGTTTACCTGTGCTAGGTTGTGTGTGTGCCATACTCTGATGAGAGCGTCCTATAATGTAAATCTCTAGACATTGTGAATCATTCAAAAGCATGTCAAGATTACTAGCTCCTTGGTTGATTCCGACTTTATGGCGGGCAAACTCAAGCGCACAAAATTCCACCGAAAATTAGACTCGCATTTTGGCAGTCTTATCCAGTCAGTCCATATATGAATGAGCCTATCGTTTTCAGGCTGAACGAGGTGCCTCTTTCTAGTTTTTACCTCTTGTTCACGAACTGTTATTGGGAAAAGCCATAAGTCTGTGAATTTCACCATGCAATGGATTGCACCAGTTTTTTGAACGGTTAATTTGAGGGGCAAGTCTCCTTTTTTCCTTTTTTTTAGTGTTCAAGAGCTTGCAATTGTCGAACGTTTGTTGTTTGAGGGCATTGAACAAACTCTATTTAAGTGTATTGCAAGGAAATGCGGACAAAATAAATCAGGTGTCAAATTCGTTCAGAAGTAAGATAGCAAACGAGAATTTAATACTCAGGCCTCCTATGTCTGAAATGAGCATGGTGAGCCAAACGTTTCAAGAATTTACGCGGACATAAGAATTTCCGTCAGTGCGCTCGTATTCCCTAGTTTGACAAGCTTGTCGATCCAAAGTAAATTTAGGGAATTACGATTGATCCAACACGTTTATTTGAGTGTATTCGTCAAAAAGAGAAAGAAGCAAGACAGGCACTTACTGTAGTTCACACATATTAGACTCAGTTTCATACTGTGGGAAAGTTTTAATTTTTTCCATAAATTTTGTGCGTGGCTCGTTGAATCAAAGTATCAGTTCACTTCAAATTTTTGTGATGCTGGGGGGTATCATTGAAATTAGTGCAGCGTGGCTTTGGCTTTCAATTTCAAGCTGGTGCAATTGGAAGACCGATCATTTAAAACTTTTGAGCATGATACAGAATCGCAGTGTGTGTGATAAGCCCATCGAAGTGATCCCCTCGCTTCAGGAAATTTGGTGATCAGTATTAGA
Source organism: Metschnikowia pulcherrima (assembly GCA_009746055.1). Lineage (NCBI taxonomy): Eukaryota > Fungi > Ascomycota > Pichiomycetes > Serinales > Metschnikowiaceae > Metschnikowia > Metschnikowia pulcherrima. The sequence continues at coordinate 1,282,824 of VFXK01000010.1, forward strand.
ATGCAAATGAGTAAGAGCGGAAATGAAGAAATGAAAATGAAAAAAGGACTCCAAGCTTGGAAAGAGAAGGAAGAGAAAAGCAGTTAGTGTAGAACCGAGCCAAAGATCAACTGGGAAAATAGGAATGCGAAGCGATACTTGAAACAAGAATTTTCTCAAGAAAAAAGAATTCGTCCAAGAAAACGCACAATAAGTATAGCAACAAAGAGCGAGAGGAAGCGTGAAGTAGCGAGAGTATAGGCATCGGAGAGGTTTTGAAAAAGTGAGTGTAGTGTGAAGCCATCTTTTGGTGGGCCCGCAGGAATTTTTATCAGCCCCTTTGTTTTTGTTTGTTTGTGTTTGTTTGTTTGTTTTTCTTTTCTTTTCTTTTCGTTATCCAGGCGACATCAGGACCAGCCTGAGTCCCATTACCCATATCATCATGAAGTGTGTGCGGCGCGGCGATCGATCAACCTCCAGGGATCCGATCATAGACGGCAAAGCGACCGATCAAACCCAATCCGGGCGATCTGATCATAAGTGTCGAACATGCAAAGGTCGGCAGGACAAGTCTACAGGGAACGAGCCAAATAAAACTTTTGCAAAAAACTTTATTCAGTGCTTTATACAGACCGAACGTCACCAGACACATAAAGGCCAAAATGCAACCGTGCAAGAAAAAGAAGAAAAAAATTCAAATTCTTGCAGAGCCTCAATCGTCCTCTTCATCACTGGTGATTTCCTCATCGCTGTCTTCAGCACGCGCGGCGTCGTCCACCTTATCGTCATCACTATCGTCACTGTCACTGTCGTGGCTTCCTGATTCGTCGTCTTCATCGTCTTCTTCCGTAGGATTTACGTCTTTCCACTCCACGTAATTCACGCTGATCAATTTCTTGCAGTTCGGAAGCACCATGGGATCGTAGGGGAAATATGCCTCGAGATCCAAGAATTCTTGTTTATGGCGGAAGTTTCCAACTGCAGAGGGGAGGTTGACATTGCTGTTGGTCATGCGCTCCCGCTTGTTGTGTTCTATGATGGAGTAGCAATAGCACACGTTCAACTTGGTGGCGATTTTCGCAAATATGTACACCACGGTTTCGTCGCAGTATTTGAGCGGGTTGAACCGTGCAATGATCACGCGCTGGAAGAACTTGTCGATATCGGACTCCCATTCTCCGCCATCGTCTTCATCTTCGTCCTGCGCACGTGACAATTGTTTATGCCGGAAGCAAAAGATGTAGAGAAGTGCCTGGAACGTGGCGTAAAAGAGCTTGAACCGCTCCATGCCGCCCAGCGCCGACCTGCCGTCGGTGTCGACCTCGTGCTCCCGCTCGGAGATGTACTTATTGATCCACCCGATTAGATATGACACAACAAACACTACCTGGTGTTTTGTCAAGTTCTTAGCGCGCAGGATGTACGAGGCCAAGTATTGCAATGCCTTGAGCCGCTTCTCGGTGATTTCCGAGAGACTGAACGCCACGTCAATGAGCAACACCAAGAACGAATCGGCCAATTCCGGCTGGTACTGCGAAATATGGAACATGAGAAATTGTACCGATTTTGTGAAGTGCGTGGGCAACACGTGCGTGCGGAACAACGAGGTGAGCGTGTTATAGAGGCTGACGCCGGCGCCGGAATCAAGCTGTTCTTGTGTGAATGCATTTTCCGTCAGTTTCAAGAGCAACTCAAGCGACAGGTCGAGTTTCAACACCAAGTTGCGGATGCTCCGTGTGGACGTCACGTGGTAGACTTCTGCGCCAGTCTCGGCTTCGTCTTCCGGCAGTTCTTCCTCGATTTCCTCGTCCTCCTCATTGATTAGCTCCTCTATGAGGTCGTCGTCCAAATCATCCAACTCATTCTGCAACTCCACGTCCAATTTGATCAAACACTCCGTCACCATCTGCCAGATCGGGAACTGCAAGTCCGGGCAATATTGCATGAGCGCCATACAGTGGCGTACGTAGTGGTAGATGTCTGCTGTTGTCAGCGACAAGTGGTGGGGGAACTCCCGCATGAGCGTGCCTGGAATCGTGTTGATGCAGGTCGGGATATACGTGACAAACCGCTTAAGGATCTTGTGGTGCGGATACACGTCGTCGTGGACGTCGGGGAAATCTCTGACGAGCTTCTTGATGCTATCATGGAGGTATTTTGGGTATGACGAAACAAGCACATTGAGAAACTGTGCGTAAACGTCCAAAAACGGGGCGAAATCACCGCTTTTTTTTGCTGCCAGAGAAATTTCGAGCCACGGGTACCGTACAATGGCGGCCACGAGCGCCCCGGCAGCGCTGTTATCGAGTTTCAGCACGTTTACCATGAGGCTTCGAAGCACTATAGTAAATTGCGCGAGCGAGATCGCCTCAGGGTGTTTCATGGGCAACGAGATTTTTGCTGTGAGCGAATTAACTTTGAGCGTATCGTTCTAAATAAGTTAGTGATTGTTTGATCAACCAAAAATATAAAAAAATCGAAAGTCTATTCCGTTTTTCGGGCCTTTTATGGCCCCTTGAAAATATCTCACATACCTTTTCTAGCGATTCCATTGCGGATTTGACGAAAAGAGTGTACACCTGCTCGGAGATTTTCTCCTGCTCATTCTCGGTGCGAGCACGCTTGGGGTCTGTATGAGGCTCCTGGCCAAGATTGCGTTTTCTGCTTAGCGGGTCATGAAGCGACATGATCATGTTTTGATGTGAATGAAGATTCCAGATTACTTCGGTCTGAGATGAGATGGGGTGAGATGGTTTTTTTGCCCTTCTTGGCCGCGTGCATGGTGCAGGACTGCGGCACGACAGACGGGTGCAAATAAATAAAAAAACTCGGGCCCATCGGGAAGTGTATTTTATCTCGCAATGGAAAATGGCTGGTTTTCGATATATGGGCAGTTTTTATTATTAGTGACGTTTCTTTGGGTAAATTTTGAATCAGCATATCTGGCCACTTGACATGCCTTTTGTAGACATGTAAGTGTGATGGGTCTCAGGGCCTTCCGCAATCCGCACTGTGGCTTCCAGCACACCAGAAGAGACATGGTAAGTTGCTATTCAACGTATCAACTTTTCAGCACGGATACAATGCAGACTTGCCTTTTTTGTTGAGCTCATCCAAAATAGAGATTCTCGTCTTTCAATTTTGACCGAATGAGTGGGTCACACACACATACCTATGGATCATGTATTATGGTACCATGGCGCTCTCTAGACATACCGGTGATGATTATTTTTTTAGTGTGAAACTGAGTTTTGTTTTTCAGAAAAAAAAATCCCACCTCTTTAAAATATGAAAATGCTATATTTCGTCATTGCCAAAAAAATTCAAGGCTTGCGGGCTGTTTTTGCAATGAACTTTAACATTCAATAAGAGAGCCAATTGACCATCTGGCTCCAGCGATTTTTTTTTTCTGCTTGATACATCTGATTAAGGACTGGGAGCCAGAGTTGCTTACCTCGCTCTCCGAAAAACTATATATGTAGCGACATCTACTAAACGCGTTGTGGTGTTGAGCCTTGGTGGATTTTAGGGAAATGAGTTGCATCCAATTTGCATTCATTCCAGGCTGAATCCAAATACATGAAATATATCGTTGAAAGATCATTGTCTTACATACCTACTTCGATAAAAGAGCCTACAAAAGTCCGGTTGGCACGCAGAATAATGATTTTCATTTTGAAAAAAAAAAAGAAACAAATCGTACTAACAGGAAACCGCACTTCTTTTTTTTTTTTTTTTTTTTTGAAGAAACAAATTACTTCCTCAGACGTTGGGCCTTCTCCCTTGATCTGGCCATAGTGTAGGTAAATTTATTCAACAATTTTGTGTTCGACTTCGCTCCAACGCTTTTTTTCTTGTTTTTTTTTTTTTTGCAAATTCGTACTTTTTTTTTTTCAAAGGTACTGAAAAGCACCTGTGGGACTGTGTCTTTGATTCCCTCCAGACACTCAGTTCAATAGACCTGGCGAACAGTATCAACGCATTACCTTATATACTTGGGTACTTTTCGATAGTGCCAACATTGGATCAAATCTGTTGACCAAGCTTTTTCAGTAGAAAAACCGCATGGGAGACAAGAAAAAAAAAAGTTATTTCCTTCCAAAAGTTATTTTCTTGGTAATTCCGGTACGGGGAATTGAACCCCGATCTCGACGGTGAGAGCGTCGTGTGCTAACCATTACACCATACCGGATTTGGTACATTCTTAGTTTTGCTGCTTTTACTGATCACCTTGGACACACAAATTAAACCTGCAAAGCCACAAAAAGCAACGTCGACACTACCTAAGGCTTGGGAAAGTCGGGGGACTTTATCATTCAGTGTTCTATCCAGACGTATGCAGGTTTTTTATTCATAGGTGAAAAAATTTTTGACCACCAAACGTGATTTTCTGTCAATACAATTTGTTTCTTCGAAAGAAAAGTCTCGGTCACGAAACAAATGGGGGAATCAGAAAAAAAACTGGGCGCCGAGTTGGGCAAGGGTTCTCGTAGCTCAGTGATCCTTTCCAGCAGGTATTATGGGATCTTCTGTCGTTGTATAGACAACCATTCCGTTCCACAGTAAGATTTGCTCATAAGAATTTTGGTTTGAAAGAAAACCTGGTCTTTTTTGAGAACAGCGCGAGTAATTGCTTTTCATTTTTCACACCAGATTTGCGCTGAGAAACGAAAGTTTTCTAGAAAGGAGAGAAAAAAAAGCTTGATGTCTTCTTCTGAAGCCTAGCAAAATTATCCTAAAGTACTTTGGTCTCTAGCCGGAAGAGGAGGTCGGGATTGGCGTCCGTCTCTGTGATAAGCAAGCTTGGTCGTTTGGGTGAGAAAAACGTATTTTGGCTTTGTCGGGATACAGCAACCAAAAAATTTTCTAGATAAGCTTCCGAAGGAGCTTGTAGACCAGCTTGTTCTCTTCCCAAATTACCAGGATTAGAATCAATATAACACAACCTCTCTTATCAGGATCTTGCATATTCTATATGCCTGCATACGGGTCCGTCAAAGTATGATTTGAACTTCGCTGTCCATTTCGTGCCTTCATGAAAAACTTGGCCAGCTTGAGAAGATTGAGAACAATCGTTTGCATGCTCGCTTCCACCAAGCGAGTAATTTTACGAAGATGTTACCTGATTTTTTTGGAAACACCTGTGCAAATGCGCGAGACTGCATATAATCGGCCAGGCTTGGTCATCGCCTGAAAACGCAAATTGTTATGAGGTCTAGGTATTCAGCCAAGGCTTGAAAGCGAGCTGAAACCCAAAAAAAAAAGATTGCAACACCGTAATTTCGCATATGGTCTCCCACTACACTACTCAGTACGGCTCTGCGAAGGTTAACTAACGTTGATCGGACGGGAAACAGTGCTTTCTTCGCGAAATGGTCGCAACCGGAAGCTTTTTTTGCTGTTAATTTACTATGGTTTGAATAAAGTAAAGCCACGACACTGAAATAAAGGATGCCTGAAACGCGGAAGCTAAAAGTCTTGCGAAGAGCGAGACAGGGATTCGAGAAACACAAAAGTCCGAAATTTTCTATTTCGAGACTCACGCTTGTCGGAGTGTTGCAATTTGGTTTCTGGAAGGATAGACAGTGAAAGAATTCTGTGGCCTTGGCCTTAAAATGAAGAACGTTGTCATAGAAGCTGGCTAAGCTTATTGACAGTGACGTTGAAATTGACGAAGATATCAAATCTTGAAACACGGGGAAAGTGTGGATCCAAATGAAGTCAGATTGACATAGGTCAAATCCTTCTGCAATAGTTCTTACAAAAGTTGGATAATCCTTACTTACTACTTTTGGATCCCTCATGTATGTGTTCAAGATACATCACGTCAATCTAGGATGTACGAGCCTGTGTGAATGATGTTCATCATGGCACCAAGAGGACTACTCGTATCGATGGGAATGCCTCTCAAAAGAACGCTGACTAACTGAGCTTCGAGGCAGACCGTCAAATCGCTGATAAGCAACAAAGATCTCGATACGAACAAGAGATGACACATTACATTGACTACACTTAATGTTATGTCCAAAGAAAAGAACGTGTTTGCTTAGTTGATTGGCGATGACATCTGTGGCTTTGAAGGGTCTACCTGTCTTCGAGAGATGTCTTCAAGAGAGGACGTGTGTTCGAGGTTGACCTCTTCTAAAAAAAAGTACGAGAAAAGCTTTGAATCAATTGATCTATCTAAAAATAACAAAAAAAAAAAAAAAAAGGAGAAGTCGAGGAAAACATCCAATTTTTGAGAACCGCCAAGCCGAATCATACACGGAAAATCACAGACTAGAGAGTTGCCGACAGCCCTGGGTGCAAATTGCGTTCGCCTTTGGCAATACGTCATTTTTGACCACGATCGATTTCCGTATCGCCGACAATTCTTGAAAAGTATGAAAAAGTTCACCTTTTTAACAAGCAAATCCCCTATTTCCGTGACGGTTTTTGCTTTTTGTCATTTCAGGTTTACCCTGTGTATGTATCCCAATGTAATTTTGTTCCTCATTGAGAGGTCTAGGGTCGGTCAATAGTGCTTAAAAAGGTCACGATCAAACGCAGGATATGTTGAGTAGCTTTTGCGAATGTTATGGTATGTACCCTGATGAAAACGGCCTATATCGTGGTAGGCATTATGGATCAGAAAGAGAAAAATTCCTATTTGGTTATAATTCGCGCCGCCAGATGCGGCAATATTCTAAAGTGTGTCACTGTGAAACAGGTCATGTAGCAGCGCACATTAATATGAAACACCAACGCTATGCGTCAGATGATAAGATGAATAGTATATTCTGATTACGTGAGTATCCATTTTTTTTCAAAGTTTCGACTTCTCCTTGAATTTCATCTCATTTCTCATGAATAAACCAGTATATATATTGAGATGATTGGGCACCATTGTTCTAATCTGCCACTGAAATTGTGTCACGTGATTTTGAAACACCCCGCCATTGTTCGTTATGAAACTTGGCTTTCACGGACCCACATTGCAATCTCCGCACGTCAATCAAATGGATGTAAAAGTTCGGGCGTTGCCACTCCTAGCGATTTCAGACCACATTTCACGAAATTCGCCTTTTCGTTTCGGTGCCTTGGTCGGGATTCAAGGCCCTAAGTCGTTGCTCGTTATAGATGCGTTCGACATCAAGCATGATGAAGAGCAAATCGACACCACACTTCTCTCGAAAAAGATTTCGCTCTTGCAGACTGTTTCTCCCAAAACTACACTTGTTGGGGTGTATTCATGTGACGAAAACAGCAAACTTCCAGCGATGCTCAAGGCTCAATTGGCCGAATTGATGCCGTCACAGCCGCTCATATATTTAGCGCCACTGGAGAAGAATTTTGCGTGTTTTTTATTGGAAACAGAAGAAAAAATAGCATTCTCATTGATTCCAGGCGAGCCTGAAGTGACTGCCGTCTCGACTGTGCAAAACCACGCCAACTACTCTCAAAAAGAGTGTGATCTTACTCAACAAACCGAGACAAGCTTGGGCCCCTCGTTTCGTCAGATGGAAGAACACGTCAAGTTCATTTTGGCAACAGATACTACAGATCCCGAGATAGAACGACAGATTGTGCACTTGGCCCAGCTAGTTCTGAGTTACAAGCACCAGCCGACGGCGGACAGATTCGAGATTGAAACGGCGCATTTATCGCTTCTAGCCGCGCAAATCGCCACAGCCAAATGTGCGAATGCTCAAGTAAATACCCAGACCGCTGCTATGAGTAAACGTGGTTATAGAGATTGGCGGCCAAACTAGACTGGCAGAAGGTCCGTTTACAAAAAGCGCAAAATGACAGGAGGAAACGCGCAAATTTGCGTAGCGCAAGTACTACAAAAGTGTCATTATCCGGCGTATATTCTATCAGTGCGATTAAAAGTGGCTACTGGTGGCGGGCCTCGTCCAAGTAGCGGTTCTTCTGCTGGGTGGTGGGCACAATGCGGTCCTGGACCTCGCCATGGCGCTTCTTGTGCGCAAATATCATGTTGGCATCATCAAAACCAAACTTCTTAGTTAGTTTCAGGTAAAAAAGACCGCACGCGTTGCAGAGCGTGCGCAGGCCGTCGGGCCCACGGCGCCATTCCGGTGTTTGTGTCAGTTGGCAATGCGAGCAGATCGTGTCTTGCTTCTTTTTGCGGCCTCGTTTCTTTGCCGTGCCTGGTGGCTTTGGTGGCGGCGGCAGCCGCATGGATGGTGGCGGTAAAAAGTGAGGCAGGTCATGCGCCGGCGGGCCTCGCGGATCGTACCCCATTCGTGGGTCAAAATGATACTCGTTGGTGTGGGCCATGGCATGTTGCCAGGGCTCTGTATGCGGCTGCTCGTGAGTGTGGAACATTTGTGGCATTTGTGGCGGGAACTGGGCCGGCACAAGATGGGTTTCGTGCGGGGCTGGCACTCGGAACGTTTCTTGGTGGCGGATCTTGAACAAGATTTCGTCGACTGAAGGGAGTCTTTGCTGGCGTGGGTCCGCAGCCTGGCCTGGAGGAGGAAAATGTGGCTGCAGTGCTGACTCGGGCTCGGACATGGCTCCGCGGCTCATTGGCGTGACCAACGGCGGGCTCCACAAATTCGGATGGGACGAGCGGCTAGCTTTTTCCCACGAGGAATCGTACATCTTGAGGGAAATTACAAGAGCGGTTGCTCGAATGTTGAGCAGAACGTTGGACGAAACGATGGCCAAGACAGGCTGGGGCAGGGGGTTCTAGTCAGAGCAGAAAGTGGTTGTGCTGCGGTGTAAGCATATCCTAAGCGTAGCAGCAGGTTCAAATGGCGGCGGGCTAGTCTCCACTCATGAGTGAGGCATACTTCAAACGTGGAGCATGTCAAGGCGGCGAGATTTCGACGCGGGAAGCAGGAAAGATAGCAAATGACAGATGGGGGAAAGAACAGACAAGCGCAAAACCGGCACAGATACACCAGGCCAGAATATTATGCCCGAAAAACGGGGGGTGCTTCTTCGCGGGCTTTTGCACAGCATGCTGCAACGGCATCAACGCTCGAATCGGCAGGAACGATTATGGGGAGGGCACAAAACGGAAGATCTCTGGGCGGCCATATTTGCCGAAATCGTTCATGTATCGTCTTTTGCACGTCTGCGCGGCCTAAAGCGGCACGCAATACAATGGCTGACAATTAAACGAGCCCTTTTTTCTTGGGAGAATTACTGCATTCACTGCAAACTTCGAGCGGCCCCTGCCACGAACTTCCCGACTGAAAATCATGGTGTGCATAAGCGACGCTGCCATGCACGCGGCTGCTAACAAGTGCATGAGGAGATTTGTGGTCGGCCAAATTGCGCACAACAGCGCTCGGCACCGCTAGAATAACATTATTTTTATTTCTGTGTCCGGTGCGCGGACCAAGAGAGGGGTTCTACTACGCATGGGCTGCCGCTGGCGCCAAGCACGATAGTTCATGCTGCCTCGCGTGCCACGTGACATGTGACTTATGTTGCGTGTTCTCATGGTATAATCTCTCGAAACGCCTGCGGTTTCCTTGTATTGACGTTGTCAGGCCGTATCTGCAAATTAACGGATCATGATGGCGTTGTGGGCGAAATCTATTTATTCGGTGACAGCGCACGTCGTACATTGCAGAGATGGAATCTCACTTCTCATATGGCCGAAGAGACGCCTAGTGTTGCCTAGTGTCGGTTTTCACAGCTCACAACCATTGATCTCGGCCAAGGCCGCAAAGCGAGTTGCTTTTTTCTTTTCTATTTTGAGAACACGCCTTGGATTATTTCAAGGCTTAGTGAAGAAAAACAAGTGCGGTTATTCATTACGCTGGTCCCGCGTTTACGCCAAGGGGTCGCTCCGCCATGTCCATTGTTTTAATTTGCTCGCCCAGCTAAAATCTGCACGGAAATGTTCGTGGCGAAAGCGTACCTTTTATGGACCGCATTGTGCACCAAGAGCCGTTCACGCATATGGCGTGGGATCCGAAATCGGGCCCAGCTGACCCGTCTAAGCGAGTTTGAACGTCAAGCAACATTTCTTACACAAATTTGGGCCTCAAATTTCATATCCAAGTAACCCAAGCCAGAAACTCTGCGAACACAATGTGAACTCGTGTTCATCAATTAGGGCATTTGGGACTACCGGTATAATAATGCCCCACAAAACAAAGAGGATAAGATGTGGAAAAAAAACAGCTGAAAGGCCACCTGGCATAAGAACTCCGGATAAACTGATAAAAAAAAACCTCGCGAAGAGAATTTAGTCAGTAGAAAAGCATTCGTGGCGAACAATGCGCTATTCACACCAACAATGGCATTTGAAGAAGGGTAAAGGGGAGAATAATGGATAAGCTTTAGTCCGATTGAACATCAGCTGATTATTGTAAAGGGAAGGAGGGGTCCGAAATTAATGCACAATTTGCGCTCGATCCTAGTAAATACCGTACTGCTTATCGTGCATGGCATCCCCGGGCTTAATGTTGCAATTCCGGGCCGAACTAAAAACACTAATTTGTGTGGACCTGTCCGGGGCCAATTTAAACTATTTTTGCAAACTTAATTTTCGTCGAAGTGGCACCGCGGGTTGTCCGCGAAGTGGCATTCGCCCCGGATACCCGACTCCGTACGGCACTCGCCGCAAATCCCTCGGGAAAAACTGCCGAGGGCCAAATCTCAAGTGGCGAATAATCAAAGAGTAGTGGAGTATGCGATAATTTTCACCTCACACGTTGCAATGCCAAGGTCAGCGCTTAAATCAAGCGAGCATCTGTCGAACGGGTTGTGTTTAGACAGAAACGACAAATACGGGTAAAGTAGCCGCGAGATAACCAACACATGCACGATTGTTCGTAACTTCAATATGCCCGAATAGGGGCATCGCTATCAGGGAGCTACTTTACAAAAAAATGAACTTATTGGTGGCAACGGCACCGATAAACCCACAAAAGAGGGCTTAAATCCCCACCTCCCCAATCTGCCCACGATCTTGCCAGCAGGAAAAAGCGCAAAATTACTGCATTCGGCGACCGCATCACACACGCGGCGGGTTTGCAAATGCCCCTGCGTCCGCTAATCGCGCGCGCTGCGTGTGGGAGGGCTAGGCCCGCGGCGTGGCAGCGGTGTTTCAGATTGCGACATCTGAAACAGGCCCATTCTTATTTAGACACCGCCGTGTCACACTTATCAACCACAGCGTGATTTCTTACATATTCCACACGGCGCAACGCACACCTCAAACACCATTGTTTCCAGGGCCGACCTAGCTTCACTCTCTATCACATCCGGCACGTTTTTGTTTGTTTGCATAACAGTATCAGCCGCCCCAGCACACATATAATAACCACCCTCGTTTCAGCCATGACGGAGGTATCCGAGGACGTGAAGGAGTCACTAAGTCTCGTGGAAGACCTCAAGTTCTTCTTGGCCACGGCGCCGGCAAATTGGCAGGAAAACCAGGTCATACGCCGGTACTATCTCAACAACGATGAGGGTTTTGTCAGCTGCGTGTTCTGGAACAACCTATATTTTATCACGGGCACCGACATCGTGCGCTGCATCTTATACAAATTCCAGCATTTCGGGCGCACGGTGACCGACCGCAAGAAATTTGAGGAAGGCATTTTTCTGGACTTGCGCAACCTCAAGGCCGGCACAGACTCGGTGTTGGAAAACCCGAAGCTGGAGTTTTTGGAGTTTCTCTATAAGAACCTGTGTCTCCGAACGCAGAAGAAGCAGAAGGTTTTTTTCTGGTTCAACGTGCCGCACGACAAGCTCATGGCCGACGCGCTCGAACGGGATATTAAGAAGGAGAAGGCGGGGCAGACGGCCACGTCGGTGGCACTGCGAGAGCCCGCGCTCCTGTTCAACTATGTTGAAGACAAAACGAAGACGCTTTTCGATCAACTTTCGGATCACTTGGCGCAACTGAAATTCGAACCGGTGAAGCTGGAAGCCAGTGGGCCGGGCCTGCCGCAACAGCCCCTTCGATACACCAGCGATACAAGCTACACGAGCCAGGTTCCCGAGAAGCCCGCCCTGGGATCCCACGATAAAAGTCAATCCCGGCGAGAATTGGCAGCGGGCGAGGCAACACACGAGACTGCGCTCCGAGCACCCGAGCCGTGCCATGAAGACGACGATGACGACGATTTCCCGCTAGATTACCTAGACCACGCTTTCAACCCGCAAACGGGCGGCAACATGCCTGATTGGGCTGGGCGCGACTACGCTGGCCGAGACTACATCACACTTGACACACACGCGCACTCAGGCGCGTACAACAGCACGTTTGAGGCCGACTTCGACTTGGACGCGGCCGTGTTGCAGAACCTGGTCAACGTCGCCAGCAATGACGACTACCTCATCGAGCAGACGGTGCCCGCACGCGCGCCCACCTTGGGCCTGGCGCTGCAGCTCTACCATCCTCGACTGGCCAAGTTTTATGATGAGCAGGCGTACATGCAACCCATGAGCTTTGGCCCGCCGTCGGCGGTGATGGCGCTGTATGCGCCCTATTATGAGCAGGCCCTCTACCCGCACGACATGCCGCAGTACCCGCATATCCCGTTTGAGAATGAGTACCTACATCCGCAATTAACGCCGCTCGCGCAGCTTCACCAAATGGCCCATATGGACCAGGCTGTGCCTTATGGGTACCCAGAGGACTTCGACTATCTCATGCGCACGATGCCCTCGCAGCGACAGCAGGACGTCAGTGCATCGATGATGCGCAAGCGGCGCCAGCTTCAACACCCGGCCAAAGTCACCAAACCGTCGCGCACCAGGGCTCCAGATTACGAATCTCGGTTTCGCGTTCAGGTCAAAAAGGAGGACGAGATGGGCGTGCACACGCCAGACTCCCAGGTTCACATGGCCGCTTATAATGGCGACCTCCAACACAAGCATATGTGACACCGCGCCACCACAGCATCCTTGCATCTTTCATATATCATAGTGTACAATCAAAGTCATTTCATCGTGTATTCGTTTCCTTATATTTTACCTTCTCTCCACTCCTATTAGCGCACTTGGCTGAAGTATTCAATGATGCGCTGCTGGGGCACAGTCAATGACAGAAGCACCTGTTTCATCGCTTCATGGCTGGAGCTGCCGTACGTTGAGAGCATCTCCGCATCTCGCGACATCTCGCTGATCTTTGCCGCCCGGTACGTTCGACCGTAAATCTCAACAGCAATCTTTCGTATATCCGCTCTCTTGTGTGACGCGAAAGGCCGGATCGCCTGATCGACGCCAATCACCAACCCCTCATCTATCGATAAGACAAGCGTGTCCGTGCACACCAACTTGTATAAGCACTCAAGGCAAAATTTCAGTGCTCCATCGTTGGGCAGTTGCTCGTTTTGAAACGTGCATAGCACCATTTGCAAGAGCTCCTTACTAGGATACAACCCGCAAAGCGCCTCATTGAAAGTCTCGCCGATGGCAAGATCAAGCGTGCGAAGTGGATCCTTGCATTCAAGCCGGCTCAAGTCAACGAGCATTGGCCATAATCGCGTGATCTCGACTGCGTGTCTGTGCACTAACAACTGCTTAATGATCATGAGCCCACCCATCAAATTTGAGTGTTCATGGCTCAAATAGTCCATCGCTGCGTTCTCAACAAGACCAAAGCCCTCGCTTCTCAAGAACGACGTGAGCGACTCAGGATCAGGCAGGCGTAAGAATTTCATCATCGTGGCTAGACTGATCTCGCTTACAGAGCCGTTCGACAATTGCTCACATAGAGATCGAAAATTATGCATCGAATACCTCTCAAGATCATCAACTCCATAATCCAATGACATTTTTGCCATGAGGAAGTTGAACCAGTTGAGCTCAGTAAAGTCATATTCTCTCACTTTCTGAGGTGATCCGGCCTTCGTATCATCAAAAATTGAAATAGGTCGGTTTCGATTGGATAACTTGCTAAGCGGATCCACCTTCTCGATGAATGTCTCAATAGAGTTCGGCTGACTCGTGAGTCTGACCGAAGCAAAATCTTCGGCCAATTCATTCAGGTTTCCTCTGTGGCTCGAGCCCTCGGCAAAGTTTTTGGTTTCTGGCTGTTGCAAAATATCAAAGTCACTGACCTCGATTTTCATGTCCGTTGGGTGGCCTTCCCTTGCACTTGGTTCTTCTTTGGCTTCTTGTTGAATAGTATCGTTCATATCATCAAATTTCAATAGACTCTCCGTCAAACCACTCTGATTTTCAATAATGTCATCCATGATAACATCTTCCTCCCGAACAAATTTCATCTTCGGCGGTTGTTCTAAGCAGATACGATCATCTTTTTCCTCTTCACTGGCGGCTCTATTTCTCGAAGGTGAGCCATGAAAGTCGGCATCATATCCTGTATTCGTGACATTGGCTTCCAACTTGACTTTGTTCGCTGGTAGAAGCATCGTGAATTCAGATGGAAACTTTAAAGGCGACAAATACTCAAGATCCTTGCTTGGAGAAACGCGGGTGAAATCAGTTATATTGAAGTTTGTAGACTCCGTATTTTTGAAATCCAATGTGTCGTCAATACCCACCAAATGTTCAATTTCTTGTTTGCTGGGCGTTGCAATTGAAGAAAGTTGGTAAACGAACAATTTTGAGTTAATTGCGTAAAGTTTACAAAGAACTGTTTTGTAATCTTCGGTAAGTTTAGTTTGGTGCACAACAGGAACTAAGTCGAATAAATCCCCCGTTAGCTTGGTGAAAGCCACATCGGTAATTGGAATCTTCGAGGTCGAGTGGGCAAGTACTCGCAATACCATCGTCAATATCCTGTCCTTGTATTTGATTAGCTGCATTATCAAAAGACCATCATCCACAATATCAGTGAGCTCAAGAACGTACGAGAGCATTGTTTCCACGGATGAGTAGAGCTCATCGCTTGTATAAAGGGATATCAAAACTTCAAAAGCCCCTTGTGACGGCGGCATTAAGATACAGCACACTCGCAAAAAGTCTTCGTGTGTGAAGACTTTGAAACTTTTTCGTAATAATGGCTCACTTATTTCGAACAAAGGCAGAAGCAAAAGCGGATTAGTCACCGTGATCTTTTTTAGCGTGGGAACCAAATTTTCGGCGACGGGCTCACCACTGACGATTGCCTCGCGTAGCAAATGCACGCCCTCCTTCACCACTTGCTCGTCAAAGGAAGTCAAGAGTTTATGTAAAATATCCTCGCTTGCGTGGGTTGTGTCTCGCGAGTGTGGGTCAACTTCGGATATTTCTCGCTTATTCTTTGGCCAAGAATTAGCCTCGCGAATTATCTGTTTATTGTCATCCGCAGCAAAGTATGAACTTTCGTGCTCAACTTCTGTGTCAAAGTGCGTTCGGCTCTGGTGGTAGTTGGTCTCGGGTGCTATTGTTGTTTTGAGCTCCGAAGGAGGCCTTTCTGAATTGTGATCTCCTTTTGTGCATGCAGAAGACCTTGCTTGACCCATTTTTGAGGACGGGTGGGAAAATGTAGACAGCGCATAGTGAGGCTCGGCTGCGCTATTGGGCATGATGTGTGGCCTCGCGTATTTGCGGGTACCTCCCTCAGGCGAAGAGTGTACAGACTTGGATGGCTTTTTAGGGTCGATATCAAGAAACCGATCAAACAAAGCCTTGGAGTCATGCTTCTGGATCGATGGGCTAGGAAGATGTGGGCGAGTTTGACTTTGAATTTCAAATGAGGGGGTTCTCTGATACTTGCTCGGCAAACTCAGTGTGACGAATTTCTCACTCCCAGGTCCGGATAAATGGGACAGCCCATTTCGCGATGGAGGCCTCGAACCACCCTCCTTGTTCCTGAGCTCTTTTTTCTTGGCCATGATTGACTCTTTCAACGACGGCCTGGTCTTTGGAGCCGCCAAGGCGGGAGGAGTAGGTGTAACCATGCCTTTTGGGCGAGATCTTTCCAATGCGCGGATTATGTTCGTATCAAGCTGCGAGCGAAGGTGTATGGCCAGCTGCTCGGCGTATTCGCAGTACTTCCAATATGCGTCCTTTGCGGCCTGGCGCACTTGCATATTTGGGTCAGGTAGCAACTTGAGTAAAGCTTTATCCACTATTTCCGAGCCCGCACCCCTCCATTGGTCATGTGATCTGACGATGTAGATTTGAAGCCACGAACAGGCGAAGTTTTTCGTGTTGACGCTCTTTTCTGACGCCGCACTCAATATTTTCAATGCCAATTTCGTCGTGATGGGACACTGAGCTAGAATTGCACACATTGCCAAGTGTGAATTATAGTTGGTCAAGTGCTTCGTATTGGAGCACAACCTGATGAGCGTTGGAATAAAGAGGTCAGCAAGGGGCTCGAAAGCTTCACGGAGCAAAAACGCCAATTCCTTGACAAGCTGACAGGAGTTGACTGACAATGTAGTTCGCAACGACAGAAGCGACTTGCAAATACCTTCATGAACCTCCCTGATATTCGTCATGAGATCACTTAAGTATTCAGCGGCCGCGTTTCCTCTAATGAGACCTCGCATCTTGAGAATGCCCTTCTCGCGCGCACCCCAGTTGCGCTCAGTTTCCTTTTCGTCAAATGAGACATACATGCTGGAAAAGACCTGATTTAGCTCATTTGCGTCGGTCACATCCGCGGGCTCAAACAGGGAGTCGTAAGCATAGCCTTTAAGCTTTCCCAAGAACGCGCGAAGCTCTGCATTCGAACTTGAGCCAGGGCCCTCACTCAAATGACTTGATGCTATGTCGCCTTGCGAAGCCATTTTATAACTTGAGTCCACGGGCCGATTTGAAGATGGTTTTTCTGACGAGTGTGCCAGCAAAAGTGGCTTTGTGGTCACAGACAGGGTTTGAGTAAACGTCAGTTCCGGGCGCGACATGATGGATTCAGTGCCCATGATGGAGATGCGTAGAGCTGCTGGCACGTTATTGCGCTCAAGAGCCTTTTGTAGATCAAACTTGCGGATACGATTCTGTTTCAACTCGTAGTAATTTTCGAGCAACACCTTGACATTGGAAACGAGCTTTTCGTCTGCTGCATGCTCACACAAAACTCGAGCTAACGGATCAAGAAATGTATCGAGTTTGAAGTGTGGGCTCACAGAGGTGAGTATATAGTTAAGCCACGCCACGCACTCATTCACAAGAAGCAGGCTACGCCTTGAGAGACCTAACTCGACAATTGCCACTTCGACGCTTTTGGGAGAGCTAAGCCAGTAAGCTTCTAGAGCGCGCTTGGCGGACACTTTGATTGAGGTTTTCGCGTCTGCAATTCGCGGGATGAGCATAGGGAGCACCAAAAAGCTCTGCTCAGAAAGAACCGTGCCGCTGACATCCTGGATACTGACGCGCTTCACCAAGTGACACACTAAACTGAACGCCAATGTATTTATGGCAGCCTCTGACGAGTCGCTGGCTACCAGAAGCGCCTCGAAGTACTTGCCCACCCACGGTAGATGTACATTATCCTTCTTCACGTGTTTCTTTAGTTCCTGGAGCACAGCGTGGGCCTGCTCGGGTGTCCCAGTGCGTATCACGCTATAAACACTGCTGCCAGAAAGATCCATTTGTAAAGATTATTGTGGTATCGTGTAAGCGTATGATAGTAAAAGTGAAGATGTTTTGGTATTTTGGCGCTTAGAATCCGCGCGTATGTATGTGTGTGAATCAGGCGCATGAGCACTGCGGCGCGACACGCATGAGGCAGACGAGAGGCAAATGTGAAACACGGAGCTACAGCAGAAACGGGGTAATTTTGGGTAAATTTAAGAGGTTGAGCCTGTCGCACAATTGGAAAAGCTTTTTTAAAGGATAGGAATCCAAATTCTTATATAGTTCTGCGACGCTTATCTATAGATATCAATTTTTGCAGCCACGCGAGTGAGGGGAAGGCGCGTGTTAACTCGAGGCGTGACTATCGAACCCTACCCCTAAAACTGCTGATTTCAATAGGACTGACAATTGGGCAGAGAAGTCAGATGTGATAAGTTTATATAAAAAGAGCTGAAACAATGCGCAGCATATTATCGTTTTTGTGGAGAGGAATGCAGTCAAGCACTGAAGAATGGTCTTTGGGACCGCCTCTTCGTAGAATCAGGAATAATAAACACATTCTCAGTTCAAAATGGCTCTTTCTTGCGATTGGCGCTGAGCCACTCGTCGTCTTGTATCAAACTAATGCATTGAATACACGAAAGAGAGTTATTCCGGGCATACGCGTAATACACAACAATGAAAAAGGGCTGCAAATTTGGAGTATCGGCTTTATGTTCATAAGATTGATGATCTCATCATGAATTGCCGTAGCACTAATTACCAGTCTAAAAACAAGACAAATCTGGTCAAATTACTAATTTTCAAAACATCCTTGAGTATCCTTTTATTATCCTATGTATTTCGCAAGTTAGCCCTTAGCTAAAGCCCAAATGGCGCCCAAAACAAGCATCAGCCCCACAGTGATGATACGCGATTCCGTGACCGTGACCTTATGCAACATGTTAGACTCATGAACGGCATCCAGAAACGGTACCGAGGCAATGGGAGAATAATAGCTGGTATTGCTTTCTTGCTTTTGCGTCTGTCTCACGGCATCCACAAGCTGATCTGCTACATCGTCCACAATGACTTCCTGGACATTACCAAAGAAGTCTGTGAGGCGCACAGTACTCACATCACGTGTGAATAAGTCTGTGCGGATCCCCGGGTTCAGGTGAACGTTCTCGAATGTGAACTCGGCGAAAAGCTTGTCCATGGTGACCATGGAATTCTTCTCGATTTTCTCAAGAAACTCCAAGGTGTAGTACGTGAACCTATCAATGACCGCCACGCCGACCTCCAAGTCAGAGTGATGCGAATAGGACAGCTCATCGAGCCGCGACGAACCCACGCTCAATATGTTGGGCGAGTAAATCCGCTCGTACATCGTGTTGGCCTGACACGTGTCGATCATAAAAAATATCTCACGGTATCGTTTTTTCTCGTGCATCTGCTGGAAAGCATCGGCCAAATCGTACGCACCGATTTCCTCGGCATCCTGAAACTTCAAGAACTCGTCACCTCCATGTCCGGTTAGGTACACAAAAATGTTCAGGTTTTCGTCGGTGAGCAAGCGCTTACTACGCGGGTGGTTTGCGTCCCACCGGTCCGTGAGTAACCGGATAAAGTTCTCCACGGTGACCTCATAGCCGCGGTAGTCCACCTCAATATCGTCGCCGTAGAGGTCGATAGCCTGGTCCATGTTGTTGAACACGGTTCCAGGAAACGCGTTTCTTGGATTACATGCGATGTCGTCCGCAAGCATCAAGATGATCTGCAGGTCCGGGATTCCTAGCCGTTTCACCGTGCGATACAAACTGAGCGTGTTGGCCATGTGTCTGTAATTGAACCAAAACCGCAGAGTGGATACAAGAACGGCCCAGTTGTTGGTATGGCCCGATGAGGAGATGTTTTCGGGGTTAGCCGCCACCACGAGCGCCATGAAAAGCCACAGCCAAATACTTAGAAGCATTTTGATATGTTGTAGTGTGGATTTAGCTGAGTGTGGTGGGTATATTTTTCACTGTTTTTATAAGTGTGGGTGGTGATTACAAGCTCAATATGCCACCGTGCGCGACTCCGACGATTCCGATGGAACGCACAGCGTTTGTTGCAACTAAATTGAGCTACGAACAAACTTTGTAATTTTGTTTGACACAAATTACCTCTTCACCTTCGAGCTTGAGTTTTACCGTTTGCTCTTTTTCACAACATTTGTTATATCTTGTGAGAAGCCACCAGAGTAATTTCGTTGATGACAACAGGCTCATGTCAAGCGTTGCGACCATGACATCTTAATTATTCGGAGACTTCTCTCAGTTTTCAGCAAGCGACAGAAAGAGCACAAAAAGTAAATGAACTAGCTGCGTGTCCTTTGTGATGTTTTTCTATTTTTTTTTTGCATAAATCTCAAAATCATTCTTTGGACTGTTTATGTCTTTTCGAGAGGAGACTGGCCACATGTGCGGGGTTGCAAGATGCCACTTTAAGTTGAAAAAAAAATATATGTATATATTTACCTTGCTCTAGGAAATTTATTTCTTGCGTCCGATATTCTTCCCCTGAACTAAGGGATTCACCAGAAAATTTGGGATAAAAAAAAGCCTCATGACATGATCACTACGTGCCACTACGTGCTTTACTCGAGTGGATAAGGTGTGTTCTGATTGAGTACGTCTTGTAGAATGTGTAGTGAGATTCCCACTGATATGAAGTCGTTCAGCCTGAGACCATAATCCAAAGCTGTATAATTGTTCAGTACCTCTCCACGCAGTTCCCTTCCTTTAATACAACAATCAAGAGGAATTAATGTAAAAAGCCAGCAATACTCGATTATCGATATACATCTGACAAGTATGCGAATGCACGCGTGGTGTTGGTGGCGAGTCGAGTTGAGCAAGGCGAAACCAGAGAAGACCGAGTATACAACAACAGTGCGGTGCACGATTTAGGGACCCTGTCACGTGGTGCATGGCCACTTTCAGAAAACAGAAAGCTTCGTAATTTTTTCGTCCTTGGTCAGATATATCACGTTTAAAAAGAAAAATAGAAAAAAAAGACTTGTGTGTAGATTGATGTGACAGAGAAATGCGTCCTGCCACTTGCAACGACTAGAAGACTTGCAGGCTCGCTGGCCAAATCTACTCCTAAATCTACTCCTTAGTCATGAATATGGGCGCGCGCGAATAAACACCATTGTTCTTTTCGTGAAACCTAAAGGTCTCAGTGTCAATAATCACATGACTCGTTCCAGAAGTAGAGGTTTACACGATCTGGCGTAGTTTTTCTCAAACTAATTGTATTAATTACAGCAGTTGACATAAATGGGGATTTTACCGCAATAGATGGTTTTCCAAACACTGGTAACATCAAGGATGCTGAAACGGAGGGGAACAATACTTCTGGCACTGTTAGAGTGAAGAAGTACTCGTTGAGCCCAACTCTTACTAGGAGGATATCTGTCAATTATCCTACACGCAAGTGCAGGTTCAAACACTTTTAGCAACTGTCTTCATCTCATATATGGCTATTGACATCATTGTCCTATGGCAGATGTGGTGAGTGGGATTCTCCCAGCCTGCTTGGATAGATTTTTTTCTTTTTTTTCTTTTTTTTTTTTTGTTTTTTTTTGGGTTGAACGCCCTGCTGCAAAAAAACCAGGTACATGGCGTAAATTTACTGCACGCACCCTTTTTGCAACAGTATCTCGAAGTAAACAAACGACGAGGTATTTTTTCATACAGTCCCTTGATGATTTGAGATTTGATCACAGGAAGTGAAACTAAAATTTTTTGATCAATGTTGGACTCCAGGGTCAAAATCGAGGCTGAAAGCTTAAGCGGGCCTGGCGCTAATAGTCACGCAGACGTCCCCGTCTCAGGGATATCTCGAAGAATTTCAAATATTTTTGCGGATCGCTCGGCGGCTGAAGTAAATCCACTTGTAAGGATTTATTACTCATATAAAGACACAAGAACTGGCGCTCATGAGAATGGTACACATTATACAAGAGCCAGCGCTAATTCTACATATGGCCAAGGTGAAGGTGAATGTGACTCTGTAGCTAACAACGCAATTGAATATCGTCACAAGCGGACAGCCAATGACAACAATGTGTGCACAAAGAAAAGAAAACCCCGCCGGTCTCGTCAAGCGTCCACCAAAAAACCCGTTAGCAGAGAGCCATTCTTCTGCTGATACTCTCAGACATGGCTCGTGCCCTGATTATTTGTCTTCTGGCAACTATAAAATTGTTTCTATTAAGAATGAAGACAGCAACACATTAGACGGGAGACTTATTAGCTCTTTGGAAACGCCCGACTCGTATAATCTGCTGGAGGGAACTGCTGACGAGGAGCAAGATGCATGTAAAGGATTAGAGCGATTCTGTTCAGATCGAGGTTCCCAATTTCTTAGTTCTGATGAGCCGTCACTTGAGGAGCTGGTTGTGCGGTCAAAATTGTCCATTCTCGAGTTGATGCGCAAAAGGGATACGTCCGGGTTTGATCCAGGGCTAATTTGCCTCCCAGTCTCGGGTTTCGAGCCCCACGAGGAAGATCGCCTGCCTGACCACACTCCCACATACATTAAGAATAGGAGCACTCAAGGTTTGGAAAATAGTTTGAACACCACTATCGAGCCAGGTCGAGCCGCTCGAATAGCTGTGCTGATGAGCGAATTGTTGGATCCGAGCAACATTGATCATAGTCTTCCCAAAGAATTGGATAATTGCGCGGCCACTTTTCAGCTGCGAAATTACCACCAAGTAGACGGCAAGTCGAAACCTCAACGTAAAAAAGACGATTCATACCTGCCCAGCGAATTAGGTGCTGATGAAACAGCGCAGAGGTTTCAGTCTACGAGTACAAATGCAGTTGATCGTAATTTGAATGCTTTAAACCATGAAAGATCCACGCAACCTGCGATTGAGAGATCTTTCGTTGTCAAAGTCTCATGCCGAGTGTGCTCAAGAACATGTGTATCCTTGAGTCATTTGACTATTCACATGAGATCTCACACTGGTGAAAAACCATTCACGTGTGCGGAATGTGGGAAAGAATTTTCACAAAGTGGTCGTTTGACTATTCACATGAGATCTCACACTGATGAAAAGCCATTTGCGTGTGCCAAATGCGATAAGAGATTTTCACAAAACAGTTATTTGACTGTTCACATGAGATCTCACACTGGTGAAAAGCCATTCACGTGTGCGGAATGTGGGAAAGAATTTTCACAAAGTGGTCGTTTGACTATTCACTTGAGATCTCACACTGGTGAAAAGCCATTTGCGTGTGCCAAATGCGATAAGAGATTTTCACAAAACAGTTATTTGACTGTTCACATGAGATCTCACACTGTGGAAAAGCCATACGCGTGTGCAGAATGTGATAAGAGATTTTCTAAAAATGGTAACTTGACTGATCACATGAGATCTCACACTGGTGAAAAGCCATTCGCGTGTGCGGAATGTGATAAGAGATTTTCTAAAGATGGTAACTTGACTAATCACATGAGATCTCACACTGGTGAAAAGCCATTCACGTTGGCCAAATGTGATAAGAGATTTTCTCAATGTGGTAACTTGACTAAGCACATGAGATCTCACACCGGTGAAAAGCCATAGGCATTTACCGGCTGTCTGGAAAAGAATGCCCCAAGAGGAAATTCGGTGTGACACTCAAGAATTAACACTCACGAATGATCATGCGCGTGCTTTGATTGTCAAGGTGTATGCTCGAAAGTACAGTTTGGTGGACAAGGAGGGTAGGTTACATTGGCGATACAAATCAGTCGCCCTGATTGATCCTGAGATGATTGTCAGAGAAAGTCAGAAGCTTCAAAGCCCAACTGCATCAGATTTCAGGAAATTTCCAAAACTTTTGCCACTCATTCTCAGGTCATGACAATGCCAAGTTCAACTGTACTCATGAGATGCGGTGCTGTTTTAGTTGAATTGTCACTAATTCCCAGCATGTCTTGGCTGCCTCATAGAACAACATTCGTTACTCGACTAAATAATTGCCATCAGCGAAGCTGGCCTTGCGTGAATTATGTTGGCAATTAGATCAAAAGAGTGGATTGAGTGATCGTCGAATATACCTAGGCATTCGCACCCTTGCGAGTTGAACTATTCAATACAAGGTGTCTTTGAGACTTATACGCCTGCGTTGTTGCATGGCGTTTGACACCGGTGAAAGACGAAAAAAAATTATAAGGTCCAAACGCTTGTGCTCGCACTCGTAGAAAAGGTATGCGTGCAAGTCTTGTCTTATAGTAATGTGCAATTCCGCCACATACACCACTCTGGCTGCCCCTCTTTCACCCGCTATCTTCATTCTCAACCAAGCTCCGAATGGAAAGCGGATTAGCCTCTCGTGCGATGTTCAGTTGTGCAAGTTTCAGGCTCAATTTTTCAACTTTCTCTTCAAGTTGTGATATCGTTTTTTCGGCCTTTGCCAGCATTTTTGGCGGCAAACCCAACATCTTCTTGAGCTCCCATAGCACCCAAAGACTGCGAGAAGAATATTTGTGAGCAAAAATCAAGTTCGATGCGCGGTGCACACTCAATTCTTCAAGACACTCCTTGAATAAAGGAAGACTGTTTCGTCCGTGGTCCAGCGTGACCTTTTTGCTTAACGCCTTGAAAAGCAAAGCTTTCTGCTTTTCTGTGATTTTCTTGTCTGTTTTACGCAGAAACGGCCTCCGGCCGACCATTGTAGTGGCCACCCGTATAACGTACTCCAAGCTACCCTCATTCATGAGGTGTTTTTGTTTTCGAGGACACTTGAATTTACTCGCTTTGAGCTGATGAATACTGACAGGTTCATGCCTGTAGAGCTCGAACTCGACGCCTTGCGTATCATTATCGTTTTTTGTTTCCACTCTTTCTATGGTGAGATAACTGTCTGTGTTCGGAAGGGGCAACCCCCAAACATTGTACTCCAAGCGCACCCAGTCAAAGCCCAGATCACGAAACAATCCATGAACACGCTCAGGGTGCTCCTTGAGCTCGGTTTTACTGGTCAGAATCATGGCTGCAAATCCATGGATCACGTCGAATTTGAGTTTCGTGTCGCGTATCAATTGCTGGTACTCGACAAGCCGTCTCACGTCATCAGCACGAGTTTGAGCCTCAAGCTGCTCGCTGGCTTCATCAACAGCATCTTTGTCCAGGTCTAGTTCGGCGAACAGTTTCTTGTCAACAGAATGTCCTGCAGGTAGGCCGAAC
This sequence comes from Metschnikowia pulcherrima, assembly GCA_009746055.1. NCBI lineage: Eukaryota > Fungi > Ascomycota > Pichiomycetes > Serinales > Metschnikowiaceae > Metschnikowia > Metschnikowia pulcherrima. Next base: position 1,307,467 of record VFXK01000010.1, read on the forward strand.
AACGTGGGCACCGACAGGACGCCAACCTTCATTGTGTTCACCATATCGATCACGTGGCAGGTGTCCTTACCCTTATGCAACCTGAGTCCACGCCCCACCATCTGTGTAAGCAATGGCCGCGATTTCGTGGGCCGCGCCAAGATGAGCAGGTCGATATTGGGGATATCCGTGCCTTCCGTAAAGACCAACACGTTACAGAGCACGGCTATTTTCCCTTGCTTAAAGTCTTCGAGAATGTCCTGCCGCACGTGCTTGGCCGTCTCGCCCGTCACATATTGTGCGTTGACGCCGTGTGCCTGTAATACACCGCACAACGTTTTGCAATGATTGATGTCCACGCAAAAGACCAATGTAGACTTCAAATCCAACTCCTGCTGGAGCTGTATGTATGCCTTTGCCACCTGTGAATTGATATCGGCGTTGTTCACCGCCTGTGAGAGCGCGGTGGGGTCATAATCGCCCAGCCGGACATTCACCGAGTCCAAATCGAGATCCACCTTCATCGTGGCGAATCTCGCGTCACATAGCTCTTTCCCTTGGATCATTTCACGCAAATCACGCTGGTACACAACTTTCTCAAAGACGTCGCCCAAAGCTTTGCCGTCCGTGCGCTCTAGCGTGGCGGTAAACCCCAAAACCACGATTTCCAGGCTTTGATCTAGAGCACCGAAAAAGTTCAAGATTTTCGTCCAGGACTGTGCCGGAGCATGGTGGCACTCGTCGAGCACAATCGTTTTGTACTCATTAGGATCGTATTCATGTAGTCTCGTGAGGCGCACCAACGTGTTCACGGACCCGACTATGATATCTGCCCCAGGGCCCGGTTTCTGTTTCAGCATATCGATATCGACGGTTAGATGCGGGTTCATTGCCCGTAAAGTACGCGCCGTCTGCCGCACCAACTCCTCCTTATGTGCGAGGACCAATGTTTTCTTTCTATGTTCACTTTTGCCGGGGATCCGTGGAATCAAATGCGACATCACCACGGTTTTCCCTCCGCCCGTGGCCAACACCACCACTGGTCGTTTTATGCCGATTTTCACTGCTTCTAGCACGCTATTGACAGCATCTACCTGGTAGTCTCGTAGTTTGAACGCGGATTGAGTTGAGTACCATTTCTTGAGTGTTTCATGGGCCTTCTTGGACGTGGATGAGCGCTGAGTATATAATTTGATTGGTCTCAAGAGCCATGCCCGTGCTAGCATGGTATCACAATGTATCAACGCGACTTTTTTGGGGTATATCTTACCTGTGTGAAGTTTTCGTATACACGGCTATTTTGGTCTATTTCTGAGTTTTTTATCGAAAAAAGCTATGAACTGTATATTTCAAGACTTGAGCTTTAGAGATGCGCCTGCTCCGGCCTCGCGTATGCGGCGCGGTTATGAGACCAAATCTTCGCATCGAGATTCATGATGGTGTTTTGCACCCGTCATAGAGTAATACTCATGCTTGGCCACTGTGATGGGCTTTCGAAAAGAAAGAAAAAAGATTATTTTTGACACTGACAATAACAATTATGACTCTATCCAGATTATATAATGCGCATGTTATAGTGAATGGCTATTGCTACTCATACTTCACTCCAGATCGTCGAAACCTGAACCTAGAATTAGGCATACGAAGGGTAGTAACGAAATCTGAATCGTGCGTCTGATTCCGACGGGTCCTTTTACGTATTTTGGTGATCCCATAAGAATTTTGGAATGGAAGCTTTGGGGGTTTAGGTTGGAGTGGCGAAAAGTGTTAAGTCAACAGCAGATGGACATCGGTGTTTCTGTCAGGGCCCTGGTATCTGCCCGTGGCTGATGACCAGCAGGTAGTGAGAACACTCCCATTAGAGTTTCGAAAGGTGGTTATCTCTCTCTTTCTCTCTCGGTGACGCCATTCCATGACGTCATTTTACTCTTCGTGGCCTTATCGCAGATAAGCTGAACCTTCCCTTTTCGTCGTCTTATCGCAGATAAGCTGAACCTTCCCTTTTCGTCGTCTTATCGCAGATAAGCTATAAATAGAGATCTCTGCTCTATGTCTGAGGTCGTTCTAGTTCTTTAGTTTGATATTACCGAATACACGCACTAGTCAATAAGGGAAGGATACCGTGAACATAACAGTTTCTTTATTTTTTTCTTTCTTCTTCTCCTGGTGTTTCACGATTATAGGGTATGTAAACCTAGATTTCAAGCCAGCATACAAAAGCAGAAACGTTTCTCGAGAAAAGTTCCGGTCATCACTTCAGGTCGGGTCGATCCTGGACTTAAGGTGAATCCTGAGCTTAACTTATTTATTGAATAAGGCCGAGAGAAAGGAAAGTGATATATCAGAACTGGAACTTGCATTTCAAGGTAACATATGTGATTGCGTGAATCTTGCGTGCACCTTGGAAAGACTTCTCCTTTTTTGCCTCCTTCCATCTGCTTCTCCAGGTTCAGTAGCAACAGGTTTAGTAGCTCCATTGGCAGTCACATAGGTTTTCCGGTGGGCCTCGGATGGTCTTCAAAATGCCACAGTAATGTCCATATGCCTATATTCTGAGTCGTGGTGACCGCAGTATGTCTACATGATGAAGGGCTCTCGGTTGATTCCGTTATGAAGACAGAGGAAGTCGGCAGGATGGATATTTTACTTTTAGATGACAATAGGCCATATGAATTGGGAGATTATATGGAGGGGTCATGCGGGCCATCTGCTTGGGTGTGGTATTGAATGGACTCGGTCCAGGAGGTTGTTCAAAGCTAGACTATGTTCACCATGGTACCAACTCCAGATTGCTAGTGGCAATATCCACCACACTTAACTAACAACAATATGGACGCTTCCAAAGATGTTTCTCAATTGGTACAATCATCTAGATTCCATAATGAACCTTCATCGATCTTCCAGGATCATATTATACGCCAACTACTAGCCGAGCTTCATATAAATAAAATCACTCTTTTTTTCTTTTAGACCCCTCAGCTCTTGTAGATGTCGACCCGGCAACGCTTATAAATATTGTGGTAATATGTGTCGGCACCTTCAACCTTCTCGATATTATCAGGATCGGTCTCGTCTGCGGGCTTGATGCTCAAGACGACATAACTGCCATCCTCACGTGACGCGTCTTTGCCCGGGCGGATGAACTGGCCCGGGTTGATCACCACGACGCCGTTGACGACTTTTGCGAAATATTTCATCTCAGACGGGATTAACAAGACGTCCGGGAGTGACAATTCAAGCTCAGCAAGACCCAGATAGGGCACTTCCAAGCAAGAGCCGCCAATGGCAATATCTGCAAGATCCTCGCCCACGACACCGTCTCTTAAGACTGCCATTTTGTCTGCTTCCTGCCTTGACATGGAGGTCTTCTTGAGCGACCCGGGGAATATCGGGTAATACCGTTTCTGCTGGAAGATGTGTGTGGCGATGCGGTCGAACCTGTTGGTAGATAGCTTGCCCTCACCCAGCATACACGGTTTGAAAACATCCTTCAAGTCCTTGAAGATGTCCAAATTGGACGCCCCAAACATCGCCTCATTGACGGAAAACGAGCATGGGTTAGGGTAACACTTAAAGTTTTTGGGGAGTCCAAGTTTATGCCGGTCGAGACTTTTCTGTGGATAAGACATATGTTTGCTTATGGCTTCTTTCAAAGAGGGGAAAATGACCACTTTGATTTTTGGGTCGATTTGCTTGAGAATCGGGATGATTTTCGCCTGGAAAAGCTCATCCAAGTTTTTTGGCTGCTGCGCCTGTGGCACGCCCTCTAGCACCACGTCACCCTTCTGCACTGCATGGTTTGTGAGGTCCAAAAACGGGCCGAAGAAAACCGCCACCTGCGGCCGGATCTGCGTATTCAACAGATGCACCAATGCAGCGAGTTTGTCGTAATTGAGTGAGTGTGGGTTAGAGAAGGGACCGGCAGCAATGAAGATTTTCGACCCTTGGCCCGGAATCTGGTCCCTCAGGATATCCTCTATCGACGAGACTGGGGTGCCCAATGCAGGTAAAGGCAACACTTCATGTACAACGAACGTGCGGCCCGTGGGGTTGCTGCCCTTTAAAGCCACAATCTGGCCCGGGAAGAACGAGTATTCTTCAAGATTCGAAACATCCATTGGGATCCGCTGGGCTATGCCTCCAAAACGTGATGTTTCCAAAAATAGCGATTTATCGTTGAGCCCTTGCTGGTGCAGTGGGTCATAGTACGGAGTATCTGGCACCACTCGGCCGCAACAAATGATGTCGAATTGCGAGCTCATGCACGGATTACTGAGCAGTATCTCGGTGTCCTTATACTGGTCCTGGATCTGCTGGCTTACGTGATCGATCTGCTCGTCCAACACATCGGCGCTTTCTAGGAGATCCATGAACAACGTGCGGAAGCCATACTTCTCTGGGTTGAAATGGGCTCCCAATTGTACGGATTCGGCGAAATTTGCGATCTCCACGTGTGGGTTCAACGTTTCCACAATCGTGTTTGAGTCCGTGTCCAATTTACTAGGGCTCGAGGGGATTCCGCCTCTTGTGGGAGACGAGTCGGGCTCGCTGGTCAAAACAGGCCTCTGTTTCTTGAGCTGGGGTGTGCTCGGAAGTGTAACTCCGGGGCTAGATGAGAAATCGATTTTTCGTTTCTGGTTGAGGTCACGCACTTTCTTCAACGCGGGTGTTTTCTTGTTAGCCGCTGAGATTGCCTCCAGCAAATGCTGCTGGAACTTTTCGACGTTCTGTGCGCTCGGTTCCAATTCTCCGTCCTCTTGCGTCACCACAAAGGACTCCCATTTCACGTAGACGTCATCGTTGCTGAGGTTGTAGAGCTGTTTCACCAGCAAAAGTTTCGTCAAGGCGTCATCTTCTACCACGCCCAATTTTTTGCGAAACCACGCCTTTGCGGAGGTGTCCATAGGCTCGGAAGACATGATTCAGAAATAATTCAGCGTTAAATAGCGAGATAAGCAGTTTGGCTTTCGGACTGGACCAAGACTTTTTTGTTTTGGTTTGGTGATTAATCCGATTTTTGAACAAAAAAAAGAGAGAGAAAGAACGCTTGTGAGATTAGGCAATTCTTTCAATTGTTAATGGTAGTTAGTTAAATCCGGGATGGGTGGTGTCGTTATGGGACTTGAAAACTCGCGTCGTTCACGCGAAGCGCGGACGCGTCTTGTGACGCTTGTGCAGGAGAAGATGATGGGTCTCTTATTTCGATTAAATTGGGAGCATAATGAATATTTGGAGTTCAGAACGATTTATTTCAAATGTATAAGTGAATCAGTCTTATTTTGAACTCGTAATGAGTGGTGAAGCCCATATTCTAGATTGTTTGAGCCGCACCTTTGACACTTCATTTTGGAGTGAATAACGTATGCAGACACGATAATGCAGCGATACACGTCTGAAAAGATCTTGATCAAGGACAAAACCAGGCTCCACTTTTCCAAGACTGAATCACCTAGTCTATTTCGGATCAAAATCAATATTCTGCTTCACAAAGAGCAGCATTTGTGCCGTGTTCATATCTAGCTTAGAGGCGTGACCCTTCAAAGCTATGTCTCAAATTCTCGTTGTCGCATTGCGAAGTCATGGCCTCAAGGGCTGGCCATTAATCCATAGTAGATAAAACGACTCCATCATTGCTCTAGCAACTCAATCAAAAAGAAATTTGAGACATGTGATAGCCTCTGTTTTCATTGATGTCTATGAATGAAAGAATCATTTGATTAGTGACAAAAAGTATTTTTTGGGTCAAAAATTCGTCTTTCTCAATTTACGCCTGAAGCTGTTGAAATTTGAGAAGTGAAAGACAACCGACAACTTTTAATGCATACCAACGAACTGAAAATTCTATTGGCACTTAAAAAGACGATATTCATTGAACGACCTCGGAGGAGCATAAACCTGAGTTTAGATTAGATTACTAGGGCTAATTTCGAGAAATTGGCCGAGGCTGGGGAATTAGTGTGATGAGACCATTCATGGTTAAGGTCAGAGAAGAGCAAAAAGTGCGTAGCCGCGTAGAGAACGCAATACGCAACGCTACTGAGTAGCTACGCTCTCTACTCTACGCAACGCATACGCTGGGTCTCGGCGTAGCTACGGAGTAGCGTAGAGTAGAGAGCGTAGAGTTTGTATGCAGTATAGTCTCTATATGGATAGATAACCGATTTCAAGGGTTTACCAAAGGCTAATTTTCAAACAGCCCCTGACAAGCGTACCCAGCATTCTTTCCGACGCGTGAACTCGCGAATTGCGTGTCCTGGAAACGCGTGAACCTGTTGGTTTTTGGATAGCTGGAATGATCACGTGACCGTGTGAGCGCGATGTGAAGATTCTTCAAACTGTGTGCTGAATTGATTTTTTACACCTTAAGTCTTAAAATAGAGTAGATTTTGCCCAAATCATAAGCCGTGGATCGAGATTTGAGTAATTCAAGCCCAAAGCTGTCAATCTTCGTAAAGAGTTGCCGTGTGTTGATCGCATCTGACACTCTGTTCTGGGATTTTACTGACAAAACCGTGAATGGCGTGCCTCTTTTCTCCAAGCAAATCTTTTGTATGTCTAACTCCATCTGAATATACCACTTACTTCATTTGTAATAAGCGCTACTTGCTTGATGTCTCTATTCCCACTCATACCATCGACTATACGGGATCAAACATGATTCATACCCAAACTTAAAGACAGCGCTTCCTTAATTCTACGCTACGCGACGCATTCGTAGAGTAGCCGGTTTTCTACGCTACGAATGCGTAGAGTAGAATTTTTCCCGGCTACTCTACGCAAAGTAGCTACGCATGCGTAGCGTAGGCTGTTTGAGCAGCTCTGGTTAAGGTATGCCAATGGAGCTCGAAGAGAACGTATACAACTCAACAAAAACCCACATTTTCGAAGTGTGAAAGAAAGCATTTGACTTTGTAACATAAGAATGAAAAAGAAAAAAAAAAGAATATCAATTCACCCAATTCTGTATTCCATCTATTAGTGAGCAGCTTCACTGGTGACCGAACATAAGTTTCAGACTAGTGTTCCGAGGGCTTGAAATTTTTTACCATCAACACCATAAACAGTCTTGATTGCTTCATAGTTATCTTTATTGCGACAATGATTTCTTTAACCTGTCCTATGTAATAATCTTGAGTACATGCATACTTGGTTTAAGCAGTAGTCTCCTCCTTCTTTTCCTCCTCCTTCTTTTCTTCAGCCTGCTCCTCCGCCTTCTTCTCCTCCTTCTCCTCAGTCTTGTCCTCGGCCGATTCCTCTAACTTCTCATCCTTGTTCTCTTTCTCCTCCGTCTTTCTCACCTTCTTCCTGTTGTTGTCTTTGAACGAATTGCGTCTCTTGGTGACGTCATTCACACCAAAGCGCTTGCCCGACTCACGCATCTGTCTGAACGTCAAGAGCGACATTTTTGTCAAAAGATCCTTCTTCTCTGAAGCCTCCGCCTCAGGCACGATTCCGTCAGCGTAACTCACAGAAACACCCAAGAAGAATTCCGCGTCGGCAAGAGTCTTGAACTCCACGTCAACTATGCCGAGAAACTCCTTGTTAGCCCTGGCACGGACTCTACGGATCGAGCACACGGCTTTTTCCTCGGGCAATTGCGGCAAAATCTTGGTGTTGAACCATTCCTCAACATCTTCCTGCGACAATGTCGTGGGGAAGCCCTCGATGTGAACAGAGTTCTTTTTTCTGGTGTTCTTGATCTCGTTGTAGTCCTTCAATGGGTCCTTTCTGCGGATCATGTCCTCGTTTGCCGACAACACAAGCTTGTCCGACGTTTTCAACGCGGCAATTGCCCTTTCCTCGGGCCTATATTGTCTCATACGGCCAAACGTCAAGATCGTCTTCAACTCGACCCAACCATCGTTGGCCTCGTAGATTTTGAACAAAAATTTGTCTGTTTGGAGATTGGAGTCCGAGAAGTAGAACTCAACCTGTTTCTTGACCTTGTCCTCGAAGTCGTCGCCGGTGTAGATGGAATCCGTCATGGTTGATTTGGCGATGCTTGAGATGAGGCATCGATTTTTTTCAGATTTTATCTAGACACACACCCGTACACCAGATACCTTTGTTATGGCCAACAACCACGTTTCATGCCTTGGTGTATGACTCTTGTAGCAGTTATGATATCGAAAAAGATGTATGACGCTGGTTTGAGTCTTCTGGAAATTGTTGCTGAGCATTCGAATGCTCGTGTGTTCACATTGAACGGGTTGGCCACCAAGTCACGTGACTTTATACTATTTATGTAAACCGAAGTAGGCTTGTACATCTTGTAACAGAAGGGGCAGCATCGAAATCTATCAGTAGATGTCTTTTATTGCCTCGAATATCATTCAATTTTCAAAGTTGACATGTATAGGGTCAGTCACAACGAGCATTAAAGCGCGGCCAGCCCTTATTAGGGCTACACATGGGTTCAAGGTGTCAAAGAGCGCCGTGACAAAGTCAAGGAATAAGCCTCTCCCCGATGACAGAAGTACTGGGTGTTTAAAACATACGTACATGGACATCTGCCCTTAGACAGAACTCTGGGCGCAGGAACATAGGTGAATTGATCGGTAGATAGATGTACCACAAAATGTCATCAAATATCGTCGTAATTGACGTATATATACCTGAATTCCGAGAATCTAAAAGCTGCAAGTCTTTCCCATGACCGACCAAGAGCGGCTCGCAAGTCACAGTGTGCACGGAGACCACATTGATGTATAATGCCATAGAATCCTTTCCAGCAACAAAGATACACTTTTACAGACAACCGAAGAGAGTGAGAAGACGTTTTGATGCAGGATGATAATGTGAAGATAAAATTTTGGGGGTCAATGGGTTCAAAATATGTGATTTTTTTTTTTTTTAAAGAAACAAATCGTATTAACAGGAAACCGCGGTTAAACGGTCAAAAATCTATATATCTATAGACAAAAAAACCTGCATACGTCTGGATAGAACACTGAGTAATGAAGTCCCCCGACTTTCCCAAGCCTTAGGTCTTCCTCCTTATCCTAGCCGCTGTATAGGTGGTGTCAACTTGTCCGTATTTTACTTCGTTCCAACGCCTTTTTCAAATGTCTATTCAGAAGAGGCTGGAGGACGGTGCCTCCTGTTGCCTCCCGGCGTCTGGATGAATAGACCTGGCGGACGGTGTCGACGTACCAATTAAGGTTGCGTAAATTTTCGTAGGTATTGTTCAATGGTGCCAACATCGAGTTCAAATTCATTGGTGCTTGTATGTTTAATTTATCCCAAAGGACTTTGGAACACCTACACTCGGTGTATAGGTGATAAAGGAACTGTCTCGAATCAACCGGGTTCAAACAAAGATGACACCGAAAGCCCCTCAGCGAGGTTTTGGTGTCATGCAAAGGGACATGGGAGCCAAAGCTGAAATGGTGCAAGGCTTTGAAATCTTTATGTTTCTTCCATTCAAACGTGTGGAGCCGCTTCCAGAATTTCTCCCAGCGACGCTGTGAGGCGGCCGCAGGGCAGATCTCCAAAAACCGCTCGGGCATGATTGGCGGAAGTTCCTCCTGTTTTCTCTTGCTTAAAGAACGGAAATTGACCGGATGACATATCAATGCTTCCGGCTCTGTGAGTGTAGGCCGATGTCCACTGACTATTGGTACCTCAGACGCCGCTGGACAATTTTCTGCTACCACTGGAAGGGTAGTGATGTCATACACTCGCGTGCGTGACACCACCTGCTCCCAAGCTTTCAAATAGCAGATTTCATTTCTCGTAAACGTCCATTCGAGGTTTTTGAAGAATCTCCCTGTCTGTTCCAACAAAAAGTCGGCGCAGTCGAGACCTTGTGCCCGTGAAATCGCGGTTTTCCTCCTGCGGGTGATGATCTTGGCCATATGATGGGTGAGCTTCAAACGGAGATATTTGGTATACCAATCCGTTGCCTCCCCCAAGGTTGAAACAAGCACTGCAGCTCTATGCCCTTGCATCTGCGTTTGCATCTCAAGTAAGCCGTAACCACCTTTCTTCGGCCTGGCATATAGCTTGTTGAGACTTACGCCCTTAAAGACTTTATGAATACCCTGGTCCATTGTTTTGAGTTGACGAGGAGTCATGCATTGAACCAAATCTTTGTACACCGTCTTTGACGACACAAAAGTGTTTGTCCCGACGGCCCGCGTAATCAAGTCAATGTGAAGATACCCTTGCTTCATGGTCATGAAAGGAAGTTTGGAAATGAACCGAAGCCAATCCACCCCTTTCAATGTGAGCCCCAAGTACTTCAAGTCTTCCGACCAGAGATATGATTGGGGATAAGGCAAGACATTTTGTTGGTATTGGGCATAGTCTGTGCTGATTCCCAATAATTTTGTTTTGGTCTCACTAACCCGGCTATTGCTTACCCGCTCGAAGCCTTCGATAGCTTCTGCAGCAAGCTCGTAGTCACTCTCATTTCCGAGGTAGATGTTGACATCGTCTGCGAAAGCATGATATTTCATATGATCGATCACTTGTGAGAACAATGCAAACGCAGAGATATAGAGAATAAGGGCTTTATTTCTAAAACACACAGTGTATTAAACCACAATCTTTAGTAGTCATAGTCCTCCGTGATAGTTTAGTGGCTAGAATCGGCGCTTGTCGCGCGCTGGACCGGGGTTCGATTCCCCGTCGCGGAGTTTTCTTTTTTCGCATTTTTTATGTTACACACTATCAAGGTTTGCGCTTTATACTCAGGCTTATTCGCGTTTCTGGCCCTGAAGTCGCATTTCTTTGCATTGCGTGACTGCAAGCAACGTGTGCGCCGTTTTTTTCGCGCATCTCCCGATGCAGGATGTACGGATGTGTTGCTACTTATCTACCTAGAGTCACTTTTTCAGCCTTATCTCTAAAACATGAATCGATTCTTTTCACGAAGATTCGCCACTAATACCGTTTTTAGCCGCTCACACCAAACGATGTCGTATCCGCAGCCAACTTCTGAAAGACAGGCGGAGTTAGTCAACAATTATGAAAAAATCCTAAGCCAGGTTAAAGCATCTCTGCACGGCACATCGGTCAGATTAGTGGCTGTCTCGAAATTAAAGCCATCTTCCGATATAATGGCCTTGTACAATCACGGGGTGCGCCATTTTGGCGAGAACTATGTCCAGGAACTCGTAGCCAAATCCAAAGAGCTTCCAAAAGATATCAAGTGGCATTTCATCGGTGGCTTGCAGAGTGGAAAATGCAAAGATTTGGGCCGCGACATTGAAAACCTATATGCGGTCGAAACCCTAGATGCGTTGAAAAAATGTAAAAAATTAGAGTCTGCGCGAGCAAACTCGGGCTTGCCGCCCATAAATGTGTATTTACAGGTGAACACCTCTGCGGAGGAGCAAAAATCAGGCTACACTATGGCCAATGTGGATGAGATCTACGAGACGGTCGAATACTTAGCGAAAGAATGCAAATTTTTGAAGCTTCAAGGCCTCATGACGATAGGCTCATTCGCCGAATCGACATCTTCAGATGGCGTAAATCATGATTTCGCCACTTTGGCCAGTTTGAAGAAAATCTTGGATGAGAAATACTCGCTAGATCTACAGTTGAGCATGGGCATGAGCAGCGACTTCACTACAGCAATTATGCAGGGCTCAACAAGCGTGCGGGTAGGTAGCTCGATCTTCGGTGCAAGGCCTCCGAGAAACGGTCATTGAATATGTTTGTAGTTCAAGAATCGAGCACATGTTACATAGAATACATCACTCCTGCATCTGATACAGCCATTGGCATCAATTAGCCTCTCTTCAAGAATTTCTTGAGGCTCTTTTTCTTTGAGGGCTTACTGGACGTTGAGGTCTCCTCCAGAGAATCAGTCTTTGCAGCAGATTCCAGCTTTCTCAGCTCCGCCACTTCGGCCACAGCAGCTGTTTTCTTTTCAGAACTGTTCTCGGTTGTTTTGGTGTCTTTGTCTGCTGAAACCGCCTCCTTTTCGGCCTTCTTCTCGCCACCAGTTTCTGACTTCTCAGCAAATTTGCCCTCGTTTTTCGACAACGTTCTCTCGACGTCCCTGACATCACTCATATCAATGTGCAGGTCACCATCAATGATTGCTTGAGTCTTGTTACCCTGCGAGTCGATGGTGTCGATGATGGTGTCGCCCTTTTCGCGCTGAGCTTCCAACTGCTTCTTCTCCAAAGTATGCTTGACTCTTTCAAGCTGGGCTTTTTTCTGCTCGAGCTCTGCCAATTTGGCGTTTCTGTTGTTCAAAGTCTGGTCGGCGCCAACACTCCCAGCTGCAGTTGTAGAAACGCCGCTCAGGATGGCTTTTTCCGAAACCAGTTCATGTGCAGATTTTTCGTCAGAGACAGGGCCGTTAGCGCTGGTACCATTCTGCTTTTTCTCGGGTTGAGGCGATACAAACTTGCCCGTTCCTTTTGCTTGTTTTTTGACTTCTTCGACCGACGAGAGCTTCCAGTCGCTAGACTTGTCGACAGACTTGGGTTCAAGCTTTTCGTGTTTCTTGGAATGCTGCAAATAGCTGTTCTCAACCTCCTTATCTGAACGCAAGAAAGAGGATGCCTTGGTACCAATGAAATACAACGCAAAGAACACGTGCTCGGACGCGAAAAGCGTGAGCCACAAGTACGTTGAGGACGAAACGTTCACACTGGCCTTTTCCAAGCCAAACTGGCCCAACGTCTTGGGTGGTTTCGTACCGTGGCGGTAAAAAGCGGCGATGGCGGGCGAGATGATCAGACCAAGCCAGGCCAACGCGAAAAAAGCAATGTCCCATGGGTGGATCGAGTCAACGCGTTTTGGCACGGGCGGACGGAAGTATTTGCCGCTGGTGAGTTTCAACGTGTCCAACTTGAACGTGATGATATTGAAAACCACAGATAAAAGTGGCGCCAACGTCCACACAGGACCAAACATGGCGAGGTATCCGAACTGTAAACACAAGCCCCTGTAGTCGTCGTGCACATTGTGTTCAGGCAAAAGCACGTAGTGACGTACCTTGGCAAGCCATTCCTTTTCCTCTGGCTTATCCACAGGCACGGCATCATCCTTTTTCCCGAGGAGCTTCGTGTTTACAAGTTTCATCACCGGCGGCAACGCAAGGGGCAAGCCGTACTTCAACACAAACAGAATGATTTGGTTGGTGACGATGAAATAGAAAAATTGGCCATCCAACCGCGCCTGGTTGATCTTGAACTCACGCTGCGATTTGATCTGCGACAACCATTTGTAAGCATAGCGGTCGTGATGAATATTCGAAATCACCAAGTTCTTGATCACGGGCAATTCCGGCTCGATGAAGTGCGCAAAGGGTAAGTATATGAAGGAGGTGATAAGAAGCGGCACGTAGCCGGTCAAGAAGTTGAGAGTAAATGTCTTGACAACAAACGAATCGTAACGCGTGTAGTTGTTGTCGTGGCCCTCCCACACAAGGAACTTATTGACGACCATATTGTAGATAATGGTCAAGATCGGAACGAAAACGGAAATGAGCACGGTTGGTACTAGAGTCAAGAACATTTTGCCGGGCCCATTGTAGATTTCCGCCAAGAAGATCTCCAAGACGAAACAAGTCAATTGGTAAGTGACCAAAATAGCCACAAACACAAGCGCGATTGGAATGAACGCCAATTCACGCACGAATCTGCGTCCTGCGCGATTTTCCTGGCTAAAGGCAGCTGTTTTTTTGGCCGAAGCGCCTATAGAGGCGGTGGCAAGGTCAGCATCGTATTCTTCGACCTTGTGTGCATTTTGAACGCCCCACAAGTTGACCAAAGCACGTTCCTTCCGTTTCCATAAGAGGATGAATGAAATGCCCCATGCCAAATTGACAAACGAGTAGGTCAACGAGTACGTTTTCGACTTCACAAAAGCAATAGCGCCAAAAATGGATAACACGCCCAAAGCACCAATGTAGAACTTGAGGAATTCGAAGTACAACGCAATTTGCGTGCCGTGAGTATTCCTGAAACCAGCAGCGCTCAAAGAAGGCGACAAAGCGGCCTTTTTACCCTTTTCGGCGACGGACTTATCGGCCAAGAACGCAGAATTGGGCAAAACAGACTCCACAAACAGCCACTTACCCTTTCCGGGGGTCATTCCTACCCCATTCGTGTCATTGTCACCTGCAGGACTGGTCAAGTAAGAGTACACGAGTCTGGGCCGGTCAGCCGGCTCGGAACTGTTCGCCGTGACGCCAAACTCGGCCAGTTTCTGCAAGTCACGTGCTACCACTTTTGCGTACGTCTGAGACGAAATCCGCGCGAAAACAAGCGCCGATTGACCCGTCCCTGGGCGTGCCTGGGTCTGGAAACCGTGTTCATGAAGAGCCGAAACTAGCGTTGATAAATTCTGCTCCGTGTGATTGTCGCCTCGCACGGAGAATATGAAATCCGACTGCTCAATGCTCATGACTGAAGACTGATTGAATGAGAAACAATTGAGTGATGAGAAAACAGATCTGGATAGGGGTGGGCTATATTGCAAAAGTTGCTGTTACTGGTGATTCGATTGGTGCACGGGTCTCTCCGGTGCAAATCACTGGTTCCTGAGACTGTGTGCAGGTTCATACGTTGTTCTTTGGCACACGAGCGTGGGGGAGCTTCCATGATTGCTGCGAAGCCTTCTTTTGCAGCAATAGAAATGTGGGGCATTGCTACAGAGGAAAAAGGGGTGCACAGATTTGCGAAATCTCTAGAAAAGAGGGTTGAATTTAGCCAAGTAATAGCCCAAGTTTCATAGCAACAACAATCCCCCTCACCGCCAAAAGATGCACCATTCACCCTCAATATGGGGCTGTATGGGTACATCGTACGGGGAGTCGAGTACAAGTGCCTCAGGGTTGCCATAATTGCAGTTCAAAAAAGCACGAGTATTCGAATAAGTGTTGCGGGGATCTTCGAATGAGGAAATATTTCACAAAAATTAGCGTAAAGTAGGCCATACCATAGCACATAATCGATTGCCGTCATGCAATTACAATTTCTTTTCGTGTAAATTGAGAAAATGCGTCATGCTTTTTCGGGAAGTGTACCCATGCACCGGTCTTTTTTGTTGACCGACAATGGTTACGATTTGGAGAAGGGCGCTAAGGAACAAGACTCAACGAACATCACTTGCTCAAACGGGACCGCCTTTTTAGCCATTGTTAGGTCACTTTTTCTCACGCGTCTTGGCGAATCGCCGCACCGCACAAGGCTGCTTTGCGTACAAAAATCATTTACTCGCCTTTAATCGTGTCGAAGCGCTATGTTCGCAATTTGGAGAAGAAAAATTGAAAGCTTGATTGCGTCTTGTGAAAGACGAGACAAAAAAAATTCCGGTACGGGGAATTGAACCCCGATCTCGACGGTGAGAGCGTCGTGTGCTAACCATTACACCATACCGGAGTTGTTATTGAAGATGTTGCGTCCCGCTCCTACTAACCGTATGTAAATCAAAACTCTTACACTATAATTCTCGTCCTAAAAAAAAAAAGGTCTTTTCGTTTATGGACTCATGAAAGTATGACAGGTCAACGGCGGCTTCCTGTAACTGTGACTCGTCTCCTCAAGATTAAGAATATAATAAAATATAATAGTGGCAACATCAATGATGAGCCTATACCTCGAAATTAAAATTAATGTTCTTGTTTGAGCATGTTACAGGCCTTTCTTTGTGAAAAAAGGGCAGAATGACCACATCATCTCTCTTCGTACAAGCAAATTTCGTGCTGTGATCATGTTTGTTAACGGCGCCTGCAAAGAAACGAAGAAAATGGTGTTTATCCATCAATTAAGACGTATTCTTGGTTTATTTTCCAACGAATGAACGTTTCTTTTGTTTCGAGATTTACGAGGCGTGGATGGAGCACGAGTTGGAACTATTGACGCTTGGCGGATCATAAGTGGTCAGTCTATTGGCCTTGCTTGGTGTGTTTTTTCTTTCACAAAGACGCCCTCACTCTAGATAGCCAGAGTCAAGGAGACCGAAAAATGTGCGCAAGCACGTATAGCTGAAAGCTTTGGTAAAGCAATATTTTCTTGTTTGCAGTTGATTCTTTTCACTGCAGCAGCGAATCCCGGCAGATCCACTAGTGATAGGATACTCACATCAAGCGTGGATCTGGTCACGCTTTGGAATAATGATTCTCTAAAATCCCGGGTTTCGGGTAAAGATTCCGTAATGTTGTAAGAATTGTGCTTACTATAAATAGAACATCCCATCTCTGTTTGTTTTTCAGTGGACTGTATGCGCAACTGCAAATCGCTGCAGACTATCATAGCAGACTTGCACAAGAAAAAAAGACGGGAAAGTAGTTGCGGTCATGCATTTAATCAGAGCTTCATTGAGTAGTTTGAAGCCAAGAACAAGTATTCAGGTCGAAATGAAAACGCAGCATGTATTGAATGAAGGCGAAATCATCCTACTCAATTGTACTGCGTTGAAATTTTGGAGTTGAAGGGAAGAATCCTTTACGACATTTATTACAGTTATTGCATTGTGGGGACGATGCGTCGACATGAAAGAATATGTCTAGTGGCCGCTGAATCACGCCCATTCTATAATTGTAACATCACTCGATATAACTCCGATGTTGGATTCCCCAGGTCACGCCATTGGTGGATCCGATCATCTCATGACCTGCACTCCCGGAAATGCCGCATGAATAAGCCACTAACGATGCAAACCTCGAACAAAGCCATTTTTTCGTGTAATGCTTTCAAAATGGGCGAAATGGTAAGAGATTGTGTGAAGTTACAAATGCTTACAATATTTGCAAACCGTTCAGAGAGCATTTGTACGATCGTTCGTATGCTACGCTTTTGCATCTAAAGCAGGGTAACGTGCTGTAGTTACAAAACCACCATTATTTTAGTAAGGGGCATGGGAACTATGATGTCATGACGCGTCAGTACTATTTAAGTCCACACAAAGCAAATTGCGTGCGTCTTGTCATCAACGCTATGACGTCATGCATGAAGTAGCGTGCGTTATATCGATTCCTGGGGTAAAGCCGACGAGCCGCACCACCTATTTTTAGAATGAGGTGCAAAGTAATACTAATTTGATGACCTTGATTTGGTTTTGAGCGAATATTATAAATACACGGCGGTCTTCCTCCCAAATTGCTTTAGTTCATTATCATTTCACATTCCCAACATCCACAAAAAAAAATACAACCTTAAAATCATGCAGGTCTTACCCTTTCTTTCCATTCTCGCCACTGCTCTTGCCGGCCAATCTTTCAATGCGCTCATCATCCGCTCAGGCTCTCAATACCAATATAGCCTGTTCAAGGCTTCTGGCTCAGATGTCGCCGTGACAGGTTCCGACATGAAGCTCGTTTTGAACAGTGACGGCTCGTTGATCGACTCCACTTCCAAAAAATACCTCCATGTTGGGGACGACAAGAAGTTGACTTTGGCCGACGACGCCCAAACAGGTTTCTCGTTTAAGAGTAATTACTTGGCATACAAGGATAGCCAGGCTTTTGAGGTTTGTGACGGCGGCAAAATCGAGGTTGACGGCAAGGATTCTAGCTGTGTTAGCGTGGCCGTGAGTGCATACAGTCCACAGGAAGTGGATGACGTTAAAGGCACCGACACTGCGCTGACTACTAAATCAGCTACATCCCTGGCGAGCGCCACGCCTGCATCTTCTGCCACTACAGCTCATTCGGCCGCTGCATCTGCCAGCGGTTTTTCTGACGGCCAAAAATTCGGCCTCGTGGCGATTCACTCCGGCTCTTCTGTGCAGTACTCCAGCATCAAGAAAGTGAAGGAGCACCCTCACGTATTCTCCGTCGGCGGCTCTGCAGGTGAAGACTTGAAATTGACGCTTGACACGGAAAGCTCTACATTGGTTGACCAGGACGGGAGAGGCATCAACTTGGACCAGAACACCGGAGAATTAGGTGATGTCGCACCATTTGGCCGCCAGCCAGCCACCACTGGTTTCTCTATTAAAGACGGCCATTTGTCGTACAATGGCAGCCAAGATTGGAAAGCTTGTCCATCTGGCGACAATGCGTTTTCCTTGTCCAATAAGGACTGTACTGGCGGAATCGATATTGCCTTGAAAGTGGTGACTGTTTGAAGAGCCAGTGGGTAACGCCTTGAGCCACGCCATGTGCATGCACAACGTTTTTTTTAGATTGATTTTCTCACGACTCACGAAAAATCAGCATTGCTTTTTATTAAGAATCAAATTGACGATATAATGAAAGAAAATTTAGCGTAGTCCTTGGAACTTTCTGACTTGAACTGGGCCTTATCCGCATGCGCACGGCTGCGAAAATCGTGAGCCAACCAAGATGCATGATTAATCGATTTCAATGATTGATCCTTCTCTGATCTGTCCTGTATTTTGTTTGATGTTCGAAATGTCCTTGATCTGACCCTTTTCCCGAAGTTCGAACGGAATTCATAGTTTGTGATGAAGACATCATTTTGTTCAGGATGTAGCATGCATCGTAGAAATGATCGCTGCGGACCCCTTTAAGACTTGTATAGCATGACTCAATTGATAAACCTTGCACCTTTTATTTACTTGTTTTGGTCGTGCTTCGAGATCGACTTCCCACCACCTAAAGCACCTGAGAGCGTTGTAGAGAAGTGTTGCTGTACGCAGGGCACTATGTGAAAGCTGCTAGCGGGAGAGCTGGCAAGTCTTCTTCAGTATTCATGGCAAAAACACGCTGGACCAAGTGAATGGGAACGCTTGAAATCGCTTTTGAACTGCTGGAAGGTCCAAAATAGGCCTATTTCATTGCACCTTTGTCATGTTGCCATGAGATGGGAATTTTAGGACCACGGTCCTCATCCGCGAAGAACAGAAATTTGAAAAAAATGACAAAGATCTGAGCGAAAATACCGGAACTATCTGTTAGAGATGCACATGTGTAAGATATGAGGATGGTGTGCGGAGACCCGTAAAGTAAGGCCTGCTTTCAATGATCGAATTTCGAGTGAAGCAAGAAACAAGTTCCTAGAAATCACTTCCACACATCTCAAAGTTGGCTTGAAACATTATACCAAGCATTGCTTCGAAAATGATTTCCAGAATATATCTCAATCCTGTAAACAGGTCTCGCTGTATTACTTTGAGTCCGTTATGACTTCTCTGATGGATATCCCATTGCGTACTCTTGGGAGGTCTGAGCTATTTCGTGTGAAAATTGGGATCAAAAAAAGCAGGATCTGTTTGAGGTCAAGATTTCGTTTCAAATTAAGGTTCTGATGCGCTTAGTCTTTTTTCTCTGCAGTAGCATATGCATCGAACACTATTGTCACAAACTCTGGTCACGTGTGCCCTAGTTCATATAAGAGATCCTCAGACGAGGCGCACTCCAACCATTTTCCATAAACCCGTCTCTTTTCTATATCCAAATTTCACATCCCGCTTTAAGGATCGGTGACTAGCTCGCCTAATCGCGTTGCCTGTCTAGTCCAGTATACTACGGAATTTCTTGATTTGATCTCCTCAGCTCTCTCCCACCCCGTCGTCTTTTCACGCATCCTAACCCCTTTTTTAATTTCCCGATTTTCTTACTATGCATCTGCAATATCCGTGCAAACACCATATTTTAGTAATTGTATCATATTCAAAAGCCACAATTTATACCGTCTTTCTCCTGATAGCTTAACTTACTCTGTCGACCTTGTGACCTCCAATGCTTCCGTCATTAGTGTTCTAAAAACTTCATGTGAATCCTACATCTACAACCCTGAGGAAAATGTTCAATAATAATTCAGTAAACAAATATCAAAATTCGCGCATACCACACGTAATTCACGTATACACATTCAATCTCATGTACTCAATACTCAAAATACCTTTAGAGTCCGTGCTCCTTTCTGATCAAATCGAGACAATTTCCAGTGCTGGTCTAGGCGGTCAACGAGCTTTGGTTCTGAGCTGCGGTGCATGAAGCAATCACCAACCGACACTGTCTCGAGGCAAAACTCTGTATACTTTTATTCTTCCAGACTTCAACTCCGCAAACTTATAGCTCTCCTTCTTCACTATCCCGCCTTTTCCGTTCTCAGCAACCTTTACTTTGTCTTTCTTGGAATCATATTCCACAACGACAGCTGAATAGATGTCGGTTCCTTCTCCGGCTGAGACGTTTTTGGTACCCAAACCTCCTAATCCTTTGTGACTAGTAAACTTCGTGTTCCGCATACAAATAATATCACCCGGTCTGATGTCATCCACCTTAGTTATGTTGTGATTGAAGTTTTTGTAGACCGTTGCCCCAAAGGCTTTTTCGCCGATTGGCTTCAACACATTAAAATTTGCGGCAGCCAATTTGTGAATGGCCTCTTCAACAATGCCTGACCCAAGCTTAGACCCTATTGACTTTTCAGCAAACCCAGCAATATTGTGTCCAAGGCTCGAGCTGTATGCATGCAAAGTGTCTTTTCTAAATTTGGGTGATCCAATTGTCTTGAATGCACCAATGCTCACAGTATCTCTGGGGTCATCGCTCTGATATTGTAGGTCGAAAGATATCTGCGACAAATCATGGAACAAAATGTAATAATCTTTGTAAATGACCTCGCGTCCATTTCTTTTCTCGAGTCTATTTTCATCCACCTCAAATTCTAAGTCGACACCGAGCTTGCTGCTCAAACTTTCGGGAATTTCGCTCTTTATCCACCAACCGCTAGATTGTGTTAAATCTGCCAATTCTGTCTCGACAGAAGGAGATATCAAGGCAGCTTGGTCTTGCTCACTAGTCCTTCCTTCTTTGAATGAACCTGATCTCCGTACCTCTCCTGATCTGCGAGAGGCTTCCATCGATTGTTTTTTAAATGAACCAGTCGCGCTTTTCTTGATCAGAGTAGCCGGGACGGACTCAGAAACGTCCGGCTCTTGATGCGAAAAGGTCTTAGCTTTGATGGTCAGCAACCTCGGTTGAGTTTCAACGAGCAGAGTTTCATCGGTTGAAGTATCGTCAATCTTACCTGACGGGGACGGGGACGGTACGGAATAATTCTGCGGAATAGGAGGTGGGGGCCCCTTGCTAGATGAAGGGGGTTTCAGCGGTGTAACAGGAGGCGGTACATCCGACTCGGGGTACGAACTTTCCACGCTTTCTCTCGTGTGTTCAGCCTGAGTTGGAATGGGAACGTGCTCGGTTGGCAATGGTGGAGGTACGGAACCGAACAGTTCTGTTGGATGTCTTTGGAAAGCGGGACTCATAGGCGCATCTTCAGTCGGAGCTGGCGGATGCGAGGATGGAAGAACGGTCTCAATAGGGGGCACAAGAGGCTTTTGAGTTGAGTGAGGATCCGTAGAAGCGGGAATAGCGACTGTGGGTGTCGCATCGGGCACGCGAGGTGGAGCTGCAGCAACAGACCTGGGTGGGACCACAGGTGCCATATCAGAGCCAATGGCCGCGCCACCCGATTCGGCAGAAGTCTCGAAAGAGGGTTGCTCCGTATGCGACAATAAGCCGCGGTCCAGAATATCCGCGTCGGCATCGTAGCCGGCATTCAGTGGTTCGAGGAAATTCTCATCCACGATGTTCATGTTGTGTGTTGCAGGTTCATCATCTTGCGAAGCACTACCCAAGGGCGGAGCCGCACTATCCTGGGTTTGAGCGAGACTTTCAGGCACAGCTTTGTCCTCTCGCTCCCGTACAATGGCTTCTTTCACATCTAATCGCGGCTTCGTTGGTTCGTCTCCAGGCGCTTCCTCGCTGATTTCGCCTTCCTCATCACCCACATAGGCGGAAGCTTTCGGTGAATCAGCATACAAGTCAATGTCATTCTTGTTGGAATCTGTTACGGGCTCTCCGACTTGTAGGTTAATGCCAGGCATTGGTATGCCTACTATAGAGGCCTTTTCTTTTGGGCTTGCGACAGTCTCAGATTCTTTTGATGCTTCTGACAGTGCAGTGTCTATCGACTTCTTTCTGAGCTTGTTTGAGGTAGCTGATGCAGGTGCCCCACCGAAAGGACTCGGCATTCCCATCATACCAAACATGTTTCTCCCTCCCGAGATCTTGGCCATTCTTTCAACAAGACGCCTTCTTCTGAGATCCTCATCATCGTCCTCATCATCACCGTCCTCGTTCGCAACTGGCTCGGGCTGTATTTCTGCATTGTCTCCTTTGTCAGTTTCATCACCAGAATCTTGGTCTGTCACGTCATTTGGATCATGAGTACCCCCAAGGTCAGAATGTTGATAGCTTTCCGGACGAGAAGGTACAGATTGTGAGCTGCTACCACTATTTTGCTGAGGAATTGACGACTCAGCAATTTGAGCTTCGGGCGCGACTTGACCCGGCGCTTCCATCACTCGGTCTTCGTCATGTTGAATGATGTGCGACGTGTTTTCGAGGGGTTGGACAGTCTCTGCGATTTTCAGCTTCTTTTCCTCCTCCAATTTCTTCTTTTCCTCCTCAAGTCTTTTCTTGCGCTCTTCCTTTTTCTTGAGTGCGGCAGCCTCACGCTCGGCTTCCTCCTGTTGTCGCTTCTGAAGCAAGGCAATCCGTTCTTTCAAGCTCATTTTTGGCTCGTTCGACTCGGCTGGACGCACTTCATCAGTCTCCCTGACAATCTCATGATCCTCAGAGACATCGTTAAAGCCATGTGAGATATGAGAGTTGTCTCTAGGCTTAACCTGAGGTACATAGGACGACTTACCGGCCCCGATAAATTGCTTCTTTATGGCATACGGGTCATCTCTCTGTTTTGGGAGTGATCCGGGCATCGGTACACGAGGCACTGGCGGCGGGGCCTCATTAAGTAAAACCCTGTCGGCTTCTGGAGTTGGCGGCGCATGTGCCTGTTTGGAGGGAGCTTGGCTCGGAATAGGTGGAATCTCGGGTTGCTTGGCCGGTACCGAGACTTGGGGCAGAGAATCTTGTTGCGGGGGCACGGAATCTTCCACGTGCTTCATGTTCCCCTCAAATACGGACGCAGACTCGTCAAGCGGATCCGGGAGCGCCGTGCTGTTTCTCCGAATCAAATCATCAATTACTAAATTATGTTCAGATTGCTTGGCCTCGTCCTGTGTGTCCACCGAGCTCGAGGTTTCCACAGGCACACTGGGCGGCACACTTGGTGGCACAGCTTGAGGCTGAGGTTCCGGTTCCAGCGGATCGGCATACTCTGTTTCAGAATCAGATGATTCTGAGTCAGCGGGCGCAATGGGGATAGGAGGCACGGGGGGCACATTGGCCGCCGAGGAAACGCCCGTTGAATCATCATTTCTGAGCTCATGATCAGCGTCACCGCTTCCGGAAAGGGCCAATGTTTCCACAAAGTTTTTGGGAAACAAACCCGATTTCCCGCCGTAAGTGCCAGAATACCATTCGTCATCCTCGATCTCCGTGACCGTGATCACCTGCCCAGCGGCAAATTGCAAGTCGTCATCGTAGTCGGACTTGTACTCATGTAGAGCCTTCACTTGAAAAGGCACGCTCATGTTCTTTTTCTTTTAATTGATGTAATTGGTGTGTATGTATATAGAAAAATATAAAAAAAAGAGTTTGGAAGTTATCCGGCCATGATTGCGATTGTGGGGATTGGAGTTCCCGCGCGGTGCACCGTGAAGGAGCACCAGATCGAAGATAGGGGCCAGTGGAGATAGAGAGAGTGATATGGGGATCGGGTGTGGATTGAAATAACTTTTCAAACTCGACAATTATTGAATGCATAATCTCAGTAAATCCATCAAATACGCAAATTACCATCAAAATTGAAGATATCTTAACCAAATGCCTGTTGCATATTGTTAATTTAGTAATAGTGAGGGCGTACGCGAGTACGGATGAAGCGAGATATCGCCAGGGCGCGGTTTACATTGATTGATTTGTGCGGAGGGAGCCAGGTCACTCGGTCGACAGACTAAGCCTCTGCAACTCCGATTGGCCAATCTACATGTGTGTTTACATGGAAGAACTCCTGTAGATTAGGAAGAATTGATATACTTATGTATCTGAAGCCCTTTTGCGCTCAAGAATTTCTCTGTTTAATTCGTTTATCCAAATAAATATTCATCGATTATAGAGTATTTCTTACTTTTCATTCGGTGCCCCAATTCCGGGCCTGCGTTCGTTCGGCTAGGGCGCGGGCCGGCTCAAATGCCAGCCAGCCACATCCATCGCGTGCGTCTGCCATAAACAATAAGCAAGAACCCGTTCGAGCACTTTGGGCTGACAGTGAACAGAGACTGGGCATGTATTGTCTTTGTACTCTTTCTTTCCTCCTCATGCGTGACCAGAAAGTCCTTTTCTAGGTATATGCCAGGAAACTCCCAAAAGTCGCTCGTACCATTTGGGTCAATGAATGCGAAATTGCATAGCACTGAGCAGGGAGTTGGCTCATGTGTCAATAACAGAATCTCATGATTTTTTTTCGCCGCAGACAAAGTGGTTATTTTTATTTTCTTGTCTCTCGGCAAGTGATACCGGCATTTACTTGATTTGAATAGACCGCTTCATGAAAGAGAGCAACCGCCCATATTCTTTGTTCGCCGCCATGCACACGCACAAAATGTAGTGAATTATTAGCGATGTCTGATATGTGATTCTGCACAAAACAAGGCAAGTGGTTCTGACTCAAGTTGTCTTGAAAAGGGTCACAGAAGAAGAAAATGAATGAGAGTATACAAAAAAGTCAAAAAAAAAGAAAAAAAATTACCACCGCGTTTTCACCACTGATCATCACATGACTAAATCATTGACCAAATCATTGACTCGCCCGCTGTCTTTGGCTGCGCACCGGCGCGCGTCCTGCAACATGGCCCGGTGATTTTCATTGTCTCTTATATACCCCAAATACACTTGCACGTGTCAATTCTCCACACAAAGGTCGGTTCATGTCGCTGAAGAAAACGCCACTGAGTGTGCCAGTCACAGACGCCATTCTCGCGTCCTTCCGTCCGGCGAAAAAGCTCTCGTACCACCATAATGCGTCGGTGACAAGCCTCGACTTTGACGATTCGGGCCAGTACCTCATAAGCTCCGGAGTAGATAAACTGATCCAGTTGTATGACTGCTATAAGGGTGTACGCCACAAGGAGATCCAGTCTCAGAAATATGGCGCCCATTTGGCCCGCTTCACACACGACGACCTCAGTTGTCTCTACATATCCACGCCGGTACAAAATGGGCCCGAGCCAGACCACTCGATCCGCCATTTATCGCTCACTACCAAAAGCTACCTTCGCTATTTCCGCGGCCACAAGGACCAGGTGCTCCAGCTTGAAATGAGCCCGGTCGCAAAGACGTTTTTGCTGGCTCTGGCAGACCATACAGTCAAAACATGGGATTTACGTACCTCGGCGCCTACAGGCAGCATAGGCACCGGCCAGACCGCGTTGGTGGCATATGATCCACACGGAATCGTGTTCGTCGTGGCAAAACCGCCGCTCTCCGCATACGAAAAGGGCGCTGTGGCGTTTTATAGCGTGTCAAGCTTTGAAAAAGGCCCGTTTCTCACGAAAACAGTCGACAGCGCGCCGGCAGAGACGTGGACGAAAGCCGAGTTCTCAAACAACGGGCGATACGTGCTAATTGCAACAAATCTGCCGCAACACTACATTTTGGATGCCATTCTGGGCAAAACACTCGCCACATTATGTGTTGATTCGTCCGCGGCCGCCAATTGGATGCAGTTTCAGTACGTAAGCTCGGGCTCCGCGTGTTTCAGCCCAGACGGGAAGCACGTGTTCGCGGGCCACATCAACGGCAACGTGGCGCTCTTTGACCTCGGGGTGTTGAAGGAAAGTAAGGATCACGTGACCTTGCGCCCGTTCAAAATGCTACCTAGCAAAGAAGGGATCCCGAAAGTGGCCGCATTCAACCCTAAGCTCTTGCAGTTAGCAACGGCAGACACGTCGGTCGTGCTCTGGTCAACGACAGTAGAAGAGTGAAACCCTTGATTGAAAACATGATAATTATTGGGTGCTTTGGGTTTGGAAACTGAAGATGAATTTGGACTTATTTACGGCCTCCATTATACTTAACGATGCCTAGTGAATCGGGCTGGAAAAGTTCATGAATTCAAGGAAAAGGTTATAAGAAAGCATTCTCGCTCCAAAATCACTGAATCACGTGCGAATGGGCACTGATTTATCAAGCAATTTCAAAACTGTCAGATCAAACCAAACCAGGCTATGATTAAACCAAAGCCTGGGGCCCGATGCTAAGCGATCCTTGAAAATCAAATGATATTCGTTTTTCACCGATTGAGAATACAAATTCAAGGCAAGGAGGCGATCACCAGACAGCTGAGAGTGACTGACGGGGAATCTGATATTGAGAAAGAGAATCCCTAAATGGAGGCCCGAGAAGCATGGATTGTACGCATGCTACTGTTGTCGAATATGTTTGAGTGCTGGTGCATTCTGGTATCTTTGCATGGACCATCAAACAAGTAGAGCTTTGACCGGAAACGGCCACGGACGTTATCACAGTCGAAAGATGTGAAGAAATCGTGAATATTCACTAGATCTAACAGATTCTGTTTCCAGAGAATCTCTATTGAGAAGCGAACAGATGGTTTCTCGAGATTTAGCCCAAAAACCCTCAAAAGTTAAGGCAGACTTTTTGCCGGCTATTTGGGTTGCAGTGTAATACAATTTCCAAGACTTCTGTATATGCGGGGTATACAGTTCGACATAGCCAAGCGGCTATAATGTACCTAGAGCCACCATTTATGGAAACTGCATGAAATCATACACATACGTTTTAATTTCTGAGGGTCCGAAAAGATTCAAAATACGGAAACATCTGAAAAAAAGAAAATAAAGAAAAAACTCAGTCTTTTCATACCCTTCTTTCAGTCTAGTTCAACTACACGCATATGATTTTCCCCCGGTTGCAAGATCCTGTATGGATAACCGCGATCCGCGAAGAGGCTCGCGTCCATCTACATACTTTAGGTTCATTTTCACTTTTAGCCATTTTGAAGGTATGAGCCGATTCTACACCACAACATGTGCGCCTTTCAGATTCATGCCGCCCACAGAACTTCCTATCACGGTTGTAAGGCCAAACCCATTAATCAATAATATGCCACGTGTTAGGAGAGACCCGGTCACATGCAGGCCTCCAGTCCCATGGCAAGATCGACCTCATATAAGAAAAGATGTCTTACCAGAAAGGGCCACCGATATACGCGGCATAGACAGTGCCGGCCACCAGTTTTTCTCGCGAAGGCCGCTTTTCGGTAAAATTCCAATGTTGCTCTCGAGCAAGTACTTTACCGTGACGTTTATTCCCCACACACACATCATTTGCAGTCTCCGAAAGTCGAACATCGCATATACCTTCACCAACTACGGCGGACCGAACTTGAATGACCAGAATTTGCAGAAGAGCTTGACCGAGTACAAGGGGAAATACCGCGCGTTGGAATACTTCAAGTCGGTACACTCTCCGATGGGAACTGCCGTCTCCAGAAGCAAATTCCGGAAACTTGTGAAACGGGCATTGCACAGAGCCCTACATGAGGTGGTTCCAAACACACCAGGCGAGGTTGAAAAAGTGAGCGGCATTTTCCATTTTAGGTTCAATCGGTACCCTACATCTTCCGAAAGAATCGCGTTGAAAAAAGACGTGAGGGCCGCGGTGACGAAATTGTACACCAACAACAAGCTTCGTGAGAGGTTGTTAGGCCTTGCTAAGCAGCAGAGTAGAGCGTATCCTAACGTACGCATGCTTGCACGTGACTTCAAGACGGAGAACATAGCCGGTGCAAGGACGACTCGTGGATATTTCCCAAAACTCCCCTACCTTGCAAATAACGGCCATGCACATAACAACACCAAATAAGATCTTCACGAGACTAGAGGAAGAACATTTTCCTGTTCCTGCCCAATCACATTGCCAACAGGATCATACTCACAAACGACATAAAGCTGCCATCCTTCTGCTGAACAATCTTTGTACGCGCACCCGACTTTTGTTGTGTCTTTCCACACAAGCTGCGTGAAGTGGTTGTATTCGTTGTATGCTGAGAAATCAAAAGTCTCCCCCTCCACATACCATGCAGTGACTGCTGCCGG
Source organism: Metschnikowia pulcherrima (assembly GCA_009746055.1). Taxonomy (NCBI): domain Eukaryota; kingdom Fungi; phylum Ascomycota; class Pichiomycetes; order Serinales; family Metschnikowiaceae; genus Metschnikowia; species Metschnikowia pulcherrima. The sequence goes on from VFXK01000010.1 coordinate 1,335,415, forward strand.
TCCAGAGGGGAATCCCGCGGCCAAATTCTCGCCGTATTGCCCGTGCGTATGAGTCAAGATCCCCGAGCAATCGTAATTGTCGGCATTGTTTTTTGCATACGAGTACGGGCCCTCCGCCCACGACAACGCGCCCACGCCGTGCTGCGCCCTGTATGTATTATGCGAATCGAGAATTGCCTTGGCAAACTTCTGGTCGATATTCTCGCTGGATCCGTAGATCTCATCATAGATTCCACCGGTGGAAGTGGACTCACTGGTGCTAGTGGAGCTTTCTTTTGTCCTGCTTGAAGATGACGACGAAGATGTTGTCGCGATATTCGACGACGACGCGGTAACACTCGAAGTAGGTAAGCTCACCGACGTCGTCAGAGAAAGTATTGACAAAGAGGTGGCAGCTGAGTCATTACTAGACCCACCAAAAAGCAGACTGAAAAAAGATTTCCAGGATGACCCAGATGATGAGGTCCCATCTGGCGAAGTAGAGCTGCTGCTCGCTGCAGACGTCACGGCAGAATAGATTCCCTGCAAAAGACCCAAAAACCCGCTTGCGCTTGTGGATGTCTGCGTTGCAATTCCTGTACTTGTTTGGATTGTTGCTTGTGTACTTGATGTTTGAGCAGCATTAGTGCCTGCTTTGGTTGCAGATGTAGTTGGCTGTATCTGGACAGCAGTCACAGGCATGGCTACCTGGGAGACTGTCACCGGTGCCGAAAGACAAGTATTTATGAATGCGACGAAAACGATAAGAATTGCATTTTTCATGATGACTCTTTAAGTGCTGACGCGGGCCGAGATGGGAATGTGATAAAGTTCCAAAAAGTGTTGTCTGAAATGGAACATGTCAAAGAGAGACAAATTTATAAGAATCGCTCAGATCCCAGCAAATCGTGTTGGTTTCCACGATAGGAAAAATGAAGTTTGGCTCGGCTGCAAAATAAACCTGCATATAACCACATGACCCTCCATATCTTTCCGTATTAGGCAGTTGTCTCACGGCTCGATCGCCAGATCAGGCATTCAGACAATCAAATCCCCAGCCAAAGGCATGCGTTTTAAGTACGAGTCTGGAAGATAGGGGGAAAAAAAAAATTGACGCCAATTCTTCAATGTGACTTTTTTCATTTCGCTCAATGCTTCAGATCAAGCAACTCGCGGATCGTGTCATAGACTATCGCAGGCACTCCTACACCCGTGCTTCTCACAATGACATCAAACTCGTTTGAATCCGGAGAGATGCTTTTCACCGTTACCAAAACGCCGCTATTTGATTTGAGCATACGTAAAATTCCCGCACCCAAAACCAAGATGTTCAGGTGCGGATCGTCGGGCGTGCTCTGGATGATGGCGAGTCCGAGTCTTTGTAACATTTTCAGTAACGTGGAAGAATTGCGTCGGTGTGCTGCTGCAACAAGACCACGTTTCTCGCCAATCTCGAGGCCGATAAACTCGCCGATTTGAATCCATCTCCGTTTGAACTCATCGATGGACTGCATATTTGTTCCTGAAAGCGTTTTTGTCAAAACCACAGGAATCTTCAAGTTAAGTGTGTTGAACGAGCCGCCACAACGGAAGCTCATCGAGATAACAGGCGCGTCTTTATTAACGAAAATGTCTCTGAATTTGACGTCAAGCTCCATGGTGGTTCTCTGTGCGATCCGCAGCTCGGGCACTTTCAGCAAGTTCACCACATAGTTCTGGCTATGCGTATGAATGTCATTGACCGTGAACGCCGTAAGAGACGTTTCTGCAATTTTGACGGCATTGTTTATGATAGTGAAGATTATCTGCAAAGCCGGCCCGTCTCTCGTGATTCTATATGTCATTTTCACAAACTGGTCTTCGTAAAATATACCCACATCAAATTGGAGCATGCGGTGGTAGCCATCATACCAGTTAGGCGACAATTGCGGTGTTTTCGTATCGAACTCGGCAAACGGATTTTCATCTTCATTGCTGCTAAGCTCGCTTAGAGGAGAAGATGCACGGTTTAAGCCATTGGGTGCCAGATTGGGCATCTTCAGCACATTTATACTGGAGGAAGAGGGTCCTGCGATCATCCTGAGACTTCCCAACTGGCCGATTAGCTTGTTTTCCTTGCTCTCGAACGGTGGAATCGGCTGTACAAGTGCACTGGCAAACGCAATATCGGCCTCGTTTCCACTAGTGAAAAGCGTGGCGACTTTCAAGTACTCGTGGGCTCTTGTTTGGATCTCAAGGTCCAACGATGACGTCTCGGCATCGAAAAGATCGATGATATCCGGCACAAACTCTTCGTTGGGGTACCGCATGACAAACTTGAGAAACGCATTCATAATTAGCGGACGAATATGTATACCCGATGCCAGATACGAGCTCAGAAGAATCCGGAACTGGTTTGCCACCCCAAAATGACTTTCGGCATCCTCGCTTTCCGCAAGCGTGTGCCCAAACTCGCCAATGATGAAACTTGCCACCTTGATGATGTTCTCTGAAGGCTCATGCTCTGGTTTTTTCAAAAGATTGAGCACATATTTCGTCGCCATTTTCTGTAGTTCTTCGTTATTGACAATTATCTGGATAATACGTTCCCACACCTCTCCTGCATGGGCGCCATCGCCGTTGCCAACTGTCTTAGAGCTTTGACCGCCAATCAGAAGCAACCGAAGCATTGTCAGCACATACCACAAAGAGTCTGTGGCAAATTTTTCCGCCAAAACGGCTATCTTCACCAGTATGTCCTGCCTAAGCGTGGACTCTGCATGCGGGAAAAAATCAAGAAGTTTCAGCGTGATCTGCGTGTATGTGTGCTCGTCACAAATGGTAAATAGTAAATCGAGCGTCTTCTTCCTTACTGAGACGTCCCGGTCTTGGAGCAACGCCAGGATCTGATCGAAATACTCTTTGAACACGGCGGTCTGCCTGGAACGTAAACAAAGTTTGATCAACGCGTCCAACACCAAGAATCGGGTATTTGTTTCTGGCGTATTAAGAAGCAGCAGCAAGGCGTGGATTGCGCCATGAATGGCTTCTGGAGAAGCGTCTAGAAAAGGGGCTATGGCCACGGCTTGAAAGAGCACAGCCAGCCGCGCGTTACGGTCCAGTGTGCCGTTTACAGGCCGTGCAGCATTCTGAATCGCCTTCAGTACGGCCAGCCGCAATCTGGCGACTGTCTCTGTGTCCAAATCGGTCACGTTTAGCGGATTCTGGCCTGGTATCGCAAGTGTAAAGACGTGCTCGGCCAATTGCATGAGCCGTGCCACAAGCCATGGCGCGTGTACATCATGGTACATATATGACGGCGGGCACTTCTCCTCAACCAAGAGCAGGAACAAAAGCAGGGAGATCTGGGGCAAAACAGGGCGTGCGAGCCGTGGATTGAGCCCCGTTAGACGCGTCACCAACGGGAGTGTGCACATGACCACGCCGAGGTCACGCTCGTCAATGAGGGACATTAGCCGCGGGAACCAGGTGTCGTTTTCCAAGATAGACCCAGGGTGCGTTTTCGCCATAGCCAGCAACGCCAATAGTGCGCGCATTTTGACCGTGGGTGCCGCTAGTGGCAGCACACAGAGACCGTAGACCAGTTCTGCGAGCCTGTACCATTTCTCGGCGTCCACATGCGAGTTTGTCAAGATCCCGGCTTCGCCCGGCGAATGACCCGTATATGCCGCCGAGACGTTATATTTGGCGGCTATGAACTGTAGAGCTAGCACGTTTGTATCCGCTGAGTTTGCAGCAAGATCTGTTATCAAGATTTCGTGCGTTTCTGCAAACAATTGCCCGAGGTACTCGGCTCTGGACCGAGACTTGTTACTATGGAGAATCAGTATGCCCATATAGCCCAAAGACTTCTCCAGGTACAGCGACGAGCGGGCCAACTCGTACGCCTTGGAAAGCCCCAATTCAGCCTCCTCTGTGAGTCCAGATAGGTGTATATACAAGAGTTTGCACAAATACTTTTTTTTCAGGTACGAGTCTAGGCTCGGGCCGGCGAAATGCGAGCGGATATTGTTCAATTCGGTGTTGATGCGCCGGCGCTCCTCTTCAGCATCACTAGTATTGCGCAAGTCCGAAATGAACTGGTGCAATCCCTTCATCTGCGGCGCCATAATTGAGTAGTTTTGGGTTTCAGTTTATACTTCTATAGGGATCCAAAAAAGAGCCAAAGTATGCACGCCTATGCTTGGGAGTCGGCTCGGCCCGTCCGGCACAGTAAGCGCCGCAGAATCGATCGATGTGATCCATGCACACCCGCAGCATCCAGCCAGATATATTTATCTAATGATGTGGATCTGATAAAGCATTAATTAAAATTAGTCACAATATGATGAAATGAACTTCGGTCACTTCTTCACCGTTTTGGTATTATTGGGAAGAGTTGAATAGGCCCACGAGCTCAAAATAACGTGAGATCAAATGGTTCGATCAACGCGGTAATAAGAACTGGGCTGCGGAATTCATTACCTAGCAAGTTGCTCTAAGTATGACTCGTTAGTCACTTCTCTCACAATCGATTTTTTTTGTAGTCAAATCACAAAACAGTTTTATGTCTGAAGTCTGTAAAAGATGATCTCGTAATGAATATAGAGAATTCTGGCGGTATTTCGAGTTATTAGCACTGACACAGGACAACACGCTGAACGCACCAAATTGTCTCCTAGCTTTGGGTGCAATTCTTGTATAATCTATAGCAAATAGACTAAAAAAAGACTGAATTTTCAAGCCAGTCGTGCCTTTTGGTGCATGCGTATGTAGGATCCGTATCTCCACAAATCCGTATGTTGCTTCCAGTTGAACTGAATTGTCCCAAAGGCGGCAAATGGGGCGGATATACCAATAGCAATTTTGGCTCCCAGTCCAGAGTCAGATCACTCAGATGTATCGAGCAAGAAATGTATATATATAAAACGAGATGCGCATGGAGCGACTGTTCCGACAAAGATGCGCCCAGCGGCGGTACATACTTTTGCAGCCAGACCGGAACGTGCGGAGTTTTCATGGCCGTTTTATGCAAACTAGTTTGCTTCTTATGTGTTCTTTTCGTAAACACGAAGATCCAACGAATAGCGGATAAAAAGCAACCGATTCGATTCTTCATGCATGTGTGCACTAAGTTCATGGCGTCGTATCGCGTCGCCCAGAAGCTAAATGCTCTTGTATGTATCTCCCGCCCAGAAAGACGTGACAGTAACCAGTCAAAACGGACTGGGGTAAAAAGCAGGCTAATACAGGCATGCCCGCAATGCTTTAATTTTGTATGAGGACCCCGAATGAACAATATGGAAGCAACACAGGCTCGTATTAGCACTCGAGGGCCTACAATATATGGCAGACAGACAAGTTCGGCAGCTCAAGCCTTGTACCTCTTGCAACCCCTTGTTGTGCGTTCACTTCTGAAGTGATCCAGAGAGAATTGGCACCGCAATTAAAGAGCCATTCAATCTCCGCCGCTTTCGTTCAAAGCTCACTATCCGACTGGGAAGGCCGATTCAAAAGCCGAAAAGTACGAGTGTTTTTTGTCCCCTTATCTATAAGATTGTGCAGAGATTTCCAGCAACCAAGCGGAGCAATTCATGATGTTACGGCTTCTGGCGAGTACGATCTAATGGTTCCGGTTATTTAATTGCTGAATTTAGCTTTAAGGGGGAGTACAGTCCAATTCATAGGATTTAGTTTACTACAAAGGTGAAATCACAAGATTCTACATGTCGAAGAAAGCAGAGGAAAAACGAATTTCCGGGTCAGGGAGCAATTCAGGAATATGACGTGTGTCATCAGTAAAGATATGCTCGTGCATATTCCTGGCTTCCAGCTCATTGCTTTGCGTGGTGATCCTCTTCAGGAAAAGAAATTCAACTCCCAATAAACCCTAGAAACCACGTATGTTAGTTTTTCCGTTCCGGTTCTTCTCGGGACTCAGTGAAAGATTTCATTAGAAAAAATTCATCACGGCTGCTGGCTTTGCTTCGATCCGCATTCGTGTTCTTGTGGAGGGACTAATACGGTTTCATTCTGACCATCACACTATGTTGACAATATTAGGGATACACAGGTACTCCATGAAGATGCAAAGAGATGACTTTTGAGCAAATTCTGAGCAACTTCCGAAAACCCAAGCTGAACTGTCTATCAAAAAAGAAAAAAGTGTATAACGTCCGGCTAAGCAAGCCCCAGTCCGTGAAAACCGCACCAGAGCAGAGCCTACCTTGAAGATCAGGCATCTTTGTCAGGCATGAAAACGCGAATATTTGTGGATTCTTCACATACATAATGAATTGTTTACTCGACATTTTGTTCCTCGAAATGAATCATGGTGATAATTGAGACTTTTCCGTGCATTGCTTACCTCGCTCATACAGTATGTCGAAAGTCTCTTCCTATATGTTTGCCAGTGAATGAGAACCGTGCCATCGAAATGGGCACAATCAGAATTTTGAATGAACAGACTTTCTTGATAAAATTTGATTGAATATTCCATCACAAAGTAAAAGAAAAAAAGAAGGAAAAAAAACATAATATTTTCAATGAAAACACAATCAAACTATCTGATTCTCATCTACACTCACCTTCCCACTTTCGCACCCATTTTCAAGATCTGGTTCACCTCATAAGGCCGGCCGGCACGCGCTTATTGGCCAATTGGAGCACCCCGACCGAGCACACCGCCCGGCGGCGCACGACCCGCGCACACGCTTTTTCCAAGCGCTAACTAGCCTCCAGGTCTTTGGATTCAATACAGAAGTCACCGTATAATATTCAAATCATGTCCGCCGTAGCCAAGAGCGCCGCCACGAAGTTGAACTGGGCCCAGGTCATCAACCTGTTGGGCTTGACCGGGTCCACCGCGCTGTCATTGACCGCTTTCAAGAAGAGAAACGATGAGGCCAAGAAGGAGCATTTGGCGTTGTCAGAACAGTCCGCCACCGTCGATTTCGCCCACTACAAGAACGTGTTGAGCAACCAAGCTGTTGTTGCTGAGGTCGAGAAGGCCGTGCAGGGTTTCAAGCCCGTCACATACGACGTTTCCAAGACGTTGAAGACGATCGACATTTTCGAGCAGAAGGCCGTCGAGAACGCCAAGTTGACGGAGAAGTCCGTGTTGGAGGAGGTCGAGCAGTTGCAGGCCACCTTGAAGGACATTGAGGGTGCACGCCCATTCGACCAGTTGACAGTCGAGGACGTGTCGAGAGCAAGACCAGACTTGGAGGACAAGGTCAACTACATGGTCAAGAACGGCAAGTGGTCCGTGCCTTCGTACAAGGAGAAGTTCGGTGACTTGACCGTCATGTAAGCTTTTCTGGAAACTCTAGAAAATACCGCGATTTGGAGCATTTACGCTGTTTGGAGCACGCCCGGGAGCTTGCTTCCTCATGAACATCAATAAACAGATAAAAAGATTTCTAGGTGTAGAGTATGCTTCTTGAAATGGATGCGCTGGTCTTGACGGATGGTGTTTCGACTTGACGTCACTGTTTCTGATCACGCAAGGCCATGATCCTTGATGAATGCTATGTAGGAAGTGATATCGGAGGATATCGTCAATGATGTTATGACATTCAATCAGTCAATTCTGTGTTCTGGTATTGAAATTTTCTGAAGCAGTAATGCCTATCTCCCGTCGGCTCTCTTGACTTTCAAGAAGAGAGGTCTACTGCTGGACCAATATTCATGATAAGTCACAGTCAGACATGAGAAGTGCAAGACGTTATGAAGCATTGTACGAGTTGAATTATGTCTGAGATGCCTCCATGTACAAATTTTTTTGAAGAGTCATTCATACATCAGCCAATCTCCTATACCTTTCACTCGCAAAGAGGTGCCCACTATTAACTCTACCAGAGCCTCTTTCCAGTATGAACCTGACTCATCTAGCTAGCCAAAGCATGTTGTGTGAGGTGTATGAGGAATTGGGGTTGAAGATGAAAGAAGATGGATTTTTCAGCTCGGTGCTGTTTGAGGCAAGCCAGATTGGCATGGTCAAAAAGTGTCACATCCAACAGACCGAATTCTTCTTGACCTTTGCAATATCGCGTTCATGGCCCTTTGAGGTAAGAGAGTCGTCTTCTCCACTCGAAGGCGTTGCATAAAGTGACACCTTATCAATTTTGCCACCTCAGCAGAACTTTCCATGGCTTCTATTTGAATTGTGGTGATTTCCCATCTGAGTTGGCCTTGAAATAAGCTGCCTCTTTTTAGCGTTTATCATGGCTGCAGTGACTCGATTTCATGAAGAACCAAACTGGTCATCTATTTTTCATTCCTTATTGCAAAACCAGCCTCTTCTCCAATATTGGAGCTAGAGCTCCCGCCATTGCCCGGCTGTGTACTGTAGATTTCCTCCAGCACGTGCAGCAAGCACGTAATCTGCGTTCTGGAAAAACTCGGTTGGCGTATAGGTCAAATCGTCGAGTTTCCTGGGCTCCAAATCCGAGACTGCCCGGGAATTAAAGCCTCGCTCGAAGTTTTTATCCCACATTGTAACAACGACGTTGCACATGTACCTCTCCTTCAATACATGACACAATTGGAGAAGTTCCAGGTACCATTTCACAGCCTCTTGCCGTGGAAGACACTTAAAGTCCCAATAATACGCCGAGAGATTCTCTATGATTATCGTGTTGAGGACACAGTGGCTTATTATGGGGTCTGTCGTATCTAGCATGCCTTTTAGAGCCAGAATGAGGCCGTCAGGGTTCCCACAATGGATCAAATGCATCCCAGCACTCTCCAGAGACTTCAAGTTTAGACTGTTGTGCGAACAAGTGAAAACAAGAACTCGAATATGCGTTTCTGTGCGGGATACTGCCACTGAATTGGCATGATGAAGGGCACTATAGAAACCGTGCTTGATACGGACGTTTCCGAGCAATACCGCTGCCAATTGGCTTTCAAGTATAACGCTCTTATCAGCTCCGTGTTTATCGCTAAACGGAAGGGATATCAGCGTCTTCAGAGACGTGATGAACTACGATGTTAGTGTTCCAAGTATTTCGCTTCAATCAATCATACGCTGAATGGCGCACTCTGAGAACTCCCGCGTGTCAGCGAGAAGTCTCGGCTACCAGAGCATCCGCTGAATACGTATACATTAATCCTGTGTATTCCGGTTGGTTTCGCTTGAAATAGAATTTGGGAACGTACGTGTGACAATGGGATCGACTGCATGTGCCTGTGTTTTTTACACTTTCACAGATTGGACGTGTGGCTCGTGTGTCCATAAACCTTCGCACGCGTTCTCGTGGAGAGACGTTACAGCAAGCCAGTAAAGGTTGAAAAAATTGGGTAATATATTTGTATGTTTGTAGGCAAAAAGAGCGTTTTTTTTTTCAATGGACGTGATAGTCACGACTTTTTTTTTTCGTTTTTTTTTGACGTTTTGAGGAACTAAATACCATTTCATATTCTGTAAACACTCACCCGGGAAGGCGTTTTTATGATGTACATTCCCCGCAGAAAACGATACATTTCGGTATGATAATGATGATTAAGGTGCCTAAACAATCGGGTAAACTTATGTTTTATTCATAACTCTTCTTTTATTGCGGCAAATTCTTGATTCAAATCAGCACATTCTCACTGCCGTTTATCTTCACGATTTCATACCCACGCTCCCCTTTCTAGCCATCTAACCTATTCTCACTCCAACTCCAAGTCGTCGAACGAGTTCGTGTAGAAAATCGTTCCGTTAATCTCATGATCGAAATTATAGTCGATTCCGTTAATCAACATCTTGTTGATTTGTAGATTCGTCCACCCGTCGTTCTCGTAACTCACCTGGTTGATATCTGCATCCTCGGCATTGCCCCTATTGAGGTTAATCATTTTTCTAATTAGATCATCGAGAAAGTGCGAGATCACGATCAGGTAATCTGGAGAAAAATGCTCTTTTCTCAAAAACACACAATCGTTCGGTTTATCTTCCGCATCAAAGTATTTGACTTTTCCTCTTGTCTCCTCCGCGTCATCTTCCATATCATTGATATCGTACGTTTTCACAGGCAAACACTGGAACGGGATGGAGAATTTGCAGTCGTGGAAATTCCACGCTGTGTTTCGCATGGGCCGCTCGAGACAGTGCAAATCGCCCAAATTGGCGTCCAAGTTTAACCGATCAGTCAACACTTCGCTCATGGTCCGTACCATTTGGACTGTCTGCATGTCTTTGTAAACATGCTTTTCCATGTTGTAATACCGATGGTACAAGATGTAATCATCAAGTTTTTCGAGAATAACGGCGCAATGTTTGCACTTACACCCGTTCCAAAGGAATGTGTTCATTGGCTGCTCATAGCACGAAAGTGAGGCCACGAAGTTTGGAAGCACAAGGTTCACCACGTGGCGCTGGGCCATGCTCAATAAACGTGGCAAGACAATTGTGTATAGCTTGACTTTTCGAAGATAGTTTCCCTCGTATCCATCCTCGATGATCCCGTCAAGTGGCACCCTGTGGCGTATACTAAGGTAGTATAGCGCATCACAGTGTTCAAGCACGTCTTTCACAAGAGAAAACACTATTAGGTCCCATTTCTCTGTGTTCTTATGTGAGTTATTTGCCGCCAGGCCATTTTGAATCACAGCCAAACGCTTGAGGTCTCGAAATTCGAACCTTGATATGCTATTCTGCAAACATTCCTGGTCGCAGTTCGCATAGTCGTCACAACCAAGCGAAATCTGGAAATTTACAAGTTTTTCTGAGTCCAAAAAGGGTAGTTTCTGAAAACAGTTCTCATGAGTATGCACCACATTGAAAGTCTCGAGTTTTTTGAGAAAAAAGGGCCGTTTTGAGTAAACTTTCATCAACGCGTGAATGAATTTGTCGTACACTTCAGCATCGTCTCTTATTCTGAGATGCTTGACGTTTTCCAAAACAGAAACCACGGACTCGTCTATTTCATGGGTGGCTCCAACCCCTGCAATTACCAATTCTTCCAAATTCGGAAAGTTCTCCAATGTATCAACGGAGAGTCTAGCGAGATCATCCACGACCATCGACGTAAGTTTGAAATGCATGCAAATTTGATCGTACGCCAACTTTTTCCGGAGCCGAGCATCGGCAATATAGACGTTCACGATCCCGTTTTCGATTGACGCCAAAATATGGAAAAACTGGGCCAATGTTGCGATCGTTTCCGAGTTGTAATCATCGTATACCAGCACCAGGTTTATGTACTGCGCGAGCCGCGGGTTTATCTCGATTGAACTGATCAAAGTCTTGATTTTCGCCATCACTAGCTTTGTGTGGGCGTTTTTCGTGGCTGTCACGGACCCGAATCCGCCAATCGTGGTAACTGCCAGCTCGATATGGTCGAGTCTGCGCCTCTCGGAGAACTGCTCAGAACTCCGCAAAACAGGGTCTATTTGAACAGCAATGTTGCGATATAGAAATCTTGCACATGGCTCGTAGAATTGGAAATTTGTCAATGCAAGATTCACGAGCAGGTGCTGCGGTAAGAACCATAGAAGGTTTTCTAGGACTTTCGGCGGGAAATCTAGGAGGCCAGTAGGTCGGGACATGATCTGTATAAGTGTCAGAAGATTCCACGAGGTCTGGCAGTGATTGTGCTGGTAATGTCAGATACAATTTATTCGACAATCTGTGTTTATGCAGACCGGACCAAATCAACTAAAATAATGGCCTTCCTGAGGAACTGTTGTTTAGCGTTGATTAGTCTATGAGATTTTTGAACTCGGCCCAGAACGTGGGGCTACTTTTTGGGGCCGCGAAAGGTTGGGCCCACCGCCCGATCTCTAAAGTCTGGAGCCAGAAGGCAGATTTGGACGGGATCAGGATATAGGTCAATTTCTATATGCGTCCATTGATTTGAATTCAAAAAAACGTTTTATAGATACAAGAAGTCCTTAAAGATTATTTGAGTCGAATTATCGCCTAGAATTGATGGGTGAACACAATTCACGGTGTATGGTAATGTTTGTCCAATCGGTCATTACTACTACAGTGGGCCGATCGACACTGCGGCTGCTGATGATGGCTTGGTCAAAAAATCGCACCATATTCAGTAAGCTACATAGGCTGAGGCAAATGAGCTTTAGATGAGTTTTGAAGAGAGAGCATTTTTCCCTTTCAAAAATTTTAATATTCTGGGTTTTTTTGCTTCATTGGTTCGTTTAAATGACTCTAGTTTTGACCATGAATATCACTTGTGAGTCCGTTGCATATCTCCTCCGCCTCTCATGAAAAGGCGTTTATGCAACACATCCAGTTTCTACAAACATTCTTCGAATTCCAATGCATTTTCATGGGCTATACATTATTTACCTCCGTGAATAATTCTCTCTATGTTGTTATCAAGCCGATTTACTCGTCCTTGATGCCAGCGATGGCTCTGCCGGTGTAGTACAAGCTGGCGGCGGTGGAGAAGGCAAACATGGCGTAGAATGGGTACACCAACATCTTGGAGCGGGGTCCTTTCAACCACAACTCCTTGTTGGTGTTTTGGTAGTGCTTCTGCAACTCAATAATTCTTTGTGGGTCCATTTTCGTGTGGTCTGTTGGAGTATAAGATAGCGTCTATGAGATTTTAGCAGCGCGCTTCTCAGCCAATAGTCGTGCTCTTGATTTCACGTGCCGCGCACGACCACCATGTGGCTGCAACCGGCCCAGTAGATGGACATTCACCTCAAGAAAATACACCGTATTACGAAAACGCCTGTGTCTTTTCTTTTGTATGTAAATGTTCCTTCTCATGTTTCATGAGCTTATGTCATCGTTCATTGGGTCTCTTTAACACCATTCCAGTGCAGCTGCACCCGTGCACCACACCTTCCATTGCTTACTCTGAATCCAGGTCAACGATGTACGCCAGCCGACGACCCATGGCCACGCTCGTGCCCCAGTCAGAGTCCGAGCCTTCTTCAAAATCTGGCTCGTACCTCGTAGAGTAATCGTTGACATCCTGATCGTGCAACTCTTCCACGGCATTCTCCATGTCGTCATCGTACCCCGACTGTCTCAGCTCGTTGACCCCGTGAGTGTCTTCATAGTCCAGCTCCAGCGCCTGATCGTCAACGTAATGAGCTCCATTGTCGTGTTCCAGCTCCAGCGATAACTCCACCTGAACAGGTTCACGGAAAAGCGATGTCTCGTTGTTGTCGCCCCTATACATTTCAGAATCCCGGCGAAAGCCCTCCCACAGCTCGACGCCACTCTGTTCACTACCCAGAGATAGAAGGCCGTCCGATTCGTAGCCATCGTTGTTGATCTCATGCACGTCGCGGTTGTCGACAAAACTGTCCTCGCTGTCATAATTTGCCGCGTCAATTCCGTACATCTCGACCTCTTCTCGGTCCTCATTGTACGCGTCGCCATCTTCGCTATCATAATACAGGTCTCCGCGTGGAGTACGGAACCTAGCGCCGCAGTGTAAGCATTCAGATCCGTGTGCCTCCCAGTGGCAGTTTCCACAGCGGGGCACACCGTCGGATCGGTCAACGAGCGTCTGAGCCGAGTCGAATGCGTCACGAAACAAGCTACGAGACTTCGTCGCCTGTTCAAACTCGTCAATCACCTGTTGCCTGGCGGCGATGAGCTCTTCCTTATACTTTGCATCCTCTAGCGTGTCAATGACCATGTCTGTAAGAGACTTGCTCACCTCGCGCAATTGGATATTGAGCACAGGAGGCTCCGCCATGTCCTTGCGGCAAGTTGGGCAGTTGACTTTAGTTTCGAACCACGAATCTAGACATCCGTAACAGAAAGAGTGGCCGCACACGGCTAGAAAGGGAACGTGCATCACCTCGGAGCAAATCAGACACTCGAGCGAGCCCGCCATGCGAATGAGAAGCCCGTCTTTGAGCTCTTCGTGTATATTACCCCATACACGTGGATCGTCGTATGACACTGACATGTTTTTGGTTGTGACTTTGTTTGGCTCAAAGAAGTTGAGCCTGTCGATGTAGGATGTTGCTGCTCAATGGTCCGTTCGAGTCCTTGGTCTCAAGAAAAGAGCGAGCCGATTCAAATATTATAATATTGTTTTCGTGTGTTGATAAACCAAGGAATTTTCCCTTAAACAATTAAAAAGCTTATTATAACCACAAGCAATTGATAGTTTTGCAAGGAACCACCTGCGCATCACGCATGGGTCTGACGTGCGCGGTTAAGCCCTTGACGGTTATATGCAGGCGGGCTGTAAAACGGGCCCTTGCCGCCGGGCCTGCCATTTAGACGCTAGCCCTTTAGTAGCATGAACCTGCTGCTTGAGGCACCTAATTTTTCACTTTTTTTTCTTTTATAGCTTATCAATTGCAGTCGATGTTCTTTTGAGCTCGGAAGCAATCTCCCTGTTATTTTCCGTGGCCCGAACTAGGTCATGGTGGATTTTCTCGGTTGCCTCACGAACGATCTCGAGGGTGGCCCTCACTTTCTGAAGCCTCTCGATTTCAGGTGTACTCTAAAGGAGTTAGCTTGAGTGGAATTGGAAAAAATTCAAGTGTGCCGGATTGGTTCTTTTGTGGTAGCCGCTTTACGTACAGATGATTCTGGCATGGTCACGTTTTTGGAGGAATAAATGTGGTGTTGTCGAGCGCGTTTGGGGTTCTGTTCGAGTTCGTGAGACGCGGCTTGCTTGCATGTGGCCCCGTTTGGGGCCTTGCACGGGGCCAGGCTCCGGCTCAGATGATTCGCGGCCCTAGGCCTGCTATACCAGGAAAAACGGATATTTGCCAGAGAAAACAGACATAAAAGTTTACAAAAATATTGCAGCAACCAAATCTGGGCACGAGACAAGCTTCAGGATTTCTTTGTGATTTCTCCGAAAAAAATACAGGCACAATCTAGGTCTTTCTCTGGCTACACTGCTCTGGGAAGTGGGTGGGACGCGCAGTCGTGAGCCCCCAGTAGGCTCAACGAGGCAACGGTGATACCGCGGGCCGGTACTTCTCCGCGCTCTTTTTCGCTCCAGATCTCACTAGCGCTCCTCATAAGAATCGAACAATTTCTACAGTACTTTAGAAATATTTGGTATACCTTGGGATAAAAATCATGACTGACGCCACCATCGAGAAAAGAAAAGTCGATACAGACGCCGAGAATGCGGTCAAGAAGGCAAAGCTCGATACAGACTCAGGTGCTCTTTCTGCAACTGAAAAGGCCAATATCACTGGAGCTAGCAATGAACAGGACGCGGAGAAAGTCGAGGTCACCCTGGAGAGTGGCGTAAAAATCGACAAAATTGCCACTGATTTTAAAGATAATGACGATGTGAAGAAAAGCGAGCCTGAAACTGAACCAGCTGCTGCGGCTGCGGCTGTGCCTGTGTCTGCCAAACCTGTTTTCGGCGCCGCCAGCTCTTTTGGGAACGCCTCAATATTCGAAAAGATGAAGAACAAAACCAATGTATTTGATACGAAGCCTGAAAACACTTCCAATGCCAATGAGGCAAAAGTGCCTGCGGTCGCCTCGTCATTCGGTACTTTTGGCGGGTCTTTTGGCGCAAGTTCCAAGTTCTCGAATGCACTTCAAAAAGCTACACATAAGAAATCGTTTCTTGATGAGCCTACAGCAGTTACGGGCTCCAAGTCAGATTCGCCTTCCGCTTCGTCGCAACAATACAAGCAGGTGGAATTGACTGAGAAAAAAGTCGAAACGGGCGAGGAAAACGAAAGTTCTCTCTTCTCCACCACGGCCAAATTGTTCGAATTGGATCTTGATAATATCGCTGAGGGGTGGAAGGAAAGAGGCCGAGGTCCGCTTCACTTGAACCAGTCGCAGGAAAACCCGGCGGAAGCGCGTTTAGTGATGAGATCGAATGGATTATTGCGTGTTATCTTAAACTACAAGGTCACGCCGACGACTGACCTTATCAAGGGCTTAGAGGCGAGCTTGTCTCCCGGAAAGTTTTTGCGCATGGCCTCTCTCTCTGGAGGAAAGCCAGTTCAGTATTTGCTCAAGTTTCTGAACCAAGATATCAGGGATGGCCTTTTCGACAGGGTTGCTGAACTCAAATCTGAGATTGAAAAGGTAAATAAATCATCCGAGAAGAGTGATGATGATGAGAAGAAAGAGCCGCAAACGACGGGGTTTAGATTTATCCCAGATCCCAGCGAAAAAACAGAGAAGAGTTGATCTCAACGAGAACCACTTGTAGCTCGATGAGACGAAAGCTTAATTACACAGGTGCTGAAGGGGAATATCAATTGCTCTTTGTTGAAATATGTCGTACTGTGGGACATTCAATCAATTTTTCCTTAAGAATGCCTACTTTTTGATGAAGGCTATGCTACATATCGTGGACCCGGCCTGGCCGCCGAACTGGAATGACGGGTATTTGATCTTCCTCCACACCAGCAATGAGCTTGTGCCGTTCTGTGTGATCACCTGGACGAGCTCATCCTCCGTGAAGTTGCATGATGTGATGATCAAGAGCAGGCCCGCGTGCATTAACTGGCTTACCTGTGAGGCATATACTTGGGTGCCGATTTTTCCATCGAAGCCATCAATGGGATCGTTGTTCAATGCGATTGCATCAAGGGTCCCTTTGTCGAAAAGAACGTCGAATTTTTCAGCATTTTTTCCTAAGTATGCGCACGTTTTAGCGATGAAATCAACGGTGTCGAAGGTGAATGGCTGTTGCGAGTATTTTTTCTCGGCGATCAGTTGTGCAAATGCCACGGAGTCCGGTGAGTAGTCTATTCCATGGTACTCCAAGTTTGCCTCAGGGCATTCCTCGGAAACGGTCTCATAGAGCTCGAAAAGTAGGTGGCCGTTCCCCGTGCCGAGATCTACCACTCGGGACGTGGGAGACACCTCCTGTTCTTCGATCAACCCACAAAAGAAATCCACGACTTTGCGTTCGGCGTCCAGATCGTCGAACCAACATTCGCCCGTGTCCTGTTCATTGTCACCGAAGTTTTCGATTTCTTTCCGGTAAAATTGGTTCCAGCTGAAAGTTAGTATGGGCGGATAGAGATGGTTGCACAATCGGGAAAACGCTGAAATACTTGATGAGTCAGTACATACTACTCCTGGGATCCCAATTTAGAGTCGTTGAGCCGAATCTCCTCACTCATTTTAAACCCTTTTGTCTTACCGTTTGAAATTTGCGATGCGACCGAAACGAGACGTGCATTTCTGGCCCTTGCGCGCTTCAAAACCCTCACCCCTCTGCCGCCGCTCTGCTAATCTGGGGAAACATAGATTTCACATAGGTATTTAGAAATATCAACACCCAATAAATGGCGAGCCAAACTTCGAATATTGGCCTGCCGCAAGCATCCTCGCCTACCACCGCGCCTGTTCTTTCCTTCAAAAAGCGTAAAAATAAGGTTCCTTTACTGCCCAAAGTCACGATTGGGAATAATCCCGAAGATCATAAAAACACAGTTGATTCGACGAACCCTTCGACTCCAATCTCGGTGCCGGGGACTCCCGTATCAGGAGGAGCAAGAAAGGTCCTGAACAGGCGCAAGGCGCTCCAAGATTTCTATAAATTGAGCCATGCTGGTGATGCTCCTAATGTGTCTGGTTTGGGGATCAGTGAGGCGCTGAAAACGGACGAAAACTCGCTGAAAGCGATGCAAATTGGCGAAAACGAGGATTCTGCAGACTCGGACTCTATTTTGGAAAAGCTAAGGACCGAAGAGGCGCTACAAACGTTCATTGAGACGGCCAGTGCACGTGATATCCTCAAGGCTAGAAACATCGCTGCAAAACGACTCAATTTACACGACTCCGAGCGAAAATCGATCATCTACAACAATTACTCAGAGCTCATTAAGCTCAATCATATACTAAGTGACGTTTTTGCGGGGAAAACGGCCGAAAACTCGGAGTTTTCGCATGCGGAAGATGAGGTCACAGTCAGCAACGAGAATATCGACGAGTATTTGAGCAGTCTTTCTGACTTCTTGAGAACTGAAGCCGCAGTATTCAACCAAGACTTTTCGGGTGTTGTGGAAGGCCTTTGCCTGAGTGTGAGCGATAATGTGTCTGTCTCCAGCGTAACTGGTATTGCCGGAGAGGATTAAATTTTTTTTTTTTTTGGATTTTTTTCGAAAAGGAGAGGTATCCAATGATGGCTGTGAAGGAGACATTTGCTGTCCAATAAAAGACAAGTATTATGGATTTCAATCCGGTTGAGTCATACTATAGCTTACTAAGGTATGTCAGGGAAATTGACCATGGGAACATATGTCGCCCCGACCAAGCTGCAAGCTTCAAATCATGAATTCCTTATCTGCTTTATGAGTGAGCGTTTTTGGAAAGACACCTGCGGCCACCCAGAACTACATTTCGGTAGGGAGATGGGTGCTCTTAAAAGACACTTTCATATATTTGTCACGTGACTTTTAAGGGTTTATTTTCTGCCGTTGAAAAGGTCAAACAATTGTCTCTTCATGACGGCTGTTCGTCGTCTCAGTATGGACTTAGGATTGAAATGACCAGGTGGGTTTTATTCCACAAAGATCGAAAAATTCGGCTCGAGTGTTTCCTAAGTACTTCTCAAATGTGCCTCAGTCGGTTTCACGAGGCGTATGAAGAGACTAAGGCCTTACGACGGAAAGTATAACTCATAAACCTCACGAGAAAGATGAAAAAAACATTGTTTTCATGCCGAACCGAACATACTTGTGATCGCTGAACGCTGTGCAGAATCAAAAGGGAGGGGTAGAATGGTCACGTGCGTATCATTATTATTGTCTTCTTCATGGCGGGTGGATATGATGATTGTCTACTGAAACCCAAACGAGGAAAAGTTTCAGCAAAGTTTTGTCCGGAAAGATGAATCCACTCTTCAAAATCGAGTATATGCTCCTTTTCTGCTCACTTTTATGAAAAAACGATTTTTTTTCCCTCTTTTCCTTTAATTTCAAAGAATCAAAGCGTATAGTGTTCGTGGTGGCTGCTTTTGATTTGAAGATTATTGGCGCAGTGTCGCGGTGGTGCACGTTTAGTCTGCATCTGGCAGTACGCGTCCTTGACCAGAATCTATCTACACGACAAAACTGACTTCGGGACTACTTCTTCTACAAAAGCAAAAGTCGTGGTCTAAAAAAGAAAGCATATCAAACAAAAAAAAGCAGAAACGCAAAAAAGCGCATTTTTCTTAAATCACATAGTAAGAGATCATGGAGGACCCACAAACACGCAATGAAATCGTTGAGGTGCTGCCGGAACCGGAAACGGGCCCCATTGACGAAAAGGCACAGCACCGGTACCGCGTGTTCAAGAAAAACAGTCCGTTTCTTTACGATTATCTCCAAACCAACGCGCTTGTGTGGCCGTCGTTGACCGTCCAGTTTTTCCCCGATCTCGAAACGGCGAGTTTGAAGAGTTCGGGTCCTGGTCACGTGCCCGAGCCAACGGCATCGAAAACTGCTCTGGTTTCCCAGCTAGCCCACCAGCGATTGCTTCTAGGAACGTTTACGCTAGGCCAGGCCGTGGATGCGGTGCATATTTACCAGGCACCCTACTATCGTGACCTAAACAAGTGTATAAACACGGAAAATTGGGCGTATAATGCGGAAAAGGCGGAATTCGAGCTCCCGACTGTGTCGAAAACAAAGGTCCGCGTGCTCCAGCTGATTAACCATCATGGAGACGTCAACAAGCTCCGATACATGCCGCAAAATCCAGATATTCTTGCAAGTGCAAACAATGTGGGCGACGTGTGCGTTTACAACAGGACAAAACACTCTGCAATCAAGAAGTTGGGCGAGGAACTGAAGGTGAACGAGCCGCAACTAAGGCTAGTGAATGAAACAGCAGAAAAAACTGACATTTTCGCGCTTGACTGGAACAAACAGGCCGAGGCGGTCTTGGTGGCGGCCTCCATGTCAGGACAGGTCAATGTATTCGACATTCAAAAAACGTATGCGGCGCGCCAAAACAACGTGATCAACCAGGACTGGACCGCAGAGCTTGCAGTGGGCGTGAATGACGTAGAGTGGGCTCACAAGCACAACTCTATTTTTATAACAGCAGATGACTCTGGCTCGATTTCCCTATTCGATATTCGATCTTCCGACATAGCGGTGAAGACGCTGAAAGGCTCATCGCCTATCAACAGTATCAGCATCAATCCAAGCAACGATTTCTGCGTGGCCACGGGCGACGCAGAGGGCCAGATCGATATTTATGATATAAGGGCCATGCAAGAAAAGGCCACCTCGTTTAAAGCACACGAGGATGCAATCACACAGGTGAAGTGGCACCCAAAATTCCGCTCCGTGCTTGGCTCTTCGTCTGCAGACAAGCTGGTGAGATTGTTCGATGTGGCTGACGAAAGCCCGTTATTCTTCAGTCACGAGGGACATATGCTAGGAGTGAACGATTTCGATTGGTCGATGCATGAGGACTGGATGATAGCCAGTGTCGCGGACGATAATTCGCTTCATTTGTGGAAACCAGCGCACACCACAATCACAAAGGTTTACTGCTGAAATTGTGGTCAGAATTGTAAGGCTTTACGATGAATGTGCAGAAAGCAGATTTGAACTGACAAAAATGGGATGGTTTGAGAGACCGCTCGCGATGTTATCAGTTTAAACGACAAATTGCTCTAGTCTCGTTTATCAATAAGTTGGGCTTGGTCATGTTTCACTCGTGAGTGCATAGCCCTCATACAACCATGTTCCGCCAAGCTTGTTACGCAATGGATCATTTGTTTGGTTCATCAATGAAATCAATGCTAGCGGTGGACAGCTTTTTTTTTTTCATTATTCGAGCAAAGAAAAGACTTAAATTTGTTCGTTCGATTGTCAATTCACATTCCTGTCCATTCCCGAAAGCGCTCATAAGTGTATGAGCCACCTCATACATCGCTTGAGATGGCTATTCATGTCAGACAAATGTCGTTTGGTATTTTCATTGACTCATGGAAGCGGTTTGGTGTGATATAAGCACAAAAGAAGCAAAAATTCTCAAGACCTTCTGCGTTTTTACACTCGTTAATTGGCTTCGCATGAACATTGACGATACGACTGACCTCGTCATTTATATTGGGAGCTACTTCATGATATTTGAGGTGTTAAAGCATCGATGTTTATCATGAAGTGAGTCAGACTGTGTTCCGTCACCAGCGATCTAAAATGTAAGGCCCTATGTATATCCTTATTGATGCTTTTGACTCGATATGGTCTGACTCAGTGCCATGATAGTGCTCTGATCCTCAAGATACTAACATCTCCGTGACAATTACAAGTAAGAATTTTGCTTGCTTTTGCAGAGCATAAATCAAATTTGGGCAATCACGAAAGAGACTTTTACAGGTGCATTACCTTCGCCGTACCCATCACTTTTCTGAATATGATCAATGATGATCTCACTTGCTAAAGGTGGTCTGCAACAGGATAGACCCACAATGGCTCTACGTTTCTCACATTGATTATATATGAAATCGTAAGAGGTGCTGGAGCACTCGGTCAGACTCTGGTCCACATGCACGCTATTCTACAACATGAAACTAAGCACTGTTTATAAATTTCGTTTTTACTTCATAATAAGAATATTTTAGGCCTTGGCAAAGATCTTCTCGACCTCGGCAACGGACTCGGCCAAGACTCTGTCCTGGAACTTAGGGTTTGCGATCTCCTTGTTGACCTTGTCCAACACGGACTTGATCAATTGCTCCTGCTCCAACTGTCTCTGCTGCTGCTCGAAACGCACCCAGGAGTCCAAAGTGGCTTTGGCCTCGTTAGCGACGGCAATCTTCTGCTTCAACTCAAAGGACTCGGCCTCCAACTGAGCGGTCTCCTTGGAAACAGCAAACAACTGCTTGGTGGTGGCAACAACGTCCTTCAACTGCGACACGGAGGCGATTCTCTCCTTGACGGCAGCGGTGTGCTTGTTTCTCGAGTCAGCCAAGATATCGGCGACACGCTTGATCTCGCCGTCGGCCCACTCAGTGTACAATGGAGCGACGAACTTGGCGGCCAAAGCAACGAAACCAAGGAAGGTCGCGACCAAAATGGTCTCGTCGTGAATGATGAGCACCTCATTGGAGATACCGTAAACGGCGGCGGCGGCACTTGTAGCCAAAACACCGGTCTTCGAGATCAAGTTGTTGCCGGGCAACGCATTGATAATCGAGTTCGCCTTCTCCTTAGGCTCCACGGGCGTGGACAACGCACGGATGCCAATTCTGTAAAAGTTAGTATTCTGTGATGTATTTAAAAATCTTTGGCGGTTCGATGATGGTCTCTGTGCTTTGTGGAATGAATCCTTGACTTAGGGTGTATATTGAAATGATAGTGGCAGCATATATCGCGTGGTGACAAGTTTGGATCAAATCTTTGATGTGGGTTTTGAGAAAGAGTTTCACGCTCGTAAAGCTCGGCGCATATGCTTGTCACTTTCTTGACTGGGTTCCCCGATGAAGTGTCTCGGCCAATGTTCTGGCTATTGGGTCACTAAAAGTGCTGCAAATACCAGAACGTAACTTTTTATTCTCCACTCGTAACTGGAGCAGTCAAATAGTCTTCAAAGTATCCGTCATTCTTTTTTTTTTTTGTTCGTGACAGGTGATACAACGTGTCTGGATTGACGCTTTGACTAGCCGCTGAAGGGGCAGTAATCAGGGGGGGATAAAGCACACTTTGTGCAGCCAAAAAGGCATTCAGATGGAGTATTTGGGTTATGGAGATCAGGGAAATTGCTAACATTCGTCTCTAAGTGGTTTTGAGCGGGCTATGCAAATAAGGTTGCGCTGGATGTTGGCGTCTAAAAACCACACCTGGCGTCATCAAAAGACGGTCGTAACACGCCATGAATCGCCAAAAAATAAGTTCAAAATAACACATACGGAGAGCGGGCAGCGAAAAGAGCTGGACGGGCGGCTCTGGTGGCAATTCTGGAAATGAGGGCCATTGTGGGTAACGCTGAAAACACTATGGTGAAGATCTATAGACTCTTTTTCTGCCTCAAATTGGGTCTTTTCTCACGTCCGGCACAGCGGGCCTCGGCATGCGGGCGCGCTGTGCGATCTCATTGGGCAGCACAAAATCTGGCCCAGTGCAGTCGTGGACACCTCGCGCGCGAAGCCACCCTAATTGAAACTTCACCCAAAGATGAATATGACATTGAGTGAAAGATTCCCGCGAATCACATCAGATCGTCGCATCATTCGTTGACTCAGAGGCTGCAAATCAAATTGTTTGCGGTGAAAACTTGTGGTCATTTGTCGGCCGCACTGTTGCCCTCAAAATGGCTTGCACGGGGATCTTTGAAGAGCAAGTTGGGACGTTAGCCAAAATCGTCTCTTTTTCACACGAGTGTGTGCGAACAGACAATCACAGTGTATGTCTTCACCTCTGTACCGAACTCTTTGGATGTAGACAAAGCTTTGTACTAAAATTGGCTCACACGGCTTCTTCCTTGTGGCCCCTCGTAGCTTCTTGAAATTTGTCTTGGAGAACCCTGTTTATAGCTCTGTCGGTATCTAGACGCGCCTGTTTCAAGTATGGAGCCAAATCCCGTTTGAGATCGCTGTTATATGTATGTCCCTTCTCGTGAGACTCGTCCTGACTCGAGGAAGCCTCCCGGAGCGCTGCAGATGAGCTGACTTCACCGGCTTCTTCCGCAAAAATTGGTTCTTCTTCCTCTTTTTCCTGCCCAGATTGTTCTGCGTGAGAAGATTTCTCCGATTGATCGTTCTTCTCCGCCGTTTCGTTATCCTCGATATTGGTCACATTCAAATTTGAGGGTACTTCTGCCGGTGGCTTCGTGGCCTCTACAGACGCCTCAACCTCATTTGTTGCATTGACACCTTGTTGCGCCTTTCTTTTTCTTCTTATTTCTGCCAAGCGGGCCACACGATCCGACATGTTCTTGGTATGCTTTTGGCAAGATGAAGGCCGTCTTCATATACACGCATCGGTACATCATAGGAACCTGTATATAACTCGTCACGTGTTCTGCCCCGCAAAACACTGGGCCACGATAGTGGTGAGGAACTCATCCGAAAATCGCATATGCTCGTCTTCTACCCGATGGAATTCAACTTTCCCCTGCTCATACAAGGAACGCAATCCGAACAAGTTTTCCTTAAAAACACGGGTTGCGGTAATAGGCAATATTTTGCCCGTGTTTGGGTGCCTTTCCTGAAAAAACGCACTTTCTCGGGGCACGAGCGTGGTATCCTCGTCAAATTGAACCAATACCAATTTTTGT
This sequence comes from Metschnikowia pulcherrima, assembly GCA_009746055.1. NCBI lineage: Eukaryota > Fungi > Ascomycota > Pichiomycetes > Serinales > Metschnikowiaceae > Metschnikowia > Metschnikowia pulcherrima. The sequence continues at coordinate 1,359,521 of VFXK01000010.1, forward strand.
AGACTTTCAAACCGTTCCTTAGCCTTTGAGTCGAAGTTTTCCCTCTCGTTATTTATATCTGCCAAAAAATTCGAGTGTACCAAGTACTTATCATATTCCTTCGTGTCCCTGAAGTACTGTGCAGGCACAATCTGCTTCTGCACCGAGTCCTGCCATACCTGCCGCTTCAAGAATTCATTCCGTTGCCTGCAAATCCAGTCGTCTTTTGGTTGGCAAACAGGGAGTTCCAGCACGCCCATATGAGGTGAGCCGAATGTTATTAATGTAGACACGGAGACCAGGCATCGCTCTATCAATGCGCGAAGGAAAAGGCCCCCTTGCGAAAAGCCTATGGCGCCAAAACCGTGGCTCAATTCTGTGATGTTCTTCAATTGCTCGCAAACCAAGTCCACTTCTGCGTTAGCGTTCCCAAATAGCGACTTTCGCTCGTCCAAGCTTGGGTTGGGGTCTACATATATCGAGTGGATGAATGCGCCCGGTAAGATTTGCGAGATAAGCTCAATCACATGCGTCATGCCGTCAGAGTCGTAGTGGTCACCCAAACCGTGCCATAGCACTACCGCCGGCGGACTTATCTCGGAATTGACAGCATCTCCGATTTTAGCCAGTTCAATTTTTGCCAAATTATTCATGGTATCTGTTGGGATTCTGCCCAGAAGAAGATCTGCGGGGAACGTGGCGGCAAGCGCCACGACTAGCTGCCTCAGAATCTGCATGATTACAAATGCCGGTGTTTACTTCACCTTTTGTATATAAGATATGAAATCTCAACACAATCTTGAAAAAAAAAAAAGAAAAAAGAGATGAAGAAACCTTTCACGCCTAACAGAGTCTGGTTCTGGCAACTATATGAAAAACGGGGTTGTCTCCTGCTATCCGCCCACGAATGTGCGGCGCGCATTTTATCATAGTGATCGCATCACGTGATCCATGATGTGCCGTGATACTGTATTTTCTATGAATGTATGCGCGATCAAGCGATGCATCTCATCGCCAAACTGAAATGTCGTTTCTCCTAGGCAATGAAGCACGTGAAAACGCAAAAAGATCCATCAAGGCGCTTCGGTCTCATACTTTGAAGCAATATGAAGAACTGCAATTGAGCTCCAGCGAAAATCCGGGTGAGAACGCAAAATTGGCGCCCGAAAGAGAACAAATACTACTTGTATTGAACACGAAAATTCATCTAGTCAAGACAAAAGATTACACGCCACGAATAATCCCCATCACACACAAGCTCCATAAATTGGGTGAAAAATCAGTTGCGCTCATCTCTCGTGATAGCTCATACCGTCAGGCGCTAACAGAGAAAGGCTCTGCCACGGAAGACCTCTTTCATGAGATCATTCCATATTCGAAAGCAAGACTGATTGGCGCCAGTGGAAAGGCTTTGTTGAGGCTTTTTAAAGAGAACGATGTAATTGTTGGGGATGCACGGATCTACGAACGTCTTCCTGATATTCTCAAAGCACAATTCTACGCGAAAAATAAGAAAGTGCCATTCAAGATCTTGATGGCTATGCCTACCCCGGGCCAGAATACGCGTGGGCGCTCCGACCAGCTGTGTGAGCCGAAATTCGTGCGTGCCCAGCTAAAATCAATCTTGGGAAACACTTCCATCATTCCTCCTGCAGGCGGTACATGTGTTTCCGTCGTGGTAGGATTCACAGACTGGAAAGTGTCGGAGATTCTCACCAACATAAATGACGTGATATCTTACCTTGTTGAAGATAAATATCAGCCCGTTGGTGGACTCTTGCATACAGTAGATAACTTGCATAGTGTTCTCATCAGAACGAAACATAGTGTGGCGTTACCCGTGATGAACAAGAAAGACACTGAGGAAGAGGAACTCAGCGATGCTTAATGTGTTTTGATAGATAGTTTAGAGAGCTTTTGCATATGATTTACATGATTGGTGAGTAATTGTTGTTTCTCGTGTGTAAGAGTGCGTAGCGGCAGTCAGTTTCTGGAACCGATTTCATCAAGACATTAAAAGGCTTTGAAGACTTTTTGTCAGGCTTGCAAACTCTTTCAAAAGATACCGTATTTCACGACCTCAAAAGCTATGCTTAGAGAAAAAGGCTTGTAGAGGAAGGGGTGAAATTAGCACGAGGATGTCGTCATGGCTTCCCTGCACTGTCTCAACCTACGGAAATGCAATACTCGCAGAGCTAGGCTAATTGTCTCTTATTATGACTTCGTCTGTGTCTTTTAAAATAGCATTTTAGTAAATACTCTGTTTGCGCGATAAATCGATTATTCGCCAATTACAAGTCAAATGTGCATTTTCACAGGTGAAAACTATAACACAAGAGTTTCTCATCACGACGACGTGAACAACGTCTCCATTTGGCCATGGTCCGTAGATGACATGAAACCATTGATTTGCTAATGCGGATTTCGAAGCCCAGATAATCAATTATACAGAAGACACATGATCTTTTTTTTTTGTTCCGCCAATTAGGGCATTGGTACTTCCGGGGCTAGTTCTGCAACTGACTGTCTGATTACGATCGAACCAGTTCCCGTGCGTTCTCATGCAAGGGTAGATTAATCATATCATACCCCATCAATCAAATTATGACTCGCACTTGAAGTAAGCGGCCAAATTTAGTCAATTGGTTTTCATGCTTGTCATGATAAGATTTCACGGAGCAAAAAGTTTCCTTTTATGTCTAATTCAATCATCCAAAAATATCTTGCGTCTTTTTTACCTTTGAATGATTTGACTTTTTGTGTCCGTTGGTCTTCATGTTAATCCCAATTTACAGTACCGGTCACCTATCTCCAAGATTTACTCAGTCACATTTACCATTTCAAATCAAGTATACGGATACCACTCAATTTATAGACTAAGTTGGCACATGCATGTATGATGACGCGCCTCCATTTAGCTCCCACTCAGACCGATTAGCAAGGCCAATCAGAAGTTTGAAAGCGCTGTTACTTCACCACTGCAGCCTACTGCTGCTCCCCTTTCAGTAACGAGATCCATGGGTCCATCTATATCCAAGGTAGAAACTACTTTTCATGGCACCTTCGATAGTGGGGGCTACGGTGGGGGTTGCAGTGGGGGTTGCAGTGGGCGCGATCCTGTTGAGCTTGCAGCTGCCGTGGAGGACATAGTGATTAAAGGTGGGGACGCCTAGAACATTATACAAAGTCACTTTGATGCTTGGTCATACTCAAAGTACGTTTAAAAGATAAAGCCTGCGTGATCGGTGTAATGCGGTAAAGATGGCCGCCAATTTATTCCACAAGCCCCGTGCGGAATTTGACAACGTTTGATACGTCGCCTGTGACACTGGAATAACGTTAAAAGGAGTGGAATTTAACACTGCATGACCCACATTTTCGAACATGCAATGTGATTAGATATGTCAGGAGCAAATTCAGCTAAGCTAGCCATCATCAATACACGCGTAACGTCAATGTGAAACTACAGTAAGACCTGTTTATGAGGATCTTGGCTGAAGAGATAACCTAAGAATATTCTTCAGAAACCGCGCTGAAAATTGTTTTCACACCAAATTTGCGCTCTTTAAGAAGAAAGCCTGGATACTATTTTTATTACTGCTCAATAGAAGTGATCCTTATGAACAAGTCTTACTTAATACATTTGTCTCCTTTGGAGACTCTCGACCTGAGATAAGTACAAGTCATTGTCTATTCACGTCTCAGAAGGTGATCGATGTGATAAAGAAAAACTCAAATTGAGAGATTTTATTTTCATAGAGCTTGCATATGAAACATTCCTTTATTTTGTTTTGATTTCCAGATGTGGCGAATAATGCCCTGGTCTAATTCATGGCGCCGTTGCGCCTCGTGGGCCCAGCGTGCGCGAAGACGCCTAATATCTCGGAGATCTGGCGAAGGAGCCGACGCGACCCGCAGGCCTGATACTATTAATCAAATGGATCCGAACTTTCACTTGAGTCCAGTTGACGATCATCCAGGTAGATAACCTCAAAAGGAGAAAAAGAGAATCATGGCCAAAAATCGTCTATGAATCCACAAGCATAAATTCGATTTTCGACGCTTTTTTCAACGCTCAAGCCGTCAGACACAGCCTATAATGCTGCGCGCGCCCAAGCAGGAGAGGCCCTGGTAGCCTGTCTACACGGAAATGACCTTTTGGGCCCCAGACCTTGCATCAGCAAATCGACTAAAAACATACAATTATTCAGCAATAGTGCATTGGTGTACCTCTGACGGTTCACATCTCTGCAGGTTTCAGTATATTTTTAAGGTCAAGCGAGATCGGCTGGAAAATACAGAAAACGTTCAATAACCGTTTTTTCGAGACCCGGCACGGGAAATTGCATTCAACTCACATTTATTACAAGAAATGGGCCCTGAACCGCTACCGGAGGCCGCGAGCGCATCTTATATGGCTAACGGGTTTCACCGAATCCGGGAGATGGCGCCGGCAACGCTCATGAATAACATTATCCTAGATATGGATGATGACGAGGTGGAGCATGTGGAGCATTTCCGGTATAAGCAGGATTTGCAGCGGAAATTAACGGTAACGTCCATCATAGGCTTGGGCTTCACGTTGATGGGTGTGCCGTTTGGCCTAAGCTCCACGCTCTGGATATCACTCGTCGATGGCGGGTCTGTTACCATATTGTATGGCTGGTTGGTGGTGGGATTCTTCAGTTTGTGTGTAGTGCTCAGTCTCAGCGAGATTATTGCCAAATTCCCCACCGCAGGAGGTGTTTATCATTTTAGCGCCATTCTAAGCAATGAGAAGTACGCGCAAATCAGTCTGTGGTTCACGGGCTGGTTTCTTCTCATCGGCAACTGGACGTATGCAGTCAGCATTCTCTTTTCCGGGTCGCAATTCATTCTTCTGATCTTTGGCTTGAAAAACGTGTATTACAAACAGGACATGCTGCTTGTGCTAGCAGTATATTTCGTGATGCTCACGCTAGTCGGGTTTATCAACTTCAAGTTTTCGCGCTACCTAGAGCACATCAACAAGATATGTATCTGCTGGTCGATCGGCAGCGTGTTGGTCATTGACATCTTGTTGCTCATTTTCGCAAAGCAAACGAATTCCGCCGCGCATATCTTGACGCATTTTGACAATTCTCGCTCGGGCTGGCCCGACCCTCTTGCGTTTATCGTCGGCATGCAAAGTTCGTGTTTCACCTTGACTGGCTACGGCATGTTATTCTCCATGACCGATGAAGTCAAGAAGCCGGAGAAAAACATGCCGCGCGGTGCCGTCAGCGCCGTGTCAATGGCTGTGTTGCAGGGCCTCTTCTTCATCGTCCCTGTGCTCATTATTTTGCCGTCACTCACGGTCATCTTGGACTCAAACCCGGAAATCATGCCCATCGATTTGGTGTTCAAAACCGCCACCCAACTGTACGTAGTGTCTTTCTTGTTGATCGTGCTTCTTATAGGAACGGTTTTGTTCCAGGCAATCGGCGCCCTCACCACCGCTTCCAGAAGCACATATGTGTTTGCACGTGACGGTGGGTTGCCTTTCAAGGATTACTGGACACAGGTTGATTCGGTCGAGGAATACACTTTGCCCAAAAACGCGTTATTTCTTTCCATGGGCGTTATCGCCATTTTCTCGTTTCTTGCCCTTATTTCGCCTTCGGCATTCAATGCGTTCATGGGCGCCTCGGTCGTGTCTCTAGCTTTGGCAAACGGAATTCCTATTCTCTGCTTGATGCTCAATAAGCGAAGAAAAATCAAAGGCTCAGCATTCAGGCTCAAGTATTTTGGTTGGATCATCAACGGAATCTCCGTTCTGTGGGTATTTCTCTCTTTTTTCATCTTGTGTCTCCCTCCAGTCATCAAGAACTTGTCATGGCGCACCATGAACTACGCCAGTGGTGTGCTTGTTATTCTCGCCATAGTAGCTCTTGTGGGCTATAAGACTTGGGGCGCCAACGTATTCACAGGGCCGCTCTTGGATACAGATTACCTCGAGCTCCATAATATGGAGGCACAGGCGCAAAAAGTGAAAAGCATGGCGGAATTTGCCATTGCCGACGATGACGACCTTGACGAGAGTATGAGCCACAAACCGGAAAACACGGATCAGCCCGAGCCTGAGATAATCTCCCTGGTTTCTACTACCGACAATTATGACGAAGCATCATCGCCATCCTCGGGATACACCTATGCTGTGGATGACGTGGATGAAGTTCTTGCAAGCGGAAAATTGGAGGGCGACGGCGACAACGAGACAGTTTTTTTCAACGATCATGATACTGTGGCCAATGATGATGATTATGAGACTGGCGATGAGACTGGCGATGATTCAGGCGCATCAAATACGGCCAGCACTAGTGGAGTGCTCTTCGAAGCGACATCGGAGAGTAGAACGTGAACATGTATAGAACTAGAGAAATGGAAAAATGGAATAAAATATATATTTATAGGCTCAGTCGAGAATCGAGGGTAACAAAAGCATTACGTGACGTATGCACCAAACGCCGTTCCATGGTACATTGTCACTCCTGCGCGAGACACCCATTGTTCTTGGGATTCTGGCCCAGTGAATGGAAAAGGGTTTTTTTCTTATTTTCTTGCCTGGTATCTCATCGGAAACGAAGTGAATATTGAATTATGAATCTTTTTGTTGCACCAAATTCAAGTGAATGACTTGGTTCGTCAATCAGCAGTCTTTTTTGAGGTGCCTAAAATCATAAAAATAGCGACAGTCAATTAATTGGTGGCTGCTCTGTCGTTAATTGAGCGAAGTATAAAAACAAAAAACAATTCAAAAAAATACGAAACAACATTATTTGATGACTGCATTCGGTGACATGCCAAGACCGCAGCTTAATTATCATTATATCAAGTCACAACAACATTTTCAATGTTATCGGATTTGAATCCTGCCAAATCTTAGAAATGTGAATTGGCAATGCTGCGATTTGCGTGCGAAGCAGTTCCGCTTGGCTGGACTCAGGAGCATTCAGCCGTAAAGTGGGTGTGCACACGGAGAAATCTGTTTTACCGCGAGAATGCGGTTCAGATATAAGAAAAGCCAGGTTTGACAAGCTCGCTTCATATTGAAGCATCAAAATTTTTTTGCAAGGGCGGCAAAATTCAAACTATCAATGTATCGCTTAAATTTGGACCGATATTTTTGTACTTGATGCCAGAAACGTAGTAGAACACACAAGATGCAGATCCCTAGAAAAATGTCAGATGTGAGTGATCGGAGGCTCAGAGCCACGAGCAGCGGCGCACAGGAAGGGGAGCACGCGGACGCCCGCTGTGCTTCAAATGCAACGGTAGCTCGGTGTTTGTCCCGATTAGGCAATCTATCGCGCGGATGGCACTTTTGCGCGTCCTATGTTCCGCTGCGCAATTTCTGCATTCGCTAGTGCCTCTAAAAAATGGCAGTTCAGGTCATGAAAACGACGGGAATTTCTTCTCTATTCATGGCTCCAGAAACGGCGACAAAAAACTATCATAGTGTTTATCAATCATTACGATGAAATCTGAGTTCAGTGCACAAGCTTATCTACTGCGTTTGGGATGACTAACCCGTGCGGCATTCCCGATCTCGTTAAGCCACACTATCTCCGATGTCACGATGAACCCCACCTGATGAAGCACCCTTCGCTGCAAATTCTGGCTCACGCGTCACTCACTCCTTATCGGAAATTTCGTTCTCCTTAAGATGTCTGACCTTGAATCTTTGGCCAGCTCTGTGGCAGAGAACGCCAGCCATCATCAGCATCCGCGTTCGCTCCAAGAACACTGTACGCTGAGAGAAAAGCCAGGGCCAGATAACAAGAGCGTATCCGAGAAACTGAGATTCTCGAAAAATGAAGCAAAAGAAAACTCAGGCATAAATGAGCCTATCGAGAGAAAAGCTTCTCTAAACCGACAGCAGTCCGCCGCTTCGATGCGCACGGTGAACCGTGTCTCGAGATCAGAGCGACGCGGTTTGCTTTCATCGATCACGATTTTGCCGGAATTTTATGACCCGAAGAGTTATCTGCCGGCACAGAAACTCACAATTGTTGCCATTGTGGCATTTGCAGCCGTTTCGGGGCCAATGGGCACCACGATCCTACTTCCTGCAGTGAACGATTTGTCTGCCGATCTAGACACAGGCCTCGATATGGTGAACATCTCCGTGGGAATATACTTGCTTACGTTGGGCATTTTCCCGTTGTGGTGGTCGAATTTCTCCGAGCGGCACGGCCGCAGATCTGTCTACGTATTATCATTTGCATTGTTTTTCGCCTTTTCGATTGGGTGTGCATTAGCACCTTCGATTGATGCGTTGATTGTTCTCAGACTCATGTCTGGAATCGGTGCTTCTTCCGTGCAGTCGTGTGGTGCAGGCACAATCTCCGACTTATATATACAAGAAGAGAGAGGCACTGCAATAGGCCTTTTTTTCCTCGGGCCGCTCTTAGGGCCTTTTCTCTCACCCATTATAGGGGGCGCAGTGGCCGAGGCGTGGGGCTGGCGGGCGTCCATGTGGGTGATGACGATTGTGTGTGGGCTAAATCTCGTGCTGATATTGTTCTTACTCCCTGAAACCCTCCCTAGAAACGACACTGAGACGATTCAAATGAGACTTGAAGAGACACTCAATAAGGACGACAATACATCTGAGCATAGCTTGCAGCGCATGGCTACGAACCTTTCGCAAAACTCGTCGCTTAGACGTCAGATGCTAGATGAAGAGGTGCCCGTGGACACCATTGCTCCGATGTTGCTGCTCGTCCGAACAAATCAGTCGGCCTACTCCCAAAAATTGAAGGACCAAGAAAATCCGGACATGGAGGTCCCAGACACCCAAAAAAAAAGTTGGCTGACCCATGCCTATGACTATGTGGTGAGGCCCATGCACTCGCTTGTCTTTTTGACATACCCGCCCGTGCTGTTGCTTATCACGTACTCCAGTCTAGGCTTCATGGGCGTGTATTTTCTCAGTATTACGATCTCCAACGAGTATGGCAAGTCGCCTTACAACTTCACCTCGGTGATTGTTGGGCTTATGTACATTCCCAACTCGATAGCGACGATTTTGACTTCAATCTACGGTGGTAGGTGGAATGACTGGCTCATAAAGCGCAGTGCACGCCGCCATAATGGTGAGCTTAGGCCCGAGTCCAGACTCTCATGGAATATCGTGCTGTCTGCAGTGGTGTTTCCTCCAGCGTGTATGATATTCGGCTGGTGTCTCGATAAAAAGCAACACTGGGTCACGCCGCTCATCGGCTCGGCCATGATTGGCTTCAGTTCCATGATCGTCATGGGCACTGCTGTGACATACCTTGTCGATGTGCTACCAGGCAAAGGTGCCACCGGTGTTGCCTTGAACAACTTGGTAAGACAAGTTTTGGCTGCCATTGCCACATTCATCACCGAGCCCGTCATCAATGCCGTCGGCGTAGGCGTGTTATTTTGCATTTATGCGGGTGTCGTGACAGCGGCTGCATTGGCGGTGTTCGTGTTGAAAAAGCGAGGAGCGCATCTAAGGGAAAAGTACGATATAACGGCGTATTATGCCAAACTTTAACGACCAAGATATTATTTATTTGCACTAACCAAGTTTATCAGAAGCAAAATGTAATTGCATGTATGAAATTACCCTTCGGTGTAACGAAATGGAGCCCCGGCCGCTTTATGAGTCTGAGTGCACATGTTATTTGTGATCATCCGAAAAATATTCCAATATCGAGGCAATTGATATGTAAGTATCACACTCCTGCGAAAAGAAAGCAATCTTCTAAAAATAACGATGCTAACTTCCTGGATGCATTGACAAGCAACAGCGTTCAATTCAACCCAACCGCAGCGGTATCAGCTTAGAGCGGACTACTTTTTGTCAGCTAAATATGCATGTCGGTTGAAAGTATCTACCTTCGGGGTCAAATTCATATTCACTAGCCTCATTTTGGGTACAATAATCAATACCGGTTCTTCCGCGTAATAGAATGTCGGATTCTATTAGGTCGGTATCTCAACATCACAGTAAACAAGTAGCTCTTGCACACCACTATCCCTTCTGTTGCATTCATAAACACCAGGAGAGCGAAAACGTCCTAACGGATCCAAATTTGTTTATATCACATTTGCCTACGATAGTATTGGACCGCTCTACTGAAATCGACTCTCTTCAGAAGAAAAGCTTGTTTGTATCTGTTCGAACTCTTCCGAACAGTGTAGGGGGCATAAACAGGCAAGCACTCACGTGATGCTATTATGATCACGCAATACTAGTGGGCGTTGATAACTGGACAATTCTGAGGAGGCCATCAAAAGCATATCCCCAAGAGACGGTGCTACTACTTCAGTCTCGCAATCTTGTTGGAGAGAACCAGTTGGTTGCCTATGAAAATCGTGCGTTTCCTCTGCTGCCTGAGTAACCTAGCTCGTATGGAAGACATTGAAACTAATATCAAAGCAAACGACGCGAAAGTTGGGATTCAATCTTTATTGAAGTTATGATACAAACTTTGAAATATCAAGCTTTCGCTGGGCAGTCAGTGGGCGACATTACGCCTTCACGTTCCAAAGCACGTGCTCCGCGTGGTCGCGGGCCTGTGTCGGTTGAAAGTCAGTCTTACTGACCTTTGACTTAGAAATTAGCGGTCGCAAACGTGTGTCTGAAAAATAAAGATAAAGTTAAACGAATCACCATGTCCAACAGGACGGTGAGTAAACCCACCGACTCATTCAGAGAATCCGCCTAGAGTACTTCACACATCTTATCATGGGTGGGCAAGGTGTGCCCTTGCTGGGCGGATTTCCTAAAGTGAGGATAAATTTTCTATAGTCTATTTATCTGGAGAGAAACGACGCAAAGATGCTTGAAGCGAATGATGTTGCAATTTACCACGCCAAACTACAGCGCTTAGTCGGTTGTGGTGAACCAAATCAAGGGCTTGGGTGCAGGTAGAAGTGTAAACATTTTTTACATTCTCCTTTTTCTATTCTCTCTCAAAGATGTCACCAAAGGCGAAAGAAGCATCATTTCGATACTTGAGGGAAGCACACAGAGATAGACTCACTGTGAGAGACGTGATCGTTCTATGTACTGTTCGGACTAAAGATACGAATGCGCATCAATGATCAAAAAACAGGGATTGTCGAGAAAGAAGTCGATTTCACACATAGGTAAATCTTGCATGAAGCACAATTTGTTCGTCAAAGAAAAAAGGATCATACTTCAAAATGCATGGGTGCGAACACGCAAGCGCAGCATTTGACAAGACTCAATGAATGAATAACCTTTCGCGTGTGTGTCCTCAAATTTCCCCTGAAGAAAGCCAAAATAAGTTGAACAACAGAAAAAATGCTCAAATGTTCAAGATCTTGAATGCAAATCGTATCGTTTTTTTTGATGCTAATGTAGGCAGTAAAAAAACCTTGGTTCCAGACGTGCACACAGCGCGGCGAAAAAAAAGGCAAAAACGAGGCACCGGAGAAGACTCATGGTGAGACCATAGAAATCATATTACACAACTAACATGTCTGCAGACCACACGAGGGATCCATGTCCGGTTGTCATCTTGAGTGATTTTGGCGGTGCGTTCGCCATGGGTGTCATTGGTGGTTGTTTCTGGCACGGAATCAAAGGGTTCCGTAACTCTCCATACGGTGAAAGAACATATGGAAGTATGAGTGCCATCAAGGCCCGCGCGCCTGTTGTGGGTGGCAATTTCGGTGTTTGGGGTGGTCTTTTCTCGACTTTTGACTGTTCTGTGAAGGGAATCAGAAAAAGAGAGGATGCCTGGAACGCGATCATCGCCGGTTTTTTCACCGGTGGCGCCTTGGCCATTAGAGGCGGGTGGAAACACACGAGAAACTCGGCAATCTCGTGTGCGTGTTTCTTGGGAATCATCGAGGGTGTGGGAATGATGATGCAAAGATTCATGGCTCAGCCCACGGTCGGGCCTGTGTTCCCAGATGAGCCCATGAAGGCCTAAATAGAGAGTCAGGGAGGGCTCCTGGGGAGCTCACGTGTACATATGAAACATCTGAATATAAAATTTTTGGGTTATTTGCCCTCGGTAGGATTTTGTGGCGGTTCTTTGAACCATGGCGGGGTAATTGTTCGAGCCAGGCCATAGCTTCAAATAGCGGGTCGGCAGGAACGAAAGTTGGAGAGTTGCAGATGGTCTTTCATATACTTTCAGGATTTACTCAAGACACTACTCGTCGAAGGGATCGTTTGGTTATTTTACCCCAGATTATCTTCCGCTAAAATTTAGTATTTTCATCCCTGTCATGGCTCAAAGGGTGGACTGCCCTGAGTATTAGGCCAACCAGAACCATTTATTTTTTCGTGACACGAGTGTTTTAATTGGCTTGCTATAGATAAAAGAGAGTGTAGCCCTTCTTAATCAATTTACACGATGTGTGAGTAACTCAATTTGTTTCTACTTGAAATAGATCATTGACCTTTACGTTTGGAGTGTGATTTACTTGACGATAAAAGACACTCATTCGTAGATGGTGAGTTTAAATAATCAATAGTTTCATCCGTATGTTTATCAAAAAACAAAAAAAGCATGGGTGTGAGTTCTGGTGACTCAAATACTCATCAAGTTATCTCTCCTTCATCAACTTTGAGTGGATAATCGATTAGCGTTCCTTCGCTCGCCAGAAATATCAGTTCAAGTAAAATGCAACGGGCGTCTATTTACATGAGCAATTTTATCTTGATTCAGCGAAAAAAAAACATTCTGAAATTCATACGATTTCCCAAATTAACACTTAAACACATCATTTGCGGTATGCTAGGACAAGTTATGTTGATGGGTCGGCTAGGAATAAATTACCCTGGCATTGGGGCCGCGACCCAAAAACGAGGTTAGTCAATTGCAGGCCCACGGCGGCGGTCAGTCTCATAACCCACAAATTAATCTCAGGGCTCACCAGCATTATGTCCATCGAGCATCAAACGAATTCTGGGGTGATCTGATTAATTCAAAAAGAAGCCTATGTGAGTAAATATACTATAATTATAACAATTTCCCCAAAAATCACTCAATAATTAGAATTCAGCAACGCGTGTTTCTTCCCAGACCACGCCTCTGGGCCCGGCCAGGCGCCTGGCGCACCACACCGCGCGCCGCTCCACTATCTCCAGGTATGATATGCAGGCCGCCCACACCCAGTGCCCGCTCGCTGGGTGAGAGCTATCCAGAGTAAGGTTCTCCCCCGCTTCTAAAGGGTAAAGAAGTCACCGCTAACGCCTGCTATTTGTCATTATTCTGATAATAGAGAAACGTGATCTTGCAGAATAGACCTTCGTCATTCATCAGACTGCATATTTCCTGGCCCCAAGCAAAAATCATCACGCTTGTTGCGCCTCACCTGACAGAATACCCGCCGACGCTATCACAAGACATTTCCGGGCTTAAGTCGTCGAAATAGAGCTCTAGATAAGACTTTACAGGATTTGAACTGTATTTGAGCTAGATTGGTCAGTTGAAAACGAGAAAAAGGGCTTTATTGCATCACCATACCAGTGTCTTGAGGCTATATACCCATGTCATACAATTACGCGTATAACCGCCAGGACCCGGCGGCTAACAGCAACTGGCAGCCAATGCAAGCCCATACCGGCCAGGCACAACAAAGCGACCCCGCAGAAGCGGCTGCGGCTGCGGCTGCACCAAACCAGCAATATTCCCAGGCGGGGTTCCGAAATCCATGGTACTCCTCAGCCACGCAGCCTGTGCTCGACACACACTTTGCGCAGCAGCAGATGTCGCTCCTACACGCCAAGAAACAACTGTTTGCAAACCAGCTCCCTGTGACGTACGAAAACGCCGATCAGCAGGGCGCTGCGCTGGCGGCTTTTGTCAACCCGCCCACACGCGCCGACAACCCGTTCAATCAATACTACACGAACCAGGAAGTGCTGCTTCTGAACTTTCCGGATCGACGCATGTCGGCTGCCGTTGACGGGTCCTTCTTTAATCCGTATGATTCTTTTCTGAATACCCCTGCGTGGGTTCCAAATGTTGCACAGAACTCGCTCCAGGCACAGAGTCAGGCACAACAAGGCTACTTGTTGAACAATGTTGGCCAGGCAAACCAGCCGGCAGCGCCGCGGCGCTCGTCTGTGGCATTTGGAGCGGCCCCATATCAGAATGTGCCCCTTAATACACGGTACCTCAATTCACAGATTGTTCCACCCACCAATGCACCCGGCGCGGCGCACTTTTCGCCAGTGAAACCCCTGTCCCCGCAGCTAGTGACCCCGAGAATGACACGCGTGACCAGCAAGGCAGACCTCCAGCCGCGTGTACATAATCAGCCGAAGTATAGAAGACGCTCCGTGAATTCGGTGCACATTTCGCCAGCCAACGCGCTCACTGTTTACCTTACCGAGACTTTCTCCTTATGCCAGCCACAGAAGTTTCGCTACCTGAAAAAGTCAAACCCGAAACGCGTGTTGACAAAGCCATCGGAGCCAAAGTACAACAATGGTAATGACAACGAGGACAGCGACTACATCTTGTATGTTAACGACATGCTTGGGCCCGAGGAAGGCCGCAAATACGTTGTATTAGATCTCTTGGGCTCCGGAACGTTTGGCCAAGTGGTGAAGTGCCAGAATTTGGCAAATCAGTCGATTGTGGCGGTCAAGGTTGTAAAGTCCAAGTCGGCTTACCTCAATCAGTCACTTTCCGAAGTGAAGATACTCGAGTTCCTCAATCAGAACAGTAGCACGGGAAATTTCATCCGGCTTTTGGACACGTTCATGCATAAAGAGCACCTATGCCTCGTCTTTGAGCTCCTTGCATCCAATTTATATGAGCTCATCAAGCAAAACCAATTTCATGGGCTCAGCATGAAGTTAGTGAAATCACTCACAAGACAGTTGTTGAGCTCTTGCGCGCAGCTAAAGAGTTTCCAAATTATACATTGCGATCTCAAGCCAGAAAACATTCTCTTGTGTCAGCCCGATAAACCCGAAATCAAAGTTATTGACTTTGGTAGCGCTTGCTTCACGCGACGGACAATTTATTCCTACATTCAATCGCGGTTTTACAGGTCCCCAGAAGTCATTTTAGGCTTGCCTTACACGGAGTCCATAGATATGTGGTCTTTGGGATGTATTGTTGGGGAGCTATTCTTGGGCTTACCTATGTTCCCTGGCTCATCGGAGTACAATCAAATTTACAAGATTGTCGACATGTTGGGAGCACCCCCCAGACATATGCTAGAGCATGGGCGCAACCTGTTGCAGTTCTTTGACAAAGTGCCTTCTCCAGACCCAAACGGCAAGTCAACATATCGCCTCAAGACCTACGAGCAATACGTTCAGCATCTCAGTGCGAACAAAGAGAAGAGCGAGAGCGGCAAGTCTGAACAGCCGAATAAAAATTACTTTGATCAAAGATTGCTCAAGGACATCATTTTAAACTACAAAATGCCCTCGAAGAAAATGACGCAGTCTATGATTGACAAAGAGTACGAGCAACGAAACCTTCTCATTGACTTTTTGACGAAGGTGTTAAATCTCAACCCATTGGAACGTCTCACGCCACAGGAAGCTCTAAAGCACCCTTTCGTCAGTGAAGCGACTCATGCGCAGCCCAAATCATTTTCGTCCTCAAACTCAACAGCCTCTCTGACAGCTCCAACCCAAACTGACTTCACGGATGACTCCGTGATGAAGGTTTAGAATAGAGAATGCTATGACTTGGTGTATTTACTTTTTGAGCGAACGCCGCCGCGAAGTCGTGCGCGGCTTCAAAATAAGTCTGCACGAGAATTCACTTCGGCGAAAGATACAACCGACATTGAAGCTGCAGGTAAATCCCACACCTGTCTGGTAGACCACCATCCAAGTAATCATTTAATTGCTAATTCGAAGTTTGAAATAGACATTGGTTTTTGTTACAAGATCACGTCTGCCTCGAGGGTATTTGCATTAAATTCGCACTCGCCGCGCTAACCACTTCGAACCACCACACCTCGAGAAACTAACCAGATTAAACATTCAAACCATGAATGTCAGCACAAGTGCCTTGGGCGTCAGAAGAAGAAAGGCTAAGGGCCAGAACATCGACGACGAAGAGAACGCCTCCCTTTTGAGACTAGGGCCAGAGTTCCAACGCACACAAATAACGAACTCTGGAGATGAGGAGCAGCTAATTGCGTTGAACTTATCGGAAGCCAGGCTTTTGATCAGAGCAGCCTTGAAAGAACGAAAATTGAAGACGGAGAAAAGCCAGACTTTTGATGACGAGGAGGAGGAAGAGAATGAGCGGGAGGACGAGATCGCCAATATCGAGCTTGCAGGCCCCAATTCCAACGAGATCGTGCACAAGACATTGAATTACTTGTCGACATTCTCGCGATTCAAAAACCCCTCGTCCACTGAAACGGTAGAGAAGCTTTTGAACGACTTTGGAAGTCACGCGCTGGAGCCATTACATCCTTTCGAGCTAGCCCAGTTGGGTAACTTGGAGTGCGAGGACGCAGAGGAGGCAAAGTCGTTGATCCCCAGTTTGACTAACAAGGTTTCGGATGTGCAGTTGAAGACTTTGTTGACCGAGTTGCGCAAATATCACACTTTAGCCTAGGCTACATCTGCTTTGCAAGTACGTGAAAGTACGCGTTACAGCAATAACTAGGTGGCGAAAGCGAAGAACATGCAGCGGAAACCTTTTTCTTTTTTTTCGAGGCTGATGAATGGAATAACCGAAATTCAATTATCAAATATGTGCCTACAAGGGTCTGAAATCAAGCCACTTTCCCACACGTGAGGTTACAGAGACATCCGAACTTGCTCGAAAAGCGAGAGCATTGTTGAAACTTGATTTATCGTAGCCTGCACTATACTATTTACAATATCAAGTGGAATTAGATAAGAACACATATTTACTTTAGTCTGTTTCTTGATGAACCAAGAGTCAAGACTTATGATCGCGCGGCGCACATCGCGCAGGCCCAGCCTACATTTATATAAAACTATCATCTCTAAAAGTGCACAACTAATCACCACAAACGCTCAAAATCCCCTTTTTTGAAAACCCGTTATGGACTCTGACGATCTTTATGATGAATTCGGTAATTTTATCGGCGATGCAAACGACTCGGATGCCGATTCCGACTATGACATGAGCAAGGTGCCAGAATCTGCACCCAAGGCAGCAAACGGGTCGTATAAGTCGGCAGAAACGACAAAAAATGCCATGGAAGAAGACGCTGAAATGACAGACAACGTTGAAAATTACGCACTTGTACATTCCACAAGTCTCCAGCAGCGGTTTCCCGAAGTGGAAACAATTGTCGTGGATCCAACTGCAGAAGGCTCAGATGAGCCAGTGATACAGCCATTGGAAGAGAAAAATCTCCGCATTGAATACAAGAGCATCGATAACAGCACGCTTCCGGAGACCACATACTCCAAGGAATATCTCTCAGGACTCGCCAGAAGCCTTCCGGAGCGAGTCAGGAACGTCGCCGTGGTCGGCGCACTACATGCAGGAAAAACAAGTCTAATTGACAAGTTTGTTTTGGAAACACACCCTGGCGTCTCGGTGCTGAAAACTGACGCCCGAAGCTACAAGCCCATGCGATACTTGGACACACACACGCTCGAAAAGGAAAGAGGCGTCACGATCCAGGCTCTGGCGGTGAGTTTGTTACTTCAAGAGTCACGTGACCGCAGCTATGCCATGAACTTCCTAGACACGCCGGGCCACCCTGATTTTCGGGACGAAGTACATGCGCTGATTGATGTTGCCGATGGCGTGATCTTCGTAGTGGATGTCGTGGAAGGGCTTTCATCGGTCGCAAAGAAACTCTTGACCGAGATTATACGCAAGAACCTCCCTATGGTGGTGGTGATTAACAAGTTTGATCGCTTGATGCTCGAGTTAAGACTTCCTCCAAGAGATGCATTCTTGAAAATCAAGCATGTTTTGGCAGAAATCAATGCGCATATCCACCATAATGAATACGCGCTGGGATATACCCAAGAAAAGCTCATCAGCCCCCTCAAGAATAACGTTGCGTTTGCCTCACACGTGCTACAGACTAGCTTCACACTTGCAACATGGAGCAGGCTCTACACGGCCGGTGGGCAAACGAAAATGGATGAAAACACGTTTAAAATGCTCCTATGGGGAGATGTACACTTTGAAAAGGGCAAATTTTCGAAAACACGTAATGGGCCCACCACATTTGAGCAGTTTGTGCTAGAACCAATCTACAAGCTTGTGTCGCATACCCTTGTTGCTGAGGCAGGCGAAAACAAGCTCGCCACGCTATTATGGGACCAGTTCCGTGTAAGTCTTCCGAAACAGAGCTTTTCAAAAGATCCACAACTGCTTCTCAAGGATGTTTTTGCAGCCATTTTCACTGATTCAAAAGATTTTGTTCATCTGATTGTACACTCTGTGCCGCCACCATCCTGTGCGTTGGTAGAGAACGTCATGGACGCGGAAAAAGTGGGTGACGGGGTCGTTGGTGAGGTATTCAAGATGATCATGTGCCTGGATGGAGCCAACTTCGAATGCTATACGAAAATCCACAAGGGAACATTAAAGGTGGGCGACAAGGTCCATATTCTCGATAACGATAAACACGATATCCGCACGGAGATGGTCAAAGGCTTATTCCTACCCGTCGGAAGATACAACTATGAGGTGGAAGAGGCTTATGAAGGCACAATCGTCATAATCACGGGGATCTGCGGCTCAATAAGCGGGAACGCCACGATTTTCTCTCGAATCCCACAGTCGATGTTTACACCTCTTCACAATCAAAACCATGGGAAGCACTCGTTTTACAAAGTGGCAGTAGAATGCGAAAAGCCAGCGGAGTTGCCACGACTTGTGGCCGGACTACAGAAATTGTCGAAAACCTATCTTTCTGCGGTCACCAAGCTCGAGGAAAGCGGAGAGCACGTGGTTTTGGCCCCAGGAGAACTATACCTTGACTGTTTTCTACATGATCTCCGGCACACAAGCGAGAAGTACCTCCTGATTAGGGTTAGTGACCCAATGGTACGCTTTGCAGAGACCTGTACCGAGCGGTCAGTGACGAAAATAGCCGCCGTGACCAAAAACCACCTGATATCGATAACCGCCGAGCCTGTGGGCGACAAGCGGCTCGTGCAGGCGATTGAGCGGGGTGAAATCTCACTTCAACAGCCGATGAAAACAACCGCCAAGATTTTGAAGGAAGACTATAGCTGGGACGCGTTGGCGGCTCGGTCTGTGTGGGCATTTGGCCCTAGCGATATGCAAAACCCATCGATGTTGCTTGACGATACGATAGAGGGAGAAACAGACAAGGCACAATTGACCGATGTGCGAGACTTGGTTGTCGCTGGGTTCCAGCTGGGTGTGGAAGAAGGGCCGCTTTGCGACGAGCCCGTGCGCCGCACAAAATTCAAGATTTTGGACGCCGTTTTGGGCAAAGGGGTTCAGAACAGTGAGGGTCAAATTATTCCCATGACGCGAAACGCGGTGCATGTGGGACTCTTGACGGCGGCTCCAAGACTATTGGAACCTGTTTACAGGGTGCATGTCACTTGCACATACAAGAGCGTGGCCGCCGTGCACACGATTTTAGAAAAACGGCGTGGGTGGGCCGTTTCGGAAAACGCAATCGTGGGCACGCAGATGTATGAGATTGAAGGGTGTGTGCCAATCATTGATTCGGTAGGGTTGGATACTGACATGCGGCTCTATACACAGGGCCAGTCGTTTTGCCAGCTAGAATTCTTCCGCTGGGATGTGGTGCCTGGCGACCCAATGGATACGTTATGTCCGCTCCCGCAAATGAAGCCAGTTCCGAGAAACTCCATGGCTCGGGATTTCGTGCTCAAAACAAGAAAACGTAAAGGTTTGGGCGGCGAGCCTTCTTTGCAGAAGTACATTGACCCAGAGCTTTACTCGCGCTTGACCCAGACCGGTTTGATCAGTGGATAGGCCTGGCCGCGATAATAATTGCAGCGAGTGTTTTTGCAGTGATGAAATCGGGCGACGATATCAAATTGAAATCTTTTTCGAGTCTCGTATTTCGCTACACCCTTTTCGTATGTACGTTTCATGAAAATGACAATTTACGCATGATAGGATCGTTCAACGCAAGGCATGGTAAGCAAGCAGGCTAGGGCTTGTATATTATCATATAAACTTTTGTGGAGAACTAAGTAAACAATACTGGCTCCTCAGATGTATCAAGGGGGAAAACAAGAAATAACGATATCAAAAAAAAAAAATTCTATATGTAATTAAAACCTGTTTGTGAGGATTTGTGACCATATGCTCTACGTGATGTCATTTCTATCTGAATCGCGTTCCTTCTAAGGACAACCTGGATATTGTCTGTGTTTTGTTTCCAGAAGCGTGATTCTTGTAACTTGTGGTCACGCCTTTTTGAATGTATGCAGATATGCATGGCGCTGTGTGATGAGAAAAATGGCTCATAAGTTAAACTCATGTCCTTCGGCTATGCGGTTTGAGCAAATATTCGAATTTAGGACATTAAGCGTGTTTTAATCGTTCATTTCACGCTAATGCTGGAAAGTACAATGTAAGCCGGATTTTAAGTGCAGAATGGATCATGCATTATGTCAGACTAAAGAAAGTGAGCCTTGACTCTTTAAAATAGACATCGCATGTCCTGATCAACAAATAGTATGCTATATACTCACATCAACCAGATCACGACATTGTCACTCGTTGGGAGACACAAGACACGTGCAAGTCTGTCCATTGCCATAAGGAAACAGGCTTTGATAGAAAGGCTGTTTAGACGATTTCACTCCTCTTAGCTAGCAACCAGAAAACAGGTAGAAATTTGTCCCGCCCCAATGTCTGCCGGATGTAGTCTAGTTGCATCTGTTTCAGCTCAGACTTCAGCTCATGAAAGTTTCTAAATGCAAAAGATTGCATCGAGAGCGTCAGATACGCGTGTATTGCCTAAATACTTATTTAACTATACATCTATATGCCTTCTCTTTCGGTCCGATTGCTCATCTAGTCCATCCTCCGTATCTGATCCTGGCACCTTTGGAATATCCTCGAGCCCTTTCCCCTCTTTGTCCAACTTCTCTATCAAACTGAATTGATCGATGGCTGAGCTCTCAAGACCAACATATATGAGCATGTAATCTCGCTTGACCCCTTTTGAGTTCGAGATAAGCCTATGGTACATCCACACTACCTGGTCCATATCCACGTATTTGGCGTCCTCATGTGTTTCACTCACCTTGAGATGAAGATCAGGAATGTACACGTATTTGTCCTTCCCCCGCTCCTTTGTTTTTTCGGACATGCCCAGTATCATAACGCACTCCAAAAACTTATCTACGGCATACAACTCGTCCCAATCCCACTGGAAAGGGGTCGCATCTGGAATGCTAGGCACCGGTTGTGAGCTGCCACTGTAAAGCAAAAAGCGGTCGCCGCAAATATCTAGAACAAGCGGAGTTTTTGGAAGAAATCCTGGAGATTCTGGCTCCGCGACGCTCGGAAGCTCCATTTGCCCGGAATTCCAGGTCCACCCACCAAGACCCGAGTCTGAATATCGTTGTTGGTGAGAATTTGAGTCTAGGTTTTTCAGTAGCGGCATTTGGTCTGTACCCTCAGGAATAGCCTCTTCGCTCTCAACCCCCGACCCATCATCTGCTTCCAGATCGATTTTCGGTTCTTTCCCCACAGTCGCAGCAGATATAGCCGCAGCAGATGCAGAAATAGGCTCGCTTATCGATTTGTCGGCAATTTCGATCAAATCATGGCTCTGGCCCTCATCTGGTTTCCTTACCGATCCGGTACTCTCACCATCATTCAACTCTTCAACTAACGCATCATCCAATTCATTCTCTAAAACCTCACCAAGCTCATTGACTCGATTTTCTTCTCCAGCAACGTCCCTACTGTCTTCCCCAATACCTGAATTTTCTTCATCACTCTCCAAATTGTCGATATCCTCCTCACTGTCAAGCTCAATCACCGACAGTTCTCGGTTGTAGCCCGTTTTGAACCCAAAATCGTTCACGTCGATAACCTCGATATCGCTATTACCTGAAGCATCGCTTTCGAGCAATTCATCGCCGCTGTCGGCGGTAGCGACTTCTTTGAATCGCTCGACTTCATTTTCGTCAGTTTCCTCAATCAATTCATCGCCATTTCCCTCAATTTCCTCCTTTTCTTCATGAATGCCAACTTCCGTGTCGTTCGCATCTTGCAAAATTTCAGACTCGCCCTCACTGGCAAGCTCGTCGAGCTCGTCGTCGTATTTGTCTATGCTATGATTAGTCTGAGAAAGCGCCTCATTTTCCTCATTTTCTTCGAGGCCAGAATGGAATTTATCTGAATTGATTGTGGAACTCACAGATTCCTGCAGAGACAGCATGTTTTTCTTGAGTAAAAATAGATAAAATAAATAAGATTTTAGGCACTTTTTTGTCACAACTCTATTGTGAAAGCCAGGGTTTGGTGTGCGCCAGTATCTGTATGGGCTGCGCGAGTTTCCCCAGGTGAATGGGTAAAGCCGCTTGCCGGATCCTGCAGGTTGAATTCCGTCTTTAATTTAATAATGACTGATTCGGTTGTAATCCTAACTTTACATTTCTTTGTTTCTCTTTTTATTATCTGGCTGTCCTTCCTTGTTCAAAGGGAACAACTCTCACGATCTATGTATGTGGGGTGGTATTAGTGAGGAGACATTATAATCTCTCCCTATGATACATTCAATCTGTACTTTTGCTCATTCCCTTGAAAGAACCGTTTATGGCTCCCAAACCTTGAACTTCTGCGGCTCCACGACCGATACTGGCTTGCTCAAATCGCTTGATACAGCGTCGGCCTTTTCCACCTCGCCTCCTAATTCAGAAGTCTCGGTCACGTGACTTTCGGCCGCTTCCTTCAATGAGTGTTTCACGGGCTTGTAGAGCAGGCTCTGCACGTCGGCCAAGATCCGCATGACGCTTGAAAGCTGCTCCTCGTTTGCGGACGTATCACCTGTGCTTGGCTTGAGCATGCGTACGACCTCGTTGAGTTTCTTTGTGATGCTTATCGTTGACCGGGTCAAGGCCAATCTGTCGACAAAAACTTCGTTTTGCTGCTGGGCCAAGTTCTTCCGTTCCCGCTCGACAACCTTCTCGAGCTCGCCCACTTTCTTCATCTTCACGTCTAGTTTGTTGAGCTCCTGGTTGAGAATCGTGTTTGTGAGCCTCTGCATCTCACGTTCCTCGTAGTTTGCAAATAGATGGCTTCGCGCACCTACCAGACCCAAGACTGCAGTGGCGGCATTCTCAAGCAAGTTCGAGTGAGAGGTGGACTTCTCATTGAATTCCTCACTGAGCTTTTCGTCCAATTCCTGCTTGGAATCACCGTTTTTTTGTGCGCCCTCAGGCTTCTCGTCATCGGTCGATGCTTTAAGGTCGCTTTTCTCCTCTTTTGCGTAAATTTGTTTGACCTTCAGGAAAAGCGTCTCATCGATTGTCTTGGATGCATTCCCGCTCGCTGCACGAACCACCTCGGCGTCCACGAGATTTGTCATGAAGATCAAATTACTGATGACAGGGTTATCTGCACTCAACACCGGAAAGTTCGAGGCATACTTCAAAATGCCCAAATCTTTTTCGCTGAGCTTATTATATGGGTCCTCGATCGGCATCTTGAGAAACTTCAAAATGCACTCTTGCGGCGTGCGGTGGCCGCCCACCATCTTCGCGATCATGTACCAGTCATTTTTATGTGTTTCAATGCCCATAAGCAAGTTTGCAAGCTCTGTTGGCGACCAGTCACCAATACGCTGCTTTTTTGCCGCGGGCTCCTCGGAATCGGCGCTCTCCGTGGGTGTATTGTCCTCGATGCTTTTTTGATGATTTCCGCCCACTAATTGTTTCAATTTCTCCACATTGACATTACCCGGCATTGGCTTATAAGTGTTGAATGGGAACAACCCACGCGGCGTGTCGTACTGCACATGGAAGTCGCCACAATACGGCAATCCCACCAGTTTCCCGTCGGGGGTTTTCTCTAGGGCGTATGCGGGCTTGAATTGTGGGTTGACTTGGTAGTTTATAAGGCCCCATTTGTTCAAGAACCTGTGCACACGCATCAATGTGCCAACATCGCCCACTAGCGTGCGACGGCAAGATGTGAGCGTGAGGTACTCGTTTGGGTTAAGCCGGTATGCATTGACCATAAAGTTCCTGTAGTCTGCATAAATCACCGGCAGTTTCGACGGGTGTGTGGTCTCGAAGAATTCAGGCAACGAGTCCCTTTCGATCTGGTGGATCTTTTTCATGTTAAACCAGGCCGCGTATGAAGGCACGATTATCGCATGTGTCTGCCTGATACGGGTCTTGTCATTGGCGTCGATATCTATCGGCTGTGTGTCACGTGACCTGGGCGATTCTGGGGTAATCTCAACTTCTGTGCCGTTTTTCCCAGCGTCCTCGAGCTTCACTTCATTGGAAGGGCTCTCAGCAGAGCCATTGGGCTTGATCTCCTCGCTTGGTTCTGTGCTCAGGTTCTTGGACTCCGCAGATTCATCGATATTTACCCCACCTTTGTCGACTTTTCCAAGTTCTAACTTATCTTGGGCTGCTGGGGTGTCATCTGAGGATCCTGCGTCAACGCTGTCCATGTTAATATCACGTTGTTGACCTTCACTTGGGTCGTTCCCCTCGGGTGAAATCTCTTTTGATGAGAGCGCATCTTGCGCAAAGAAATTCTGCGACATTTCGTCATGTGGGCGTGTATTCGCGTCTGTTAAACGTGCTTCGTCCAGCTCGAAAGCCGTGTCTTGCTCTGGCGCAGTTACCGCCTCCTTATGCTGCGTTCCTGCGGAAAAATCGGGCTCGGTTTGGTCTGCATAAGGTAGAGACGTTTCTTCGTGCGCTGGTTGTGGCCCCAGACTCGAATGTTCATGCGGCTGTAGCGCCTGTTCCGGGGCCCTCAGACCAGGACTTTCCGCGTGAACTTCTTTTCCTTGACCCGAACCCGAACCCGTATCCTGATCCATCCTGTCTATATCAATAGGCTCGGGTGCAGTGTTTTCCCACTCAGGCATGTTTTCGCCGCTTGCAAACAAGTTGTCCTCGTCACTGACATGCCTGCTCGCGTCAGGCGAGGCTGCATGCTCGGACTGTAAAAACTCATGGGCCGAGCCCTCTAGCAGTCGCTGGTCACGTGCCCAGTCGTTTTGAGCACCGAAATCGGGCTCGTTGTGGCCCGAATTTTGCATGTGAGATGTGTATTCGTGTGCTGCTTGCGGCTGTGTTTCGCCCGCGATATCCATGTCCATATTATAGAAAGCAGGCGACGTGGAGTTCATGATTCGTTGGTCATCCATGTTGTTATCGCTGTTGGACAGTAGGCCATGCATCATTTCCGAGTCAGACATTATTGGCCCAATTTGTTTATATGAATGAGAAGCCGTGAATCACAATTCCAAAAACCGATAGAAAAATAAGACTAATTTATCGATGTTTTGTGCCTTTTCGTTGGCGTGTTGTTTTCGAGACTCCCACTGACGTTCGCACTGGAGTGAATTCGCGTTCGGGCGGTGCGGTGAGGTGAAAATACGCGTGGACAACTTTAGGCGTGGGCTCAGATTAAGGTATTCCACAGGTAAACAAGGAAAATGGCTCAGTTTTCCGGAATTTCTTTTTGCCAGGGGACGCGAATGTGATTGAGCGATGCTTGAAGATATATTTTTTTCTTCTTGTGATGAGCCCGGCAAATTTAAACAGGTGGATTATACGACTGATGGACGGCTCAGGTACGAGACACTATAGATGAATAAGTTCGGTCAAAGTCAACGCGCCAAACAAAGAAAAATGTCGAATTAAACCAGAAAATTGGCCTTTTTGTTTCAAGTGAAGTCTCGCTGCAGTCCGGTGGCCAGGTACACGAGAATCCGAGTTGGTATGCCAGATCTTGTCTAGATGTGAGGAGAATGGAAGTTGTTGTGGAAGTTCGCTGTGGTCGTGCGAAAGCCGGGCCCCGGACAGGGCCAGCCAGGACTATCTGGGAGTAGGGGAGGAAAAGCCGTACACCAGGGAAAGAAGAGTAGATTGCTGGCCTTGTAAATCAAAGAGAAATGAAGAAGGAAGAAAGAGTATGGGCTGGAAGAGTATACAGGCGAAAAATCAGATAAGATAACACCCGCCGCAAGAAGCAGGTGGAAAAATAGACACTCCACATGAGCGTTTCTATGACGAATGCCATGCATCAGCAAACGTCAATCGTGAATGGCTCCTGAATCCGGGCGCCCACCGCCCCCACGTGTGTGCAGGAACGAGGCTTCACGTGGCCAGAGCCAGTTCAGATACGGCAGACGAAACAAGCGTCACTCCAAATATGTGGCCACCGAAAGTTCTTTTCTCCAATATGAGAAGCGCGTCTGTTTTGTTCTGTATTTTATCCATAAGATAGGTGACTGGGTTTGAATAAAAACCGATACTTTTTTTTCTTGCCCTGCCAAGCTCCTGTGAGACTGCCCTTTCCGGACGGGGCGAGCAGCAGGCGCGGAGAATGCATGGCTCGCAAAAAATGTGATCTGGCGAGCGAGCTAAGCGACAGACATGAAGCCGTTTAAAAAAGGAAAACAAGAAAGGGGAATTTGATTTCAATTCAATGTTATTCTCTTTTGGCTTCAATATAAGGTATTATGGATCCGCAGAAAAAACGGACCATCAAAGAAAATCAAATCTTGCATGAAGTAACAACGGTGGTTGATGCCTGAGGCCCGGCCGGGGTTTTTGCCCGCACCTGAAATGCGTACGGGGCCAGATACAGTCGGGAGACATTTAGGAAGGTATCCGCCCGGGAAGCCCCGCAAACGTGGCGAGACAAAAAGTGGAACCGCCATTATTCAGTGTAAACATGGCGAGCCGTGCATAAACTCTGAGATTTACCCTTGTTTTTACCACTAGGCATTATTTTCGTGCAGTTGCGGCATGTTACTGAGCATCATCAGTTGCTCGGTAACTCTGTTCCTTCTCATCATCGCCTGAGCCGCAGCAGGGCTCAGTGCTCACCACCGTACGTCATGACTGATGATTGGCATTTGACAATGAAACCGGAAATTTGATTTGATTTGATTCGTTTTTTTTTTGTTTTTGTTCTAATTTTTGTTCTTGTTTTTGGTTTTGTTTTTGGTTTTGTTTTTGAAGTTATACCTGTGACATTCCATATAACAAGTAGCTTTCTGGCCACGTTCGAGTGTTGGAAGAGGTGAAGCAGAGGTGTCTTGGTGACCAGTAAGCCATAAAGCCCAACTAAAACAGAGTTGAAACTATTTTGGCTCTATGCACGCATACCCATTGTTTCGTAAACAATCGGCGCTAGAAATTTTCGTGCTTGTCTGGACTGAATGGGTGTTGTTAAGCATCATGCACCGTGAATATGCTTCCTCTCATAAAAAGGGACAGCGGCGACTTTTGAGGGCCAGAATAATGGAGCAAGGACATCAGCAATTTCAGCCACCCAAAACGCCCAGAAAGATTATATATCAATGCTCAAATATCAGCATCCACATAGTGACTATACAGTTTCTCAGAGGTTTTGAAGCTAGTCGAATCTGAAATCACTAAGAGGTGTCATTTTCAACTAGAAAGCATGCGAACCATTACAGAATGATCGGCTCGAAAAGATCCTGGTTATAAATCTACCAACTTTACTGCCCGAAGAGTGTTTTATTTGATCGTATTCCAGTCAAGGTTTTGGTTTTGTAAAAAGCCTTGTATGCTATTCTGACTTTTGTCCAAAAACGTGATTCTCACAAGTGAGCGCGTCTTGCTCCAACGCCTTTTGGCCATCGCCAAACAAGCATTCATCTACACATTTCTGGAAGAAAGAATGCTTTTAAAACATCAAAAGACGAAACATGGATCTGTTAGTTGTATCGGAACGTCAATCGATTGGTTGAAGCCACTCGGTCAACAGCGACTATCAATGACCGTATACGCCAAAGATGCTTTCGCTTTCGCAGCCACTAGGACTAGCACCCATGCGCGAGATTTGCTCGAAATTAAGAGTATGTATAATTACTATCAGGCTAGAATCGCCATTAATCGAAAAGCTCCACTCACAGGTCCGCAGGGTGCTGAAAGAAGATACTTTTCTAGAAAGAGGGCAAATTATCTACTAAGTGCCTTGACGGTCGCAGTCTCTCAGCGCCTCCCGCCGAGTCGAGTACACACCCTTTGTGAGTAACCTCAACGACAACAAATTGTTGAGTATGGATACACACTGCTGCTTACCGGGCACCAAGAAAGGACCAGTCAAGCCAGTTAAGGTAACTCCGCCTCGGATGATATACCATGACTTGGCGGACTCCAATGCACGTGACTGCCTACTAACACTATCTGCAGGTCAAAGGGCAAAGAGTCCACTGTCACGTGCGTCGCGCTAGGGCATCAACCCCTGTTGTACACACACCCACCCCGGCTCTGCCCAGCGCAGGCGCGCACCACGAAAAAAAAAACTCACTGGCGAAAAAGCACCGAAAATCCCATCTCTTTAACAACTACACAGACATAATGGTTCGTTACGCAGCTACCCCCGTGAACCCCGCCAAGTCCGCCTCTGCGCGTGGTGCGTACTTGAGAGTGTCTTTCAAGAACACCAGGGAGACCGCCCAGGCCATCAACGGCTGGAACTTGGAGAAGGCCCAGAAATACCTTTCTGACGTGTTGGACCACGAGAGAGCCATTCCTTTCAGAAGATTCAACCACTCTATCGGTAGAACCGCCCAGGCTAAGGAGTGGGGTGTGCAGAAGGCCAGATGGCCTACCAAGTCTGTCAACTACGTCAAGGACTTGTTGCAGAACGCCCAGTCTAACGCTGAGGCCAAGGGTTTGGACGTTTCCAAGTTGAAGATCACCCACATCCAGGTCAACCAGGCTCCTAAGCAGAGAAGAAGAACTTACAGAGCCCACGGTAGAGTCAACGCTTACCAGTCCTCTCCATCTCACATTGAGCTTATTGTCACTGAGGAGGAGGAGATTGTTGCCAAGGCCAAGGAGGACAAGCAGGTCAGATTGAACTCGAGACAGAGGGGAAGATTGGCCCACCAGCAGCGCCTCGCCGCCGCCAAGAAGGCTTAAGCGGTCTGCGTATAGCGTATAGTAATGTACTTGTCAGGAGATATACTTTCAGGGAGGCAAGGGTTTTTGCGATTTGTTGAAGCGAAAACCTTGTGCTGTAACTTCCCTATTTTTGTAATAATAGAGACTCTGGATGAAATCAAAAGTCCAATTTGTAGTAAATGAAATCGTGGCTTTATGACCTGGTGTTATGTTCGCATATTTCACATCTGATGCACGTGCAGATAGCCAGCTCAGCTGCTTGCCAACGTCTCACTCAGATCGTGTTTGATGAATAGCACAATTCAAGCAAGGCTATATTGCTAAGAATTTGGTCAGTGTGGTCACGAAGGGAAACTCGTTTATCTGGGCAAATTGAACTGTCTTTTGAACAGCGACTTTCCTGATTTATGAGGTGAATCGTATCTGCCGCCGGAGAGTCGTACACGTAATTCGAACTGTCATTGATTTGTGTACTCGGCACAGTCACCAGACGATTATCACAGCGTTTGTGGTCTTGTGGAGATGCCGTTTCTCGAATTCATTCTTTTTTGTCTTGTTTGTTTTCAAATGCCCCTGCATTTTCACAAGAATAGCGATTACATTATAATCAGACAGGAAATTGTTTATATCTTTTTAAAGGTAAACATACCATTCTTCAGGCCAAAGCCCACAGCTAGGACGGACTACGTACGTTCGTGCAGCCCAAAGCAATTTCCTAACTAGTCTGGATCTTTTTCCTGAGTCAAAATATCATGACTTTTGCATAACTTCCCGTTGATTCGATAGAGACCGGGTGCAAATCAGCATCGATATGATTGAAAACGCACATGTACGGTGTACGGCACGCTAATTAAAAATCGGGCCATAATAAGATTGGGAAAGAGAAAGAGAAGCAGATATTCGGTATAGCTGTAAAAAAGTATTCTGAAAGCGTTGATGCTTCAAAACTAGGTGCAATCATGTGCATTTATCTCGAAAGCGGTTGATCTATCTGTCCAGCTATCCCCATACAAGCCAGCTGCAAAACATGATTCCTCGCAATGTTCCATCTCACAGCTACGCAGCAAATTATATCATGCTATGACTCTGGGTTTGCATTGTCCATATCGATAAATATTCACTGAGTCTCTAAATTCTGGTTCATACGAACGAACGAAAATAGTCACGCGCTGCCCTCGCAACGGCTGGGAAACTAGCTGCAAAGAACGCCAATGAAACGGCATCAATCGCTCGCCAAAATACATTTCCGACATCTTTCCCCGTTGCTTTTTCTTTCACAACGTCAAAGAATTCAGTCGAAACCATTCAAGCTTTTGTATATCAGGAACCCACACCATGCAGACTTGGCAATCATTATTAGCGGCGAATTTTTTATTTTGTTTTTTTGCTTGATACATCTGATTGAGGACTGTGAGCCAGAGTTGCTTACCTAGCTCTCCAAAAATCTATTGCTGGTAGTCTCACACTGAGGCAGGTGAAAAGCGAATGTTTGTCATTTTTATCTTTCGTACTCAAACACGTATCGGTATTCTTCTCATCAGAACTTGTTCATGACATGTATCCACTGGAAGGTGAAGAAGTTTGTGATGTTACATGCGCATCATCTTAATTACCATTAATTAATACACACCACAGGGGCTAGAAAATCGAAACGCCAACATATACAACGTAGAAACAGGTCAAAAGCATCACGTTTTTCACAAAAAAGCCATAAAATTGACCACCATCAAGGATTCGACTATTTAGAGTCAAAAAGATGTACATTTTTGTCGTTGCAACCAGATCGCGAGATGCATCAGGCGCACACGCTCTTGTCGCGGGAAGCCGGATGGAAAAGTACCATTTCTCGAGCCAAATGATCGAAAAGGACAAAGAAAAAGTTGCTTTTGGCCAGAAGGTACATCAACAAATAGAAAAAGCTGGAATCATACACATGAACGGAAAACTCCAAAAAAAACATGTCTACACTTGCGCCGCTTCCCTCCCATCAAGGTCCTGTCCTGCACACAACTCTGGCCAATTACTGTCCGCTTTTTTCGCACACGAAAAGCGACTCCAGATTTGACGCCAACTGTAACAGTCAACATCAAACACTAACTAAAATGGGTGGTGCTGGTCCAAAAACTTACATGGGTTGGTGGGGCTCCATCGGATCCCCCACGCAGAAATACGTCACCTCTTACACGGTTTCGCCTTACGCAACAAGACCCTTGAAGGGTGGCTTGTACAACTCTATATTCAACGTGTTCAGAAGAACCAAGAACCAGATTGCGTACGTCGTCATTCCAGGTATTGTTTTCTGGAACATCTGGGCCGTCGCCAGAGACTACAACGAATACTTGTACACGAAGGCCGGCAGAGAGGACTTGGAGAAGGCCAACGCCTAGATATGCATATTTACATTAGTCAATACACAGATATTAGAGTGGTTTCATGTGTAATTACGTTAGATGGAGATAGAAGCTGGTCAGCGATGTCTTGCTGCCTGTGGTTTTACATGGCCATGCATCCTTAGTCTTTTGGTGGTATTGTAGGCGGTTTCAGACCATACTCACTTTTTTTGTAGAATAGAGGACGTTCAGATATAAGAGAGAGATTTTATGACGAAAGGTGACGTTGCCATAGAAGAAGGGATGTACATTACCGTAGAGTTTATTGTTTCACGCTTCAAGTGACCGCCATGAAAAGACATCATCCACATACTAGATCGACTTCAATCTGCCATGAGCTAAGCAAATCTGTGTCATACTGTAGCCTTTTTTCTGCTTATATCAAAGCCCTTCGAGTCATAAGTTTTGCCCTTCATGGCAATGATAGAAAGTATCTATATGCAAAATATGTCTCCTACTTCGAACGCTTGTACACCTTGCCCAAGAACGAAGTCAACACCTCCTTCTTCAACCCCCTAGACTCGTCAATCTTCTCAATCTGTGCACGCAACTTGGCAACAACTTCCTCCTCATATTGTTCGTAGATCTTTGGGATCTCCAACTCGGCAAACAAATCTTTGACCTTTTGCTCGGACTGGTCATCCTTTTTGCCGTAGTTCTCGTCCAAGATACGGCGTTGATCATCACTAGCATGCAACAAGGCCTGGTTGACCACCCACGAACACTTGTTGTCCTTGATATCAGTTCCGATCTTGCCGATTTGCTCAGGCGTGCCGAAGCAGTCCAAGAAATCATCCTGAATCTGGAAATACTCGCCCAATGGAATCAACACATCCTTGACTTGTGCCAAATCCTCCTCGCTGTTGATACCACAAGTGTACATGGCCAAAGCAACGGGCAAATAGAAGGAATAGTAAGCCGTCTTGAAACGGACAATAAACGAGTGTTTCTCCAACGAAAACTTGCTCAAATCAACGTGCTCTTCATCAGCGGTGACCAAGTCAAGCAACTGCCCCAACTCAGTCTGGAAAGTGACCTCGTGGAACAAGTCCAATAAGTCGACATAGTACGAATCCTGTCTGAAGTGCTTTTTCAACAAGATGTAGATAGCGCCCTCCAACATAAACGAGTCATTGATAGCGATGTTGCCCACACCCTCGGCCAAGTACCAGCAGGGCTGTCCGCGGCGGGTTTTCGATTGGTCCATCATATCATCTGCCACCAAGAAATATGCTTGCAACAACTCGATCGCCCAGCCCAAAAGAGCCACCTTCTTGTATTCGGCCTCGTCAAGCGTGTCCACCGTCTTTTTTTTCAAAATGCAGTACGTGTCGATCACGGAAAGCCCCCTGTTCAATTTCCCGCCAGGAGTGTTGTACTGCAAGTTTTTCGTGAACCATTCAATTGCCTCCTGCGGCATGCTGTATCCGGCAGAAATGTCCTGCAACTCGGCGACCAAGTTGTCGAACTCGGCCACAAACTTTGCTCTAGCGGCGGTTTTATCCATTTTAGCAAGATTCAGCGTGTTTGTCTTATAAACTTGTTGAGTATTGGTTGTGAAAGTTTTATGTGCCAATTTAGAGGCCGCGTCTGGGCGGTTCGCGGCGTTGTCGTATCGGACGCGCTATACGAGCCAATCAAAATGTTTAGTAGAAGAAAAAAGTATGTGGAAATATGTTACGCTGGGAATTTTTTTTGAGAAATGTCGAGCGGACTTTGATTCTTTTGATGGATACTCTTTTTTTCCCAGTCTTGATAGTTGGCTGCCCATTGGACCATTATGTGGAAACCTGAAATGAGTCGCAGTCATCTACGCTAAATGCGGTATGCGCTTATAGCGACCAGGAGCTTGTGATTCATAAACACAGTATGTGGCGTCAACTTGCGGAATCCTTCGCTTGATAAGATTATAGGACGTGTAATTTTTGTTGACAAAGAAGTGAAATTTCTCGGAAAATACCAGCTTGATGGATAATCACAATCTATATCTGTTGCGGGAGTTGGCCCGGAGCAAGTTCATTCACCTTGCACAAACACCTCGTCCTTTCCGTGCTTTACGATCAAACACTTTCTAGAAAGCTTTCATTTTGGGAATGGAAATGGACCATCGCTATATTACACCATGGGGCTAGCTAGCGTAAAGACGTCTTTACTCACATATGCACGTGATCCACGCACCATTTTCTTGACTTTCTACTCAAATCACGCAAAAACAGAGCAAATATAGCTATAAATGAAGTCTCTGACGACGCGGGCCACTTCTGGAGACACAAGTCATGGTAAACCTACACGCCTATTCGATTCGTTGGACTTGTGTATGCTCACACCAAACAACTAGGCCTCTCTGTTCAGTTTGGAAGACAAATATGAGGTTTCAGTCAATTTATCTTCACTAACCCTATCCTTGTTTTATTCAGTTCGGTCGATTTCGAGTGCTTTTACTCACTGTCTTTTTTCATGATGCCCTTCATTGATTTTCCTGTTTCTGCCTAAACGAGGTGAATCCTGCATCGTTAATACGCGACGGACTCTGCAGAACATGCCAAGTGCAGTTCATTCACCGAATACCTGCATGTGTCATGAAAAAAATACCAAGTCACAAGTCATCACAACAAGAAAGAAAAAAAAACACATTAAAAAGATTGCAGCACCATAATTTCGCATATGGTCTCCCACTACACTACTCAGTATGGCCCTAGGAAACTTAACTAACGTTGATCGGACGGGAAACAGTGCTTTATTCCTGGTGTGGCCGCAACCGATAGTTCTGCAGTGCGTAATCCAACTAGTGAAAGGGCTTCTAGGCACATTCTGCACAAATTGGATCTCGTCCTGAATTGTAGTATTTCACCGGTTTTCCAAGAAGTTTCAATGCCTTATTTATGAGTATGAATTAGATGAATGACCACGTCAATACTAATTTCGAGCTGAGACCTGACCCTGTCATGGAAGTTCTCTTCTCAATATCATAACCTTAGCGTGGGACCAACTACGTCAACCTCAATTGGTTTGTGAAACTGATACGCAAGGCGCGTTGCGGACAGCGTCGGAAGGTGAAGAATGGTGTTACTCTCACCTCCTTTCTGAAACGATCATTGTTTCGTTCTTTTGGGAGGACCAATCTCATGGGCCGATGACAATTCGATTGTTCTTGTTAGTTAAGTTTATTCTGGGTAAAGGTCTTGAAGTGAAAATAGTTTTTAGCGAGAGATCTTACCACCATTAACAAAGCCTGGGAATAGACGTGTCTTCTCTATGAAATGCATAATTTTTGTGATTGATGGGGCATATGTGTCACACTCTGTTGAGAGCGTCTTATACTGGAAAAACTGTCTGGTTTTACAGTAAAGACGATGGGCATATTGTCAAAAAAGAATGAAGATCTAAAGATACGATCACCGAACCGATTCTGCCTTTTGCGTCTGGCTAAACGGATAAATATATCAGTCAAGCTCAGCAGAAAATTTGCGTACGTGAATGCTCATCGACAATTGACTCGCGAAATGTTTTTATCAAAGTGACTTTTGTTTCTTATTTGTTTCCTCAAAGTTTCAAAGGTGAAAATCATTAGTGATTCACTGAAGATAATACTCGGGTTTCAGGCTGTAATGTCTGGGTGTTACAGCTACCAAGTATGTAATGTAAGGCATGGAGTTCTGAAGAAGCCAGAGTCTACAGATCACAAAACCCAGCTAGTAAAGATTTTCAATAGTAAAACACATCATCACAGCACATATGTTAATCAAATCTGAGCCTCGATCTCGCCTCAAGACTAGTCGCTATTCCTCTCATATTACCCTGGACCCTTTAGTCCGAAAAGCTTGCCCAAAGTAGAGCCACATAATCACGCACGGAACCTTCACAGCAATACTTTCTTCTTTTTCTTCTTCCTTCTTGATCTTCCGGAAGAAATGCCCTTCGGCATGGCTTGCTCGTTCAAGTGCGTGACGATTAAAGTATGGTCCTTGCGTGGGTTGACCACACCCAAACATTCACCTAGCACCTGATGATTTCCGGAAAAGTCAAAGTATTTTGTGCCGTTAGGATAGAAAGCAATCACATCGTCCGATCTGCGCTGAAGTATGAAATGGTCCGTTGATTCGCCGATGCATGCCTTCAATCTCTCTTCTGGCGTGGGTTGTGAGAAGCCATGAATCACGTTGAGTAGAAATATGTAGTATATCAACAACATGATGAAGACCATCATTGACTTTTCAAGCTTCAGCTGGACTTTTGAGAACACGCATATATAGCAGAGAATACTTTTTTATTTTTGTCTTTATTTGCCTGTATGGCATATGGCAGTGAGAACAGAATTACGGTATGCGAGACCACGAAAGTGGTTCATTACTGCGGGTGCGTCACATCCGGACTTGTATTTTCTTTTTCTTTTTCTTTTTCTTTTTCGTGGTAAAACACACGGAATTGTATTATCTCCGCAACAGATAAAAGCAGTGTGTTCACTGATACAGAGAGAAATCAGCTCATCCACTGAATGCAAGCGCATTTCAAAGTGTCAGTAAGTATTCGCTCACGGGATTCGACCGTAAGGCACTAGTTGTCAACGGGTCATAATCATTCGTATTCACTGAATGTAGTACTTCTTTCTCGTTATCCATGTGCTTGGTGTGCATGTTTTGAACTAAGTTGTATGTTTAGTTCATCAGAATTTTGCAGCCAATTGTGTGTATTAATGGCTCCAGATGGGCCATTAATCAATGCCGCAGCAAATTCTGGTATGCCATCACAGATTGACTATTACCGGCAAGATTATAGTCGGCCGCATGATGCTTGTTAGTTAAAGTGGGCCATGGGTAAGTTTTCTTCAAATGCGGTATTTTGCGGTATTTCGACTGAAAAGAAGCTTTTTTTTGGTGAAGTTGTATCTTGGTAAGTCTCATTTTCATTGATTGCTTATGGGTGAGACGTAACTAGACGTGAATCGTCTTGAAATGAATGGCTCAAGAAATTCACCTGACCTGGAAATGAGTCATACAGTGAGTAAAAACTCGTTTTTCACTATAAATATCTCATTATAAGTCATGCCGGATTAACGTCTATTATCTGAATCACCTCTATAGCTAATGCGACCGGTGCCGTGGACCAAAAGAATGATGCGTTTGGCAAGGGTTCGTTATCAAACAAGCACCCAAGACAAACGGATCTTTGTTCTTTACTGAAATAGAAACTGATGGTTGCGCAACAGTAAGTAGATTTTTTAATGAAAGCGAGCTTCAAGATATGATTCTCAGGAATAACACTTTTGCCCATGCGAAAAAAAGAGCTCACCTTTGAATTATACAAAAGGCCATTTGTAGAACGAGGAACCTTCAGAATCAACTCAAAACCAAGCAATAGTACATACCTATCAAGCACCACGAAACCAGGCTTTACGTCTACCTCGTAGCCCTGACCTACAATTCTCTACTCAACTTTTTTTTTCATTTATCTTTTCTGCGACGACTATTTCAAACCACTCTAGTTTCTAGTCCTCTTGCTCTTGCCTGGACGCGCAGGCTTGCCCTTCTTGCCCCTCTGGTTGAAGATATCTGCCGACGACTCGGCGTCGTTCCTGCGCATACCGCGCTTCTGTCCTCCCAGACCGTACTTAGCGTCCTTGGCCAACCTTTTTCCGTTGGGCTTCGCGCGCTTCTGAGGCCGGTCCTCTGCGGTGGCCTCCTCCAAGGCAATCTGGAACTCGGAATCGTTACTCAATTCGTTGGCGCCTCTCTTCTTCTTCAACGACTTGATTCTGTCCAAAGTGTCACGCTTCTGCTTTGCGCGCTCCTGCAACGTCTCGTGCTGGACTTTTTTACCGAATTTTTTCAATTGACGCTGCTTCTTCGCGTCCTCAGACGCCTTCTTGTCCGCGGCCTCCTTCAACAACTTGCCCTTCAACTTATCCATATGCTCGTCACTCTTCACCATCTCCGCAAAGTAATCTAGCGGTCTCGAAAACGGCACATTTAACTTGAGGAGCGTGCTGCGGCCCTGCTTGACAGCATCCAAGCCTTGTCTGTAGAAAGCCAATTCTCTTTCGGTATCGTCATAGAGATCCTTGATCCCCGCCTCAGCTTTCTCCGCAGCCAACACGGCCTGGTGTTCGACAAACGAGTGGTTTTCCCAGGGCAATGCAATTCTCGCCAAGGAATCCTTTAAAGCGGCGATGTTGTTCACCGTGAGTTTACTGTGAGGCACGACATCGGCATCGGAGTCTAGTTCGGCGTCAGACAATGGAATGTCCTCTTCTTCGGCTTCCTCCTCCTCATCCTTTTCTTCTTCAGATCCCTCGTTATTTTCCTCGTCTTCTTCACTTTCCTCGTCGTCCTCATCGTCCTCATCGTCGTTGATGTCACTTTCGCTTTCGCTAGCGGCCAATTTCTCGAGATCCAACTCTTCCTCAGCGTCGCTTTCTTCGGATTCTTCCGCAGGCTGTGCCTCCTTGGCCTTGGCAATCATTTTCTTCAATTTTCTCTTCTCCTTCTTCGATAATGGCGCGCTTGTGTCGACCAAGCTAGGCACTTCTTCAGATTCCAGCAGCGAGGACTCTTCTGGGTCCTCAAGCACGGGTTTCACGGGCTTTTGCTGCTTTTTTCCGGCCTTCTTGCCGAAATCCTCTGCGGCCTTTTGGTTCTTAAGCGCCACTTTCAACTTTCCTTTACTCATCGCTGATTAGTGGTGAATTTGGTATGATTTTTGGAATAGAAATTTCACTGCGATGAGATGTAGCAGAGCGCTGCGGGTGGGCCACATGCAGGCCACACCGACGTTAGCAGTATTTGCGAGACCTGTTTATACAGGTCAAATCTATGAGGAGAAGTAGAGATAGTTCCCAATTAATTCTTTTTGAAGATCCATGTTTTTTTTTTCTTTTTTTTTTTTTTTGGTGTGGGACACAAAATCTCGGGGAGATCTTGAGAATCTCAGCCAGGTCATTTCTCTAGTCAAGATCCTCATAAACAGGTCCTAAAGTATTTGCCAGACAGTGCGACCTGGATCATAAGTGCACTCATGCTACGCCAAGGTGAAATGAAAACTATGAGAACCACATTGACTTATCACATCTTTTAGACTATTGTAGTAATTGAAAATGACACATGTAATATCAGTGCACGCACTCGAAGGGTGGCTTACGAGAAAAAATTTCTTGCGGAATTCTACAAGGTACTCCATATCCTCGTCCTGGGTCCTGACACTTTTGAGCTTGAGAGCCAATGGGGCACGTTTTGATGTTATTTCTTGCAAAAACCCCCTCACCAACACCAGCCAGTCGATCGTGTCGTCGGTGTGCCGAAATATCTGCCTGTAGAATTCGACATGGTGATTACCATCGAAATGGGCGTCTCGAGCGACTGTTTCATATCCGCAACCCGTGGAATATCCACCAATCCGCTTTCTTCCATGATGTAAGGCACGTTTTTCATGCCCGAATTCTTTAACCGCGGTCTTTGCGCGGTGAGCCTGCCATCCCTGATAGAGTTAACCAAATGATCAATCCGTTTCCGTTCACGAACGTACTTAGAAAACACCTCCTTCTTCGCCTGCTTATGGCGTGCAACCTGGTCCCGGAGAACGTCGCCCACAGAAAGCGCCCGCATATCACAGGCCACGCCCCTGCCAACGATTTCGTTGTTGAAGAAATGTTTTTCGTCTTTTGACCGCATCTCACGATTGTCTAGGATGAGCACCAGCTCGTAGTCCGTAGGCACCCACATATCATATGATGTACTCAGGTACATTTTGTTGGCGACATCATGAAATCCTTTCGTGAGTGTTGCTTTTTTTTTGCTTTTTCATTCGTGGCTTTTTGCAACATATCTCGCGGTTGCAGCCCGCGACTCTTCAAGAGGCTCGTGAATCATGAGAACATTCTAATCATACTGGGAGTCAACACCGAATTTCATCTGAAGAAACCGAGCCCGTAGGTATTATTCGCTAAACTCTAATTTGCAAGTCGCACTCAATTTTTTGACCGCTGCGCTTCATAGTTCAGCGCCAGCCAGGTTTGCGATATCTGCAAGCGAGTCATCACCGTCAATCTGGATTTTGTCGGAGACCTTGGAGTAGAGGTGCACCTACACGTCCCAGTCGTTTTCGCCAAATGGGTCCTCGATGGAAACGACAGGGTTCGCGTAGATCAACTCCTCGCACAAGAAGGCCAACTGCGCACCAGTCAGCCACTTAAAGGCGTCGGAGTTGTGGTTCCTGAAGTCCAAGTCATACTCGCCGTCCTTGTAGAACTCACACGAGGGAACGTCCAAGGCCTCTTTTGGGAAAAAGTCTGTGGCAACACCACCCTCGTCACCCACATGACCAGCAAATTGGCCGTACTTTTTCTCGGTCAAACACTTCAAGTTGTGGTAAACCTCAGAGCCAATTCACATGGCCTCAGCGGAGATTGGAACACCAGTTGACACAATCATGAACTCCTGGAAAACTAAAGCCGTGTCGATGTGCGAGCCACCGTTGACACGGTTTTGATTAGATGCCGTAGAAGATATTGCATTTACCGATATTCACGGGCGATACTCTTGTAGACAAGCCAGTCTCAAAACGTGTAGTTCCCTTCGTTCAAGAACGTTTTGCCGCCTCCATACCGCCACCACCGGGGCAAGCAACTTGGCGGCAGCACATCCACGCCCTTGTGTTCGCCATTCTGGTCGAATTTACGACATATGCACCGTTTCACACTCTGCACCTCACGTGACTGCGGGCACGCCATGTACGGCGCATGGTAATAGCCGATGTCTTCGAAGTGGTGGATGGCGTTCCTATCCAAAAGTAGCGCCAATCCTATAGAGTGCACAGGGGCATCTCCCCACCTCTCGTAATAGAATCCGCCTGCCTGGTCCAAATGGTCGAAATATGCTCCATACGCCTCGCTGCGGAAGAAATCGAGATTACCAATCTCAAAATTCGACCAGAAATGGCACATGTTGTAGCGATGGCTGGAGTGTGCGTAGGTATGGTAGAACACCTCTGAATCGTTGGTGGTGATGAAATCTAGCGCGTTGTTCGGATGCAAATGCTGTGGAAACTTGACCATGAAATCCTCGACCGTGTCCCATAGGGTGGGGATCGTGTTTTCGTATTCCGGAATGGTGATGGTGAATCCATACGTCTTGTTGGTGGTGCGTAGAAGCTCAAACGGATCGTACATGAAGTCACACATATACTCCACATCGGGCTCCACGCGAAAGTACCACTCGTATTCCAATAGCCGCTTCTGTCGGTAAAAGTGGCCCAGGTTGAAATGGCACATGTTCCTGTAGGACTTGGAGAAGCCGTAAATGATATGCTGCGAGCTAGCGATATTGTCGTCTAGTTTCTTCAAGTCTATATGTGGTGGCGGGTTCCAGTCTTCCGCAGGGATGAGCTCATAGTACGTCTTTCCGCTCGCCATCGCCGTGGTTTGGTCGATGAAATCATCATCAAAAGGTACATCGTTGAGAAACACCCATGGATACTTGTAGTGTCGATTAAACCGGTCTTCGAGCGATCGCATCGACTGTAAAGCACCTGTTAGCTCCAGGTTTCTCACTAACATGACTAGAGTAGCATTTTCCCGCCCCACCTGGCGCCTGTCTCTTTGAGTTGAAAGAACATCAAAGTATGAGTTTGAGCTGAGTTTCTGTTGGCCCGCTAGCGCTGGATCATAGCCATATTTGGCCACGAGGTCATCTCTTTCGATTGCAGAGGACTCAAATGGGTTTAAATGTAGTAGAAAATTGAGGCTGCTGGCTCCAGCCTCGTCTTTCGATGAGAAAAGCGAATTTAACTCGGCCGATCTGTACTCATGGCATGGTGCATTCTGAGTGTAGAGTAGCGACGCCGCCACTAGAAGTAGCGAGAATACATAGTATGGCGCCGACAGCATGAGTCCGTGATCAATGGCTGGTCGGGTAAATACCTGAAAAAAAATGGACCAGCTATCGTATTTAACGCGTCTGAAGAGATCTTCATATGAGATCTGTCAAGTATCGGGTGCGAAACGGCTACACCTCAATGCCTCGGTAGCGCTCGGTGACGGGCACCTTTATTTATTGAGAAGAAAAGCACACTATGTGATATTTTGGCTCAATATCAATTTGGATGCCAAGAACAGATGCTTCAGCATAAAGCTCGAACTTACAGAGTTTGCGGAAAATCGGAAAATTGGAATAAGCAAGTGTTTTAGCGTGTCACGTGACTTCATACGTTTATTGAGTGCTAAATCCATAGCCAAGTATATTAAAACAGGGTCAGTTAAAAACGCATAAGAATTGGTGATTTGTATGCATTTTCGAAGTAGATTCTATTCAAAACATAATCTTCAGCTTTAGTCGACTGAATATCGATAAAATCGCAGCCTGTCTCGCGTTGATGGATCTCAAATGGTCACTCCTCTGTCGATTCCGTAATGAGAATTGTTTGATGAAACAATCTTGGCCAGAAGCAAAAAAGTAGATTTTTATCCGAACCAGAATAATCCTTGATCTAGTAGCAACACTTCTTAAACACGACCTGGGCTGTTGTTGGTCAATGTGACCTTGCAATTTGCCACCACTACAATATGTCGCAACATGCAACAAACCAACGAACATGGTCTAACTTGACACAGACATATTCCACACCAATACAAATACGATGAGCCTCCAGAAAACAGTCAAGTGTGAATCGTGTGCAAAAAAATACACATTTTTCATCCACAATAATCAGAAAGTTTTCC
This sequence comes from Metschnikowia pulcherrima, assembly GCA_009746055.1. Lineage (NCBI taxonomy): Eukaryota > Fungi > Ascomycota > Pichiomycetes > Serinales > Metschnikowiaceae > Metschnikowia > Metschnikowia pulcherrima. The sequence continues at coordinate 1,401,660 of VFXK01000010.1, forward strand.
GCTCAGCGTACCTCAGAATGTATTAAGCATGTCCAGCCTCAGCGTGGTCTCCCACTGCGTTGCTGCGCGGCTCTAGCCAATGGCAGCGCCAGAATTCGCATTACCCATGCGCACCCCCACCAAAAAAAACCCATCTTTGAACAGTGGCCAAACAGTCAAAACCAACAAATCGTTAGTTTTTTTCATATAATATGCTTCGCAATTTTAGAAGCTCCGCACGCGCGGTGAGACGGTTAGCGACCAACGCCGACCCCGCGGCTAATCCAAACCGTATTCATGGCGGGTTGAAAGACCAGGACCGGATCTTCCAGAACGTCTATGGCACCTATGGCCACGACTTGAAACTGGCGCAGAAAATGGGCGACTGGTACAAAACCAAGGAGATCATCGTCAAGGGTGACAAATGGATCATTGACGAAATGAAAAAGTCCGGGTTGCGCGGGAGAGGTGGCGCTGGGTTCCCGCTGGGCCTCAAATGGTCATTCATGAACCCACCAGGCTGGGAAAAGAACCCTGGCCCACGTTATTTGGTGGTTAACGCCGACGAGGGTGAGCCAGGCACGTGCAAGGACCGTGAAATCATTCGTAAGGATCCCCACAAGTTGGTGGAGGGCTGTTTGTTGGCGGGCCGTGGTATGAACGCTTCGGCCGCGTATATCTATATCAGAGGCGAGTTTTATAACGAGACCGTGGTGTTGCAAGAGGCCATCAATGAGGCATACAAGGCTGGGCTCATCGGCCAAAATGCCTGTGGCTCTGGCTACGACTTTGACGTGTATATCCACCGCGGAATGGGCGCCTATATCTGTGGCGAGGAGACTGCGTTGATCGAGTCGATCGAAGGCAAGGCGGGTAAGCCCCGTTTGAAGCCGCCCTTCCCTGCCGGTGTCGGCTTATTTGGTAGGCCCACGACCGTGGCCAATGTCGAGACGGTGGCGGTGGCGCCCACGATCTTGAGGCGTGGCGGCGACTGGTTTGCCGGGTTTGGCCGTGAGCGTAACGCCGGGACAAAGTTGTTTTGTATTTCCGGGCACGTCAATGAGCCATGCACGGTTGAGGAGGAGATGTCGATTCCATTGAAAGAGTTGTTGGAAAAGCACTGTGGAGGCGTCAAGGGCGGCTGGGACAACTTGTTGGGTGTCATTCCCGGCGGCTGTTCGGTGCCTGTGATGCCCAAGGACGTGTGTGACAATGTGTTGATGGACTACGACGCGTTGAAGGACGAAGGCTCCGGTTTGGGAACCGCTGCGGTGATTGTCATGAACAAACAGACCGACATCATCAGAGCCATCCAGCGGTTCTCCGCTTTCTACAAGCACGAGTCATGTGGCCAATGCACGCCCTGCAGAGAGGGCACCACGTGGTTGCTGAGCATGATGCAGCGGTTCGTGAAGGGCCAAGCCACTGAGAAGGAGATTGATATGATCTTCGAGTTGACCAAGGAGATTGAGGGCCACACAATCTGCGCTTTGGGCGATGCTGCCGCCTGGCCAGTGCAAGGCTTGATCAAGTCGTTCAAGCCGGAGATGATTGCCAGAATCGAGCAGTACAGACAAGAACACGAGCCTGTAGCCCCTGGCGGCTGGGTCCAGGGCGGCAAGGTCAAGGAGGGCGTGGTTGTCGACAACCCGCTTCCTGCTGCGCACCACTAAACTTCGTGACAGAATCTCTTCATAGGATATGTATGTCCACGGACAATATTTATTCGCCTGCATTTAATCAAAACTTTAAGGAACCGATTGATGTATCATGCGGGGCACTTGCAATTAGCGAGCCGAGTTCATGAACCGAATGTAGATACTGGGCCCCACCATGGCTTCAGAGTAATATTCTTACACATGACATGCTCACGATTGCACCCGCAAGATGATAACGAGGCGGTATCTCCATATGGAACATTGTTTGCTATGGGACATAGTGATATGCATAAGATCAAAAGTTTATGTATCTTCTTTTTTCCTCCTCCTTCCTTCTTTTTTCTTCCCTTTGACGAGCACAGGCTGAAATGCATATAATCCTTTTCTGACCTTCGGCACGGCTGTTACGATATCGCGGCCGATCATGCGCACGCCGGGCCCAGAACATCTGCATGAGGGCACTACCATATAGAATATTTTCATCAGTCAGCATACTGTCTATATAGACCAAGCCATAGTTTACATGTTCGATGGAAGCTGAATCTCAAGAAACACTCGTGCAAGAACATGAAGTGTCACAGAAAAGAAACGGGAAGGAATTAGAGGATTTGGACGATGATGTGCAATTAGTGCATAAGCTAGAAAAAGAGCTCCAAAGCAAGCGACAAAAAGTTGAGTTCCCGCTTGAATCGAATAAAAGCGACACAAATGCGATTCTGAGAGGAAAGGACTGCTCTGGACAGGTTTTTCTGAGTGAAAATAATGAAGCGCCCACTATATTTACCGGTGGTGATGCACCACGAGAAGAAGCAAATGAAGGTGAGATAGATCGCAGTAAAGACGGCCTAGAAAGCTCAAATGGTGGTGGAATGAAGAAGCAAGAGAAAAGCGAGAACTTATCAGACTCTGAATGGAGCAAGGAATCGGAGTTCTACCGAAACATCGACAGTAAGCTGTTCCGACAATATGACCTCGCTTGTGAAAGAGTGAAAGACTTCTACAGCGAGCAACACGAAAAGCAAACAGTTGCATACAATATCCAGGCACGCATCAACTTCAAAAGCAAAGTGCGTGCGAAAATGTCGGTTTGGGACGGCTTGGAAAAACTAAACAAGTTGCTTGATGAGAGCGATCCAGATACAGAATTGAGTCAGATTGATCACGCGTTGCAGACAGCAGAGGCAATACGCAGGGACGGGAAACCACGGTGGATGCAACTTGTGGGCCTAATTCACGATTTGGGCAAGCTTTTGTATTTCTTTGATCTGAAGGGTCAATGGGATGTTGTGGGAGACACGTTCCCCGTGGGGTGCAAGTTTCTGAGAAAGATCATCTTCAGCGATGGATTCCGCAAGAATCCCGATTTCTCGAATCCACTCTACAACACGAAATATGGCGTTTATTCAAAGAAATGTGGTCTTGACTCGGTCATGCTCAGCTGGGGCCATGATGAGTATATGTACCATATAGCCAAAATCAACCTGACGCTTCCGCCAGAGGCGTTGGCTATGATCAGGTACCACTCTTTTTACCCGTGGCATCACGAGAATGCATACAGGTATCTTATGAGTGACGAGGACGAGAAAATGCTCGAGGCGGTGAGGTGTTTCAACCGGTACGATTTGTACCTGAAAACAGATGAGTGTTATGATGTGGGCGAACTCATGCCGTACTATATCGAGCTCATTGACGAGTATTTTCCACAAAGGGTCATTGAATTTTGAATGTTTTCACGAACAATCTCTCGTACTCTAAGGCTCTATGTTCTACAACGGGGTGAGTTTCCGGATAGTATACCTAAAACCTTCGGTGACGCCAAACAATATGAGAAACCGCGAAAAATGGCAATTTCCATACCTTTCACAAAAGACATCAAGCCTTTTGGTTGTCGCTGGGTGTTTGCCAAGAAAGACCATGGTGTCTTTTGGGCGAGGTTGACTCCAAAGAGATTCCCGGAGGCACCTGGCAAAGATTATGGTGAGGGATTGCCGGGCTTTTCAGCCGGTGTTTCTCCGCCCCGACTCTCCAGCTGGCCTAAAGGCCAGAAAGCCCCATGTATCATACTTATTCTTCCCCTTTGCAGATAGCGAGGCCAGTGGCCGAACGGGGTCTGACTATGGATGTCCGGATCTCCTTAATACAAGGAAGACATGGGCAAGTAATGTTGCTCTGAGGTTTGAAATTGTTACATCGTCCAGTCTTGAGGAGTGTCGACGGGAAAGGTATGCTTTCCTGAAGCAAAGTATTGTTGATTCATTTAATGGCGCTTGGGTTCAAAGATTTTGATGACGAAATAGTCGCACACCTGAGGCTTATGTTTGTTATCGCTGCAAGGGAGAATTTTGAGATGCATCACTGTGATATTCTGACTGCGTTCTCGGATGGTGTCTTGAAGGAGGGACTACACACGATGCAATCACCCAATTACTGCGAGACTTTGAAGCGGTCAAAGGAAAGAGGGTGTTTTTGTTTACAGGCTTAGCAAATCAATTTACGGTTTGAATCAAACTCCTCAAAAGTGGAATGAGACGGTCAGTAAGGTTTTAAAAGCACTAGGTTCCAAGACGTGCATAAACGAGCCATGTCTTTGATTTACAAGGGCTCTGAAAGGCTTAATGTATGCGATTGACTTGCTCATTATAAGCTATGACAGAGAAGCTATCACAGACACGAAGAAAAACTTGTGTGCTGGCTTTAAGACTAATAACCTTGGAATTGTTGAGAAATTTCTTGGAATCAATTTCCACCCTTGAGGCCAATCTACAACATGTACAGATCATGTGATGGTCCACGGTTACGTGATGCTTACAAATGATGTCTATGGTGATGTCTCAATCGGTCCCCATAGCAATTTGTCGGGTTGTAAGACCTTTCGTCAAAGCAATAAATACCACAATGAATGATGAGAGAGTGTCAATGATGTAAGTAAATTTTCGGCAATTACGGGATCCTGCTTCCACAAAGCAAGACTAATTGAATTAAGCGAAGCAGTAAGACTTATATATACAGCAAGGCAATCGATTAGTTGTGAGCATACATGAATAGAGATGACTTATTTGACGAAGGACTTTTTCCCTGGTAATTTATCTTCGAATCGAGTCTCTTCGGGAAGACCGCAACTACTTTCCCGAATTTTAAGATTCTGATGACTGGGAAAGCTTTTATTGCATTGTAAAGGGACTTGAATCTGCTCGCTTGCGAGTGCACATGCTACTTTGTCTTGAGCTAGAGCTGTGGAGTTTATAAGGAGTGACCGAGTGTCCCATCTAGGACATGAATGTTACTTCAGGGCAATGCTCAATGATTAGGTTCTGAATTAAATGTCTAAATGTCTAAATGTCTATGGTACAAAAGTGTGTGTTTATATGCGAAGGGGTTGAATGATGAGCCTAACTCTGGATGAGGTTGATCATGCCAAAGTATTGCTCGATGCCATGAGGGCCCGGGTTTTTCCACATGTCGTCGTAGGTGGTCAAGATCGTGACGTCGCCGCCTGTGTATTTCATGATCGAGGCAAGTGCAAGGTACTGGTTCTCGTCGCTGGGCACGTTGTTGCCGTAAGAGTCACCCTTGTGGGGGTAACCGGTCTCGGTGATGAAAGCGCTCTTTGAGCAAATCGCCGCCACTTGCTTCTGCTGCGCTGTGATGTACTCACCGGCCTGGTACGCGTACAAGTTTGCGTTGAAGTAGGAGTGGGGGTTCACACCAACAAAGTCGATGACAGAGTCCGTGCACAAGCTGGGGTGGTTGATGAACGTCACTGGGGGCTCAGAAGTGGTGACTTCGCCGGAATAGCCTGCATTGTTCAAGATTTGCTTGACACTCGCGATTTTGTCAATCAACTCAGAAACAGTACAGCTGCCGTCGTTCACAGCCTCGTTGCCTACAGTGAAGAAGTCAAACACGCTCCAGCCGTTAGTCTCGGCCCATTCCACCACCAGCGACACGTACCCATCGATCGAGTCAACTCCTGCAGAGGAGATCCAGAACCCCTGGTTCACTGTGATGCCTAGCTCCATACAGAGCGGGAGCACGGCGGTGGTGACAGCACAGTCGGCGCCGTAAAGTCTAAGCTTGCCGATACCCTTTGACTGGATCAACTGCAAGTCGCTTTTGATGGTGTCGTAGCCCTTGCAAGAGCCGTCGTTGGCATACGGAGAGTACACGATGACAGACGGCGCGTTGATGTAACCAGATGCAGCGGAAGTGGAAGTAGCTGTAGCTGTGGCAGTGGTCGATGTAGCCGTAGTCTTTGTAGAGGTAGTCTCTGGGCTAGCCTGAGTAGTTGCATCGGTGGTCTCCTGCTGAGTCGTTTCTCCTTGGGTCGTTTCTTGCTGAGTGGTGCCGTCAGCAGCAGTCTCAGTACTAGAAGTCTCTGCCGTGGTCTCTGCCGTGGTACCAGCATCAGTCGTTTGAGCAGTAGTCTCAGCACTTGTCTCTTCAGTGGTCTGAGTCGTCCCATTGGCCTGTATTTCCTGTTCACTAGATTGAACCGAGGTAGTCTCACTAGCCTTTGTAGTCTCGGCCGCTTCGGTCTCAGCATTTGCGGTTGAGGTGCTGGAAGTTGTCGCGGCGGTGGCAGGAGTGGTGGTAGTTGCAGACGTTGTTGGTGATGTCTGGGTCTCGGCATTGGCAGTAGTCTCTGTGGCTTCCGTGGTCTCGGCATTCTGGGTCGTGGTGGCTTGAGTGGTCTCAACGTTTTGAGTCGCCACGGTTTCTGAAGTCTGCTTTGGCATGGTCTCGGCCGCTTGTGTTGTAGTAGGCGTTGTCGTGGTCTCGGTGGCCGCCGCAGTTGTCTCCGCCTCATTAGTCAATATATTGGTCTCGGCGGTGGTTTCTGAGGGTGCCTCCACGGTGGGCGTGGCCTGGCCAGCAGGCGTGACCGCATCGTTGAATACAGAAGTGAGTGTGACCTGCGTCGTGGCCCATTGGCCCTTGTAGTCTGTGAACGTATAAGTGACTCCGTTCGAAATGAAGATCTCAACAGGCGGCAACCAGATCGTGGTGGTGCCGGTGACGTATGTTTGTGTAGAAGTTATGGTGTCTGCCGTGTGGTACCGCGTGACCAATCTGGGCACGGGCACGGCGACGATCACCTGCAAGAGTGCAAGCAAAGCAAAGAAAAAGTACATTGTTCGTGGTTATGTGTTTGTGCGTGGTGTGGTCTGTATCGAAAGATCCAGTTGGTCAGCAATAATGGTCTGTAAGAAAGTGTAATACACGAAGGTTGAGGCGAACAAGTAATTTGGAGAGAAAAGGCTGAAAAGAAAACGGAAACAAATCTGTATTTATAAATGAAACGTCCACGTGTGGCAGACCTTCACTTGCGTTGGATTTGCAGTTTGACAGCTTGCGCTGGCTGCGAAATCGGTGCTTGTGTTGCCAAATTGGGCAGAGTGCCAGCGTGTGTGCAGGAAAAAGCATGCGCATGTATCTCTTTTGGCAATTAGCCAACTTAGCGCGGCCTGGCTGTTGCCTAATCGGGCGTGGCCCTGATCTGAGCACTGCAAAACCAGAACTATCTGACGGATTCGAAATGCATAGCCAGCAACTTGAATGAAAACACTTTGATTTTGAGATCTATAGATTTTCACACCGAGACGTTTTTGACATTTTTTAAAGTGCGACTTTATAAAGAGTTGTGATAGTTTCAATTTAGGCAAACTTTCTTCAATACAAAACATAAAACAGCCACAAAAAATACTAAACAGTGGATTAGAACATTCGTACGAATTGCGTAGCAATAATTTTTCTGAAGAAACATGGCGCAATAAATCAAACGCTTTTATTATGCATTCTCTTTTGCCGTAGAATCTATAAATTACTCATTCCCTAGTTTCATAGCTAGTCGCGACCTGTGCATAGATACCAACTGGCGAAATTCACCGTATTTTCTTTCTGAGTACAGATCCATGCATAAACCTTTACATTTAATTCCAGACTTACGCTGGCGTGATACATGATTGGATATGAATCCAGGGGAAATGAATTTTGTACTAATTTTTCGTGAAATGACATCAACGGCAATGCAAGCTATGCATTCCGCGCCTGATCTGTTAGCAGACCGTTAGCCAGCAGCCTGGCATACAGTCGGTCTAAGCCTCCAGATTACACCAATGTTTAATCTAAACAAACGCCTGGGCCAAGCTAGAGATGGTGAACCAGAAAGCAACAGTTGGCTGCCAAGGCAAATTGGACTGTGTTTCACAAAAAAAGAGTGTGTTTTATATGGTAATGTTTAGATGCGAAGCTGGCATGTACCCAGGGAGCTGAGCGAGACTCAATCCATGGAAGTGCTTGGAAAATACCACATCAACGATAATGAGCGAGCTCAAATTTTATGGATTCTTCAAGTTTTACTGTAAAACAAATGATGCTGCAAATCCTCTCGCAAATCAGTGGAATCTTGATGATTTTGCCCCACTCTTATCGGCGTGTCCAAGGCGCGGCGTGCTGGTGGATCTAAACACCTCCCAGACTATCATCCGCCCAAGCCATACGTTAACTCAATTATATATTTATTATTGCAATTATACACGGAAACATCTAATCTTACACACTCACACCAACAATTTAGGCCAACAACTCAAACACCCTCTCTAACGTGTCTTGCTCGATGGTGCCGCTGGCCCTCAAGTACTTCAAGAGCGCCTTCACCAACTGGAGAATCTGCTCGTTGCTCAAGTTGAATACGGCCATCTGCAAAAGCTTGCTCAAACTGATGTTCAGTGACGCGATGAACGTTTGGATGTACAAGTAGGAAAACAGGCCCATCAAAAGCTGGCAGTCGAAACGGTCGGTCATGCCACCGTGGCCCGGGATGGTGTCACCGAAATCCTTGATGCCAAAAGCGCGTTTCAAGCCGCTGGCGAAAAAGCCACCAAAAGGTGCGATCAATGACGCAAATGTCGCAAGCACTGCCGCATGGAAATAGACGGGCTTGAAGAAGATCACGTCGATGCCCACGGTCTCGGCGATATTGGCAGGTAACTGGTACAACTGCGAGATAAACACCGGGTTGGGCTCACAGTGTGGGTAGTTGTAGATGGTGGTGTGCAAGTTTGTTGCGGGGCAGATCAAGTAGTCGGATTTACTGAGGAAATAAGAGATGACCACCGCGGCGAAACCAGTACAAATCCACGCACCAAGGAAGCCTTCCACGGTTTTCTTGGGCGAAATCTCGATCAATTGCGTCCTGCCGAAAGTTATGCCACAGAGGTAGGCAAAAATGTCGTTGACAATGACAAGCGCCAGCGGAAGGAAAAACCAGAAGATGCCCGACAAAATGTTGTCGATGATAAGGTGTGACTGGAACACGACAATGACCAAGGTCATGTGCGAGGCACACAATTGCGCAAACTGGAATTTGTAGAAGCCCTTTTTCAAGGTTGACACGAAAAAGATGAATCCGGCAAGGTAAAGCGAATACAGCACCATCTTGTGGTTTTTGTACCAGAGCATCAACATCGACAGCATATGAATCTCATTCAAGAACCCGACGATGGACTCGCCATCGAGGTAGTACACAGTGGCGATCAAAAAGTACCAGTTCAAAAACTTATTGTAGGGGAGGTTCTTGTCACGTGCCGGCTCCAGCGTCATGGTGATGATTTCTTTGAAGATGAGGATCTGACAGAGCACCACGAACAAAATGAGCGGGAAGTGGCCCAGCTGGAGAAGAATGAAAAAGCCAAAAAGCATGACCAACGACCAGATCGTTCTCGTGACGAACGCCTGTTTTTTCTTTTCCTTTTCGTTCACCACCGGCGCCTTCTTTTCCTTCACGTGTTTAACCTCGGCCGCTTTCGGCTCCGGCTTAGACGGACTCGTGGGTGTTGACATTTCAGGTTCTGTATTATCAAAAGTTTTCCAGTCTAAGTATGACGAGCCGGTCTTGCCTTTATAGATATTGATGTAATTCGATGCTCAGTGAGAAATGTTCGCACAACAAGAGGCAGCCACGGTAATAATGATATCAACTGGAGAGATTCAATCGTGCAATAGCAAGAGATAGAATTACAATAATTCTGTATTCAAAACTATCTAGACACTCCAAATGTGACGATTGTAGCACGGCTAAGAAAAGTAAACACAGACGCTGGAAAGATAGGAGGCCCGTGCGCTGAGGTGAGCGAAATTGCTTGGTCGTTGATTCGCACATATGTAGGACGACGACGACGGGATGGACGGACGCGGGCAAACGTTGGGTGGGCTTGCTGCGACTGCACACAAGCAACCCGATCTTAGAAACTGTGACCGTGGCGATCAGGATGATTTGTGGAGATTTGGTGTCTAAAAGCAATTTTGGGGGAAATTTGCGCTTTTCTGCCACATTGATGCTGTTTTTCTTATGAAAAACCTATCATGCTTGTCTTTTTGCTCTGCCTCATAGTTCACAGTGCATTATCTCTGCTGCGAGATTTGCCCTTGCCCGTGTTTAGCATTTGCCAGTACGAGTAATCTCAGACACGTCCGGCATAGGGCCTGCGTCGAGAGAGGCTAGGGTCAAAATCACGTGCAAATTTAACGTTCAGCAATGCAGTACTGCACATAGGACAAAACACCCGTACACCACAATAATTGACCTTTCTCCGGGCTTATAAAACCCTAATCTGATTTTGATTTTTCATCGAGCTTATTGAGTTCGCGGCGCTCCGAGGGCTTCTACCCGAGAAGCTTTGTGGTTCACGGTTTCAACTCGGTGCGACTGCACTCTCGGTATGGCTCATGCGACATCGCAGGAATGTCGTGCCCCCCAAAAAAAGAGGCGAGAAAAGAGCGGAAGAAAAGCCGGCCTGCCTTCTATCTAGCACTACCCATCTATAACTAAACGTTTACCCCCGTATATGTCTACTATCCAAAACTTAAATTCCTTTGGTATGTATTCGCATTGCGGCCTTCACGAGAATCATGAAAGGCCAAAAATCCATATTTTCTTTAATGTTTCCCTTTACTAACCTCCAGATCCCTTTGCTGACACCGGTGATTCTGAAGCTCAGGAGACCAACTACATCCACATCCGTATCCAGCAGCGTAACGGTCGTAAGACCTTGACGACTGTGCAGGGCTTGCCCGCGGAGTACGACTTGAAGAAAATCTTGAAGGTTTTGAAGAAGGATTTCGCCTGTAACGGTAACATTGTCAAGGACACTACTTTGGGCGAGGTCATCCAGTTGCAAGGCGACCAGAGAGTCAAGGTTTCGGAGTTTTTGACTGGCCAGTTGCTGTTGCCCAAGAAGAAGATCAAAATTCACGGTTTCTAGAGAGATTGCTTGGCTTTTGTGGCATTCTACTGCTGGGTACGGAGCGTATAGGTAGTATAAGAGAATATATGTTTAAGAGATAAAGAGAATACATGCTTGAGTTTGCGTTTTTGTGAGGGAAGGTGGTCAAAAGAAAAGAACTATTCTGATATTTCTAAATATCAATTTTCATTTCCATCTGGTTCATGAGACTTTATTCAGACTCGTTGGCCGCGTAGCAATATTCATTTGTGACGCTTGCACCTCCATGATGGGGTCGCGAAAAGGCTAGTAAATTATGCTAGATGACTTCCTCAACAAGACAGGTAGACGTTGAATTGAATCAAGAATCCGTGCCAACACATAATTTAAAGTATATTCAGCATTTCAGCGTTTTTTTTTCCCTTCCAGTCTGTCTCATCATCATCTTTCGTTCAGGCTATACGCCTCAGCCTGCGCCTGCTCACTACGTCTGCGGTTCCGCTCGCATCGCGAACATGAGACATTCACATTCAACTAATCAGTATTCTGCCCACAAGTTCACTTTCGTATATCTTTCAACCACGCAAACCATCGGTATTATATAATCAAAAGTAAACCAAAATGCCCGGCGATCTCAACCTCAAGAAGTCATGGAACCCAGCGCTCATGAAGAACCAGAAAAAAGTCTGGGAGCGTGAACAGCAGGCGTTGAAAGAGCTACAAACGATCAAACAACGACAAAAGGAAATCGCACAGGAACGTGAAAAGGAAGAATTGATAAGGCTTCAGTATGGCAGTGACCCCTCCAGTATGCCCAAAAAGGATAAACTCGAACTCAACAAGCTCGGGTGGATGTATAATGATGGTCCGAAGACGCAGGATGACGAAAATGAATCTGGGTTTCGCGAGGTCGAAGAGGATTTCTTGGCGAAGTCAGACGAAATGGAGCAACTATTGCGGGGTAACAAGGCGGTGAAAACGTCAAGTAGTAGATTTGACAAAGTAGCCCTGGTGGGCACTTCTGCCGCGCCTAAAAGTCTCAGTGATGACCCGCTCCTAGCGATAAGAAAAGAGCAATTTAAAAGAAGAAGCGATAATAGAGAAAGGTCCCCGCTGCGGCTGAGGAGTCATCTGGATCGCTCTAGGGGCGACGAGAAAGACGCTTACAGGGCTAGCCACAGAAGCTCTAGCCACAGAGATTCCAGATACAACGATCCACGGAATAAAAACTTCCAGTCTCGTGAATCCGGCCTTGACAGGCATCAGGATAGAGACGGGCACGACAGGCAATCCCGTGATAGAGAGCCCGAAAGACACTCTGTGGGCGGCAGGTCACGTGACGGGCACAATCCAGAAATTATAAGCAACAACGGCGGCCCCCATTCTCATGGCCGACCATCCAATCCATCGTCACGTGGAAGCCAATCAAGGAGTTGGGCCACCAACGAAAGATCGTCCGAGGAAAGAACAGACAGGTACAAGAGCAATAGCCTCCTTGACAAATACTAGTTTGTGGGGCTAAATGATGTGCTTTTCCGTGAGCTTAATATTGGTAGCCTGCTTGCTTATATCGGTCACCTTGAATTGGAAACTGGATCCCGCGTGAACGTATTGCCTCTCTACTGGTGACCACGGGTCATCACATTGCTTGTGTGTCACAATCCCACATCGGTCTTCCCTTATCGAGCAGATGCAAGTGAAACTAAATGCTCGCAAATAGCTTTTGTGCCTTACAAGAACAGACAGAAGGATATCTTTCTAGCATTGAAAAGTAGGGGGATTTCGCATAGTCTCAAGGCCTCTCCGCTCGGCTTTCAGTTCGCTTTTTCGACTCCTCTTGACCCGTTTCGTGCATTAAATTGTTGTGATGTGTCAATTGTCGCAGATTAAATCCACTGCGTAATCTTCACCATGTGATTGCCCGTTTACTGTCCATGTGTAACTCAATGCATACAGGCTGGTACGTTGAATTGTTACCAGCATGGGCAAATTAGTCTTGTGAATGGGAAATAACGCTGGGAACCATGACGTACAATATTCAAGTGAACTTTGTTTAGGAAGAATCCCAATTTTATATGGTCCATACAACACCGCCTCAAAGTAGCCGTATATCGCGTTTGCAGTTTCGCCACAGCCTGATATGAAGTGCACGACTTTTTGTTGGTTCAAGTTGTTCTTTCCGGGATACAGAAACTCAAACACTTCTGCTATTTCGCCCACAGGGTAGAAGCTGTTCAATTTGATAAGATACGGGCGACTGGAAGCCAAATCTATGTTGAGATCGGTATAGATTGGTTGCGCAAAACTGCGAAACTCTTGCGGGATCATGACTAATGAGAATTCTCGGAAAACATCTAAGATCTCCGGTGCTGCCTCGTTGCACCCGAAGGAACCTAATAACTCTGAAACCACAAGATTAAATGTTCCCAAAACAGAGTGGTCAAGGGCCCGCACATCTCCAGCGATTAGTTCGACGTTTTGCGGCCAACGTTCGCATATACTCAGTAGGACGGAGTGGCATTTTAAATTTTTTTCGATAGCAACAACTTCATCATCGGCACGGGCGTGTTTCATCACCATCTCGAGCAAGGGTCCTCTTCCAGGACCGATGACGAGTATGCGGAGTCGGCTATGCGTATGGCTCAAGTCAGAAATGGCCAACTCGATGGCCAGTTCGTACTGCTCATATTTAGTCCGATCTCTTTCGAATGTCTCGTAAACGTCTAAATCCATATCGACGGAGAGCGGCTGAAGAGGGTCTATTAGCATATCAGAATACGGTTCGATTTTTGGTTCACTCAGCAAACGCCAGAACAGATATGGCTGAGCCGCGCGTAAGCCCATGCTTATGAGTAGAGCCGGGCGAGACGACTTCCTTGCGAGTTCAGAAACCATTTCGTAAAGTGAGCCTTTGTCCATATGAACACTTGATTCAGCATATATAGCCATGTATTTGAGGCACTTGTACCGCTGGAGAGTCACAAATGACACTGGCGACCGGAGCTCTAGAACATATTGCGGGCCGTTCCTCAGGTATTCGCTGTTCTCCCGAAGTTCCCGGTAGTGGCTCGGATCATCGATTATGGGCACAATCAAACCGGTCTTGTAAGGCAAAGACAGCAACACGCTATAAAGTCCTGTAACAGTTGTACACTCTGACACAGATACTAGCACCGTGACGTTTGACGGGACAACCAATTGTGAAAGCTGTGCTTGAATTGTCTCTTCAAGACAGCGGGGAAATTCAAGAATGACATGAGAAGATTGGATAGTTGATCTATCGTTGAACTGAGTGAGTCGTAGCCTCGGCACGTAGAAATCGGCTTTTAGATCGACTGGCTCAAAGCCTTCAATCACTACTCCAAACGGCATCTCGTATGGGGTTGGCACAAGTTGAATTTGCTCAGTCAAGCGAATATCATCGTCAAAGCGATGCACTCAACAATCCGCGTCTTTATCAGATTTGGCGATCCGGGTGAGTCTGAAAGTCTTGGTTCGTAGAGCACTGTCCAGGCGCGCGCATTGTGCAGTTCAACGAACTTAATCGCCCAGAGCCCCAACACCATGAAAGCATCTAGCCCAGCATAACTCACGAAACATTCATTCATAGCCCAATCATGTGTCATCGAAAGGCGTCAGAGCCTCATGCCACAACACTTCATGACATGAGTGAATCCTCAAGGTGAGTGCCATGAAACCAGAATAGATGAATTGTCCACTTGGGGCCAAAAAAGCGGTCTGTCCTCGAGAGCCAAAATCTGACATTTTCAAATTACACAGAAGGAATTTGAAAATTTTCGCCAATCCGACAAAAGGAGCAATGCTTCTAACTCACTTACTCGCCAGACACTCAGTTTGGAAACTGCATACGCATCTTTAGTCGTGTGAGACGTGTCGCACTCGCGCCCGTCGTGTAGAGGATCGATTTCGGTCCAACTGGCACGCGAGGCCTTGAAGTCGCAGTGGGAAAATACCAAATCTATACTTTAGAAGAGGCCCGAACATTCATTTTACTGTCTTTTGATCCAGGTTCTCACATCAAAAGAGACATTTCAAGGGGTTTTCAATCATTGCACTTTTTCCAAAAACACACATACCATGAGCAGCCGGCCCAGATACCTCACGGAACCCGAACGCGCTAAGATACATGAGTTCCAAGAAAATATCCACTACTCGCCCCGTTACAACGACAAGTTCCACGAGTATCGTCACGTGATGCTTCCCAAAAACATGTTGAAGGCGATTCCGCAGGATTATTTCAATCCGGAAACAGGCACGTTGCGCATCTTGCTAGAGGAGGAATGGAGAGGATTAGGCATCACGCAGTCATTAGGCTGGGTCCACTATGAGACACATGCTCCCGAACCACATATCTTGCTTTTCAGAAGACCCATCAATTTCGAGCTGTGAGTATCTTGAGAGGGGCAAGTGATGAGCTTAAGTGAGGCAGATGGAGCTTAAGGATGACGCCCATTTACGAGCAAGGGCATAAATAGAGACATCGTATCCAAAAGAAGTATTTGTTGGTAAAAAAAAACATACTTTTAGACAGAGAGTGCTATCGTTGACACGTCGTTGTAAGGAAGTGAAATGACAGCGCCAGACATAACTTGAAGGCCCTTTTGGTATAAGCACGAATCAGTGCCAGTGTGTAGATCCTTGATCGCGTGAATTGCCCAACAAATGCACTTGAATTCAAAGTGACCCCGCTTTATGAGTATTTCTTATGAATATAAAACAGCACGAATTCCCCCCACTTTCTGAACCCCAATTTATGTTTTTCTGCAGCCATTGACGAACTTCCACTGCAGGCCGTTGACGCAGCTGCATGCGGTCGCGCAACACCTCCGCGTATGAATCGCCTCTCAATTTATTGTTATGGCTATACTTTTACTTCAAGCCAACGCGTGATGAAATGTCTGATCCGTACGCTCGTATCTCGCTGCTGGAACTTGACCAGTTTTTGACTGACGTCCACAAAAACATCGAGCACGACGCAGAGCAGGATGATCTGACAGACTTCAAGAAGTTGACGCTTTTTCTATTCCGATTTGCCAGCGCTAAACTCTCGCTGCTAAAAACCCACCAGGATGTGGAAGCACAGCAATTTGTTACAAGAATATATACTGCGATCGAATTGGTGCTCTCGAAACGAAAATCGTTGCTAAATGTTGAGATTTCGCCAGCGGAAGTGGCGCTGATCTCTTTTGATTCTGCCACCTCGCAAACGCGTCCTCCAGCCCCTATATTATTCTATGAGTGGGCTGTTGAATTTGCAGTCTCGTGGCTCTCGCAGTTCCCGGACCATTTGGATCTCACAAATGCAACTAAGCTGTTCTTGATAGAGCTCATCAACATTGTTACAGTTCACCTTCATGGTCTCAAACATAAGAAAAATTTACGCGCCCGGTTGGTAGCCTTGCTTGATGCAAACGTGGAAAAAGTTTATCGTTACGCACTGTCAGAAAGCGAGACAGAACTACATCCGCTTGCCTTTGGTTCCGTTCTCTCGACTACAGTTCATTTATATACGGTGCTCAATGATCACGAGATTTCGTCAAAACTCATTCTTCACACTGCTGATTACAAACATCGTTTTCAGTCGCATGCCAAAAAGCTAGAGTTTGCCATGTCATCAGCAAATGTTATTGAGTTGGAGCTGCCGCCGTCTGAGGCCTATTTGAGCCTTTTAGATACCTCCAAGTCAGTACTTCTCCTAAACCTTACGTCCAACATCATGTTGGACCAAACGGCAAAATGGTGTCTGTATGAATTGGTGCTTCGGTGGATCCATTTGCACTTTAGCCAATGCCGACAAGAATGTAATACTGCCCAAACACTCGTGAGATATACTAGGATTACCTGCATTTCCTTGATGCGAGTATTTCTCTGCTGCCGACTGCAAAATATTGCTTCTAGCTTTTTCAGTTCTTTCTCCTTATCACTGTTCGAGATTCACGAGGATTCACCAAAGAAGGCACATCTTTCTTCGGTGATAATGAAGACGCTTCACCTCCTTCATCTTCAGAAAAAATTGTTGACAGATCCTTCCTCCCTACGCCCCATCACTACACCTGCTTCATTTTTGGATCCTGAACTCGATCAATTGCGAGAAGGTATTCTCGAAGGGAACAACGGGAGCGTAATGAAACATCTTCTGTTCGTGATTGATAGTCGCCACTCGCTTACGAATTTCCTCACGCTGAGGGAAGGTCCACCGCAGCACCCAACTATAAAGAATTGGCTCACTTACGTCATAGGCCTCATTCAAAAAAAGTCAAAAGGGCCCGAGGGCAATTTGTTGGAAGAAAAAACAAGCTTGTACTCATTTCTTGGCGTTTTGAGAAATGTTCCATGCATGATATCGGATGACTTCGATTTTCAGTCGGGAATGTGTATGCACTGCTCAACTGTGTCTTCAAAGAACTTGTATGAGTCCATTCTGATCAAGAGAAAACAAATCTCCGAGGTGAATGAGGCCATGGCTATTTACTCGGTGATAATTGGGGATTTTCTACTCAAGAAAAGCCACCTACGTTTGTTTGATGATAAGTTGTTGGCTACTAATTTTTTGCTTGTTCTTTTCAACCTTTTTGCAACATTCAGGCTTCCTGATCGCGATTGTAGACCAAACAATCTATGTGTGCAATTTGTCCTTAGGTGTCTCGTGAAACATAGCAATAGAGACGTGAGAGTGTTGGCAGCCAGGATTTTGCCCTTATTTTTAAGGCGCGAGGCCGATCAAGCTCTGGAGCTTCTTTTCAAAGCAATTTTTGGAACTCTAACCAGCATCAAGTTTAGCTCTTCGAGAGAAAGTTTACACTTGGCCGAGTCCACAATGCTAGCTTTCGCCGAGCTTGCGATAAATAGCAATGGTGAATGGCTATGTGTGATTCTTATAACATTGATGCGTGCCTTAGGGGGAAACAACGAGCAACATATCAATTTCGCGTACACCTCCATTCTTTACATAAGTTCAGCAAAGGCCATGGCACCATACAAGCTTCTCTCGCCCTACCTCCCTAGCATCGCAGAGACCATTGTTGAAAACACCCGCCTTTTTTCCCGACTTACAGAGCTACTTGGGATCTCCAAAAACTACTTTCTTAGCAATACTCGCGAGTACACAACTCCTCGCTTATTGGAATACTACAAGCATGATTTTGTGCAAGATATCGCCAATGCTTCAAACATGACTAAGGTGAAGTTGCTTACCAAAGTCTTGCCTCGCATACTTGCAACTTATCTTTGCAAGGACGACCACAACGACACAAAATACATCGTAAGTGTGTTGAGCAACGCAAGCCCTAGCTACAGATCAGTCAGTATTGCAGAATTGTTGCCGAATATTGGAGCAGTTCTTTGGTTCATATTGCTACAAATGCAGGTGAACGAGGATGGCACTTTGGAAAACGAGAAAAAGATAATTCGCGCCATTGTTTTTGTGGCGAAGATCAATTGGTCAAAGAAGACAGAGAATGGCTCATCTTTGTCACCTCCCGATGAAAACGACTTTGATTATGTGAGCTACATTTTACACGAGCATGTACTCGAGCTTGCGCAAAAGTTTTCGGAGATAGTTCATCAGATCAATGGAATCAAGCCCTACATGGAAAAAGTCAGTTCTATAAAAGCAATTCAGTTCCTTATCACGAGGAATACCGAAGCGGCAACATGGGCATTAGGACAAATTTCGACATGCCTCCAGGCAGCAATGGAATCTCCCTCTTTGGAAGTGCATGCTCTTCAATGCTGGAATGTCCTTGTTCAAAGGCTAGAATCACAGAAGCTTGTCTCTTTGTTTGACATTACCATATCGTTGATATTTCAAAGATTTGAGGTTTTCAGTTTTCGGTCAAAGACTTTAGCTGCAGAGATCCTCAAGCGGTTGTACCGAGAAATAACTGAAAAGTACAACAATTACGGGCCATATTATTATTCATACTCGTTTGCTAAAGGCCTTGATAAGTTTTACGCACCGGATGCGTCTTCGAACGCGATGCTGAAGCTCAGGAATAAAGTGAGGCTTTTCCCTGAATTGACCAGAAGATTGCAGACAAATAACAAAGTGGTGGTTCATCAAGCTCTCGATGATCTCATCAATTTGTCAAACAATTACCAGCAAAAGTGGCAAACTGAAAATATGAGAGATGCATCAGATGAAAGCGATATATCGAAATTGATAAGGACCGTGTTGGATCTATCTGTACAATTCAAGAGCAAGGACCCATCTTTGTCTACCAAATGCGCAACTGTATTGGCCAGCTTTGGTCTGCTTGACTCAAGCAGGTTCAATTTCAAAACCATCAAATCTCAAATCATAATTCTTCACGATTTTCAAGATTATAGCGAAAACGCTATATTTTTGGTGGACTTCATCCAAACAAAGGTTATCAAGAATTTTTGGGCATCTAATGATCCGATGAGACAGTTGTTTTCGGTATACTCTATGCAATGCTTTTTGGCGGTCTTGGGATTGGAGCCTTCAATTTTGCAGGACGAAAGCCAGGGCGTCAGAAGTGATGTATGGAACAGATTTTCTGAGATCGATAAGTCTACGCTCACCCCTTTATTGTCATCACGGTACTTTGCTTCACCTCCGCGGTATGAGCCGATTGAGTTTCCACATTTTCGACTAGGTATGAGGTACGAGAAATGGTTGATAGACCTCACCACAGAGTTCTTTCGAAGACCAATCGCCCTAACATCTACTCAAAAGGGCAAGGCAAACACAAATTCGACGAGAAGTATAATTTTCCAGACCTGCTCTATGCTCATAAGAGACGAAGAAGTTTCCATATCTCTGTATTTGCTAAAGTATGTTGTTTTGTCGCACATAGTGAGCGGTGATGAGCAGGCTCGCAACGATTTACTCAAAGAGTTTTTAAGCGTCTTGAATACCGATGCGAGTTCCAATGTTGGCTCCGAGAAAACCGAGAATACGAGATTATGCTACCAGGAAATTTTTGAGGTTTTGGACTACTTCAATGAGTGGGTCTCCGCTGCAACGGAAAAATTAGGAGACCCGTCTCTCTCCAAAGTGGATGCGGCGATGTTGAAAAAATGTCGGTGGCAAGTGGTCAGCTTTTTAGAGGAAGTTCCAACAGAGCTTATCGCTGTCACGTCTTCGCAATGTGATTCCTACGAGAGAACCATCTTGTATCTTGAAAAATGCTATCGAAACGAAAAAAACGAGTCAAAGGACACCTTGGAAAAACTCAACATTGCGAACACATTGCAGTCAGTGTATTCCAATATTGAAGATTATGATGCTTTAAATGGTGTTTTGAGGAAATTTTCTACAAATAACTTGGCTGAAAAGCTTGATGCATTTCGTTACAACGAAAACTGGTACATTGCTCAGGAATCTTTCCAAGTCTTGAGGGAGATTGGAAGTGCGGATGTTCGCATCGACTGCAATACAAGTTTGTTGAAATCCTACGCGAATCACGCGCTTTATGAAAAGGTTCTTTCATCGCTAGACTCTCAGATTGGAAATGGATCTATAGCCCAACTTCCGATGGCGTGGGTGATGGTTGGACTTCAGGCGGCACTTGAGTCCGGTGAGCTCGATGAAATAAGAAAGTGGCATGATGCTGCTGCTACAATCGGTGCACCTCAAGATGTAGAGGATATTGTCACTTTTGAATACGCAGACAGCTTGATGTCTTTTGTGAGACAAGACCATGTGAAGTTTAACAGAAGCATTCAGAACATTTACTCGATTATTGGTCAGTCTTTATCTCTGTCAATGTCTTCGTCATTTTCCAGGAATACGAAGTTGATGAGGCAGTTGCACATCATGTTTGATTCGTCTCTCATTGTTTCAGCAGGATTGGATGACGCCATATTACTGAAAGACGACTTGATGCTCACCTTACAGGAGCGAATGAAGAATACCGACCTCGACTTTAGCACTCAGTGGAAGATTCTTTCAATGCACAAGCTTTGTTTTGAAGTAACTGAAAGCTACGATCAAATCTCGACCATCTTTTTGGCGACCTCTGAAATAGCTCGCCGCGATAAAAGACTCGACATTGCCACAAAAGCGATCGTGAAAGCGATGGCTCTCAACGATCAGAACGCTTCTGTCGAATATGCGCATCTCCTTTGGGAACAGGGAAAGCAGACAGAGGCGATCAAAACATTGTCGGAAAACTTGAACTTTGGGGATCCTAAAACGAAAGCACGGCGTCAGCTACAGTATGCGTTATGGCTTGACGAGTCGAGTCATTCATCGTCCGCAACAATTATTGAAGAGTACACAAAAGCTTACAAGCTCGACAGCAGTTGGGAGAAACCATTCTTTGATCTTGGAAAATACTACAGCAAGGTTATGGAGTCTCACAATGACCGCAGTGGAAATCATGAAAGACATGTCATTCGATTTTACCTTCATGCATTAAAACTTGGAACCACCTACATTTTTGAGGCTCTACCCAAATTGATTACAGTATGGCTCGACTTTGCGCAGAGACCACCCAAAACAAAAGAAGCCGCCAAACGGCTCAACACGATAGTGCAAGATCTTCTAGAGCAAAAGGATGAAATTCCCATGTATATTTGGTTTACGTCCATCACACAATTGTTTTCGAGGCTAACTCACTCTCACGATGCTAGTGTCAAGGTGATGATGCAAATAATTGGTTCTCTTGTCGCTACCTATCCGAAACACAGCCTTTGGTATGCGTTGTCTCATGTCAAATCAAAGGATGCGATACGGAGAACAAGAGTTAGTGGCATCCTTGCGGAGTTGGGTAGAAATCAAAATCTTGGTGAACATATAAAGAACGCACAAATTTTGTTTGACATTCTCGAAGGTCTCGCGTCTTTTAAAATACCATCGAACCTGGAAGTTGCTTCTAAAAAATGGCTGTTATCTAGGGATTTCAATGTTACCGACACGTACAAGCGGTACACCGCTTTAGTGATACCAGTGAAATCGAATCTAGAGATCCGAATTCCGGCTTCCAACAAGTCGTGGCCATCATCTTCCTCAAGGAATGGATGGCACGCCTTTCCAAGATCCGCATCCATTACGTTTGATGGGTTCGATGACAAAGTCAATGTGTTCCAGTCCCTCCAGAAGCCCAAACAAATCACCATAAGAGGGTCCGATAATCGACCGTACAGACTTATGCTTAAGAAGGATGACACCAGGAAAGATGCGAAAGTTTTTGAATTTACCAACATGATCAACCGCATATTGTTGACCAGTGCAGACGCACGCAAGAGAAGTCTCATTGTCGAGAATTACTCCGTCATACCACTCGCGGAGGATCTGGGCGTTATCGAGTTTGTTCAGAACGTTTCCACGATGAAATCAGTAATAAGCGCACAGCAGAAAAAAGCAGGTATGGCTGTTGACGAAAAACGAATTTTCCGCAAAATCGGCGAGGCACAAAGATTGGCTAAAGCCCGAAACTCGTTTGAGCCAACTGTGGATGAGCAATTGATATCATTTTTCCGAACTTTGTGCACAGAGGTGAAACCAGTTCTCCACCAATGGTTTATCGATCAGTTCTCTGATCCAGCGGTCTGGTACTCGGCAAAAAACTGCTTCACGCGGACGTCAGCAGTCATGTCTGTTGTTGGGTATATCATCGGTTTGGGAGATCGCCACTGTGAAAATATTCTTTTTGTGAAGAAAAACGGTGCAGCATTGCACATTGACTTCGACTGTCTTTTTGAAAAAGGCCTCACTTTGCCGACCCCGGAAGTAGTCCCCTTCCGGCTTACTCAAAATTTGGTTGACGCAATGGGAATCACTGGAGTTGAAGGTTCTTTCAGAGTCACTTGTGAGGTTACTGGAACTTTAGTAAGGGAACATGAGGCTTCATTAATGAACATCTTAGAGACCTTGGTCTACGATCCATTATTGGACTGGAAAACTCTGGAAAAGCCTCAAGAACACCTCAAGAAGGTGCGTCGCAAAATCCGCGGTCTTTTAGACAGAGAAGGTTTGCCGATGAATGTGCATGGGCAAATTGACTACTTGATACAACAAGCATCGTCCGATCAAAACTTAAGCCGTATGTATGGTGGATGGGCAGCCTACATCTAATAAAAGCAAATGCAGTCATTTCCACATCATTCTGCCATCAAAGCGGAGCTGTAGATATATAGGGAGACAAGTCGTCATTACGCTGTTCCGGCAAAGGTTCTCCACTAGCGTTGACTCTAGCAACAGACGTGAGCAGCTTCCGAAGAGAAGGGTCCTCGTGATTTGTGGTCACGCTTTCCGCTCCGATTTTCTCTGTCGCAATCGAGTCTTCATCAGCGTGTGTTTTAGGTGAGCACACACTAGTGACTGAGTCGGTGGGTTCTCCTTGAAAGTCCGAACTCAACCCGAGTGTAGGCTGATTAACAGCTGGCGCCTTCAAATCTCTGGGCGGTAACTTGGGTGGGGTAGGCTTTGCATTCGTTGGGGCAGCCACATCTATGGTTCTTGGTATCCGCACACTTTTGTTCAATTCTTGCCCAAAATCATACAGCGAGCTGTGCGTAGCTGTCTCAACATCGGAGTCTAAGGTCGCTGAGGATTGCTTTCTTGATCTTCGATTACTGATCATATCTGGCGGGTGATAGGCTGCACTTGTATCTGCTGAATGCGTAGTAGTCGATTTCGAATGTGCCAACTTGTCCGCTTTTGAGTACCACTCGCCGAGTTTACGCAAAGTGCTAACATTCTGAGACGATTCGCTTTTGGGCAGGGCTATGACCCCTTCTGATACCACAGACGGAGACAGGCGCTTTGCAGGCTCAATGACAGACCCATCCGAGAGGCAATTGGTCTCGTCAACTTCAAGGGTATGGGTTGATTTCGGCTTACGCAAACGCCGCGAGATGTCGCTGATTGTTTTCGAGACTTTCGCCTTTTGGCTCTTTGCAGGCGAAGTTTCAGTGAGCCCTCCTATTTCTTCGCTGTCAGCAGTGATGTCCAGGGCTGTGTCCACCGATAAAGCATCACTAGCACTGTCGTGCGTTTCCGTACTCCTAGGCTTCACGTCGCTCTCTCCGGCACGAACATCCTTGTCCCATATGCCGCCTCGGTACAATTCTTCTGGAGTATGGCAGAAGACAAGATCATCCCAATGGGGAAGCACGAGCGAGTCCTTGATGGCCTCTTTGAACTTTTTCTCTATCGTGTTTGTGATAATGCTGTAAGACATTTGCCGCAGGCTGACCACAGGCTCAATTTTGATCGACACATCTGGTTCACGCTCGTATGTGTACCATATGCGCGAGGAGGGCGGAGCTTTGATGCGTACGAGCATCGGCCCCGAGATCTTTTCGAGGGTGATGGACAACAACACATCGACCTCTCTTGTTTTGAACCGCAGACCCAAGTTGATGTTCACCTTTGTGGCCAACTGCATTGACATTTCGCCGGCATAGTGCACGTTGAAAGATACGAGTAGATCGCCCTCTGGATTGATTTCCTTCAACACGGGAAACGTTATGGTGGGCGCCGCTTTGCCCGCGTCAACGCCCGTGATTTGGAACTTATCCAAAAACCCGGGGGTCTTGATTTTGTTGAGTTTGCGCTCAATCTTCATGGTCAAATAATCTCTCATGAAATCCGTCTTTTGGAGCGAAAGAAACGCCCGGCCAATGATAGCATTAAACCATTTCAGTTGCAACTGGCCCTCAGAGCCATACAAGTTCTGAATCAACGAAATCATGCTCTGGGTCTCTAGGTGCATGGTCTTAGCATATATCGCCGGGTTCAAGCCCGCTGGGCCCGGACTGTCCGACTTTGTAGCCCTTATAAGCGCAAAATACCAATCTTCCTTATCGATGTTCAAGTCCGTGTGTACGAAAATGGTACCTGGGGGCGCGGAAAGGCCAGAATCCTTGCGCAACACATCGTGGATGGAGATCTTGTCTGGGCGCACGTTGTCGCCCGTGAAATTATCGGATAGCCGCCGTGGCCGCGACCAGTCGTTTTTCAAGATAGCAATCAGCGAGTATTTCGTGAATAATGACGCCTCCGAAAGCGCACGTGGCCAGAGAGATACCACGTGGTTGGACAACACGATCACGTGTTTCACATCCTGTAGTTTTTCGTTTTTGTACAAGAAGAGATTGCCGTGCTTTAGCACACCGTAATAGCGGTGTTTCTTCGTGGCGGCATTTGGCTTTGGCGGCGGCAGCACCATGCCTCCTGGCGGCACAGGCGACGGACCAGCCGTGACCGCAGAGATGTCGCTATTTACTGAGCTCAAGCTCTCTTCAGGGCCGTTTCCCGCTGTAGAAGTTTTACTGGTGTTAGTGACCAACTTGTAGAGCAGCGAATATGCCAGTTTCACATCTTGTGATTCGGCAACGCTCTCCGTTTTCGAAGATAGCTCATCCTGAGACTCCACGTCTTCGTGAGTGACGAAAATCCAACCTTGCTTGAAGCAATCTAGTCCTGTTTGGGCATATTCTTCAATCTCGCCCGCCCGCAACGGTTCCTCGGCCGTTTTGGGTGTTTTTTTCGGGTGAATGTAAACAAACGCAAAAAGCGCTAGCGGAAGAAATGTCAAGCCGCCGAAAAAGTACGCAGAAACAAATCCGAGAAAAGACATGGTCTATGAAAACGGTGAGAATGTGGAGATTCAGACAAGAAGCGTGAGGCAAATAGACGAGATCCGGGGTACCGCGAACGTTGCGATTCTCAAGTCGCGATCAAGATCCGGGGTGGTGGCTTATTGAGTATTCATCTTATTTTGAACGTAAAAAAACACAATGTGCTTCTTCAAGGAGGGTAAGAAACAAACTCATCGAGCTTGTTCTAAAATATTGGATGTCTTGGCGTGTGAACAAATCGTCGTTGTTTACGAAAAAACCAGCATTGTCATAGACAATTTAGTCCCTCTGTACACGATATGATTGCTGCAGATCGGTGTTGTTAGTTATGATGATATTGACTGTATTATGGAATACTATGACTATCCATGATACTTCTGGGTGACATTGATATTACATCATATATTAATTACATCATGAGCGGAATACGAACCATGCATGATATATCATATTATCTTCGTCCTGAAGCTCAATGACCCCGGGGATTCATTGTAGCGAGATTTCATGCACCTTGGGCCAGCCAGTGAGGCCTCAAAATTGCAAAATCACTACAAAATGGGAGTTTTCACCAGTTCCTTGTGATCTTTTTCACAATTGAACGCAAACCTCACAATTGCCACTAACGAAAAAGATCTATACAAGCAAATCACCAAAATTGAATAGTATGGTGCGGGGCTCAACCTAGCCTGCTCTTCACTACCGTATCAAGCACGTCCCAGAATTTCAATCCGTGCACGTTTCTATTTGTCGTAATTCGAGAAAGTCATTTTCATTTCCCCATCTAATATTTACTCATTGGTTTGGCGCCCTGGTTTCCTAGTCCTTTCACATGTAGATCTTTTAAAGTCTTGACTCTCATCTTCAACCACTGTCGCGACTTGAAGATTTCTGGATAACTCAATTCAACTGTCTCAAATAAATACCACTTGTAAGTTTTTGTCTTAGTACACGTATCCAGTAGACCCGAGGCATGTAAGGGACGGGGCCTATGAATTCGTGAGATGCACACGTACTCCAGCAGAGTCAAGATTTGAAACACGCCGCGTCCACTGGGCAGCCGCACTCTCCGCCGCATAAAGAGAGAAAATGGATTAATATTTTATTAGCTAGATTATGGACCCCCCTTAATGCTTTATGGCGATAGGAAAGATTTGGATTTTAGTCAATTTATAATATATTACCATGCGTGTAAAAGATAGTCTGCGCAAAAGAGCAATGCCTAACAACACTGCTGCAGAGTCTCCTGACTACGGCATTCAGCGCAAGCCATCGAATGACTATAATCATCATCACCTAGCACACCACTGTTATTTTGCAAGAATATTACCATTAATCTATATAAAAACCTAATTGTGAGACCCGGCCCACTGTGCTGTGGAAATGATTCGTAATTTATAGTACACACAGAAGTAAAGTAGAAACCGGTTCTAAACATCTCCGTCAATTAACTAGAAGAAAAAGTCGCTCACAAGGAAGTTCGACGTGCCGATCATCTCACTGGCCTTGCCAGAAAGCACAGATCTTTGATTCAAGAACCTGAACGCGTCGTTGGGCGCATCCTCGGCTTGCTCGTCGCTCAACGATAGGCTGAGCTTGTCGTTTTGGCGGTAATGGAACGACATTTTCCCCGAAAGGGACGGGATCGGCGTCTCAACCACTCCGGTAGGCAGTGCGAGTTCCTCGTGCTCTGAGTCGGTCGTAAGAGGCTCTTCGTCGTCGTAGTGTATGTAATCGTCAATTTGATGGCCAAAAGATGGTTTTGGATTGAAGTTCACGTTTTTGAAAAATGGCACATTGAACTTCAGCTTGGGTGCATCTGCTTCAGCTTGCGCCGGAGGCTTATTGAGCACCGAAAACGACGAATGGTCGTTATGGATTTCCATATGCAGCTTGCCGAATCGGGCATAATACAGTCTCATATTGTCATGAATCACCTTGTTGAAGTTGCACAGGATGTTGGGATAGGCCGGGGTCGTTGCAGGGGCAGTAGCCGCGGTATTCTGGTCCAGCTCGTTCATGAGCAGCAAAATGTCTTGATTCACATGCGAAAAACTCAAGAGCTTCTCGACTGGATCCATCTTGTCATCTGCAGCGGCAGATGCCTCCTTCTCAGGCACAGAAATGGCCTTTTCGTTGCTAGTTTTCCGTCTTTTGAGGTCATGCCCTGCCTGGTTAGTCATCTGCAATTGCTTGGAGTCCGAGTGGGCGAGCTTGGCGGCTCTGGAACGACTAGACTTACGTGTATTCATGAGATGTGTGAAAAATAGGTGGTTTTCGGCTGGAAAATTAGTCAAACGGCCAAAAATAGAGAGAAAAATTGGAGTGTGATGAAATGGGCGTCAAGGGTGAGACTGATAATCACTGCTTAGCAAGTAAATAGATATTGAAAGGAAGTTGACCAGATTATGGTGATGGCAAAAGTATCGATTCCTGAGGATCTTATGGAACGCAAGGGAACTGAGTAATAGAATCGAAAATAGATCAATTATGTGAAATGCCAGCTATCGCAAAAATTGAAACAAAGAAGAAACAAAATATGGAAACAAAATATGGGGAATGGAAATTGTAGTGGGGGATCTGGGAAAGTGGAGAATCCTGGACCGTATAAGTAATGAAATTTTGCAGGGCGAGAGAAAAAAAAAAAAAAAAAAGAGAAAAAGAGGAAATTTACAGGAGCCGCAGGACATGCGGGTGAGGCAGCCGGCACACAAGGCTCTGGTATTCTATGATTGTCGAGCCCAATCCACTACATAAAGAATAGATTCTTTGATAAGCTAGCTGGTTTTCAAGTGAAGCAAGATTTCAGAATCCTACTATGTCTTCAGACGACAAGCAAGAACATTTCGAAAGATAAGCTTGATAATATGCCATTTTTCGGAGAATTTTGCCCCCTAGCCCGCGCAAAAAAATGCCCGCGTGAGGACCTGTTTTCCGTCATGTAGACACTCGTGCGTGCGGCGGCGGTTAGGAGCACTTTATGGTTGGCAAAGAAAAAATACAAGGCACGTTGGATGGAAAATTCTTCGACCATGTATCTAGCTTCCCTCATCCATTAGAAATTTATTTAAATGCATCATAAATTTAGCGGATAATAGCGAATGGAGTTGATCTTCGTGAATCTTTTGAATCCAGAGGCTAGTGCTTTGTCTGGCGGGCTTCTTTGGGAATTTCCTACATCCTCTTTTCTCACTTTTTCTTCATTCTCTGTTCGTTGGCTTTCGCTCCCGGCTCTTAGCTCCGGGACTGCATATCAACGGTGTGTATCTGTTATATGCACGCCTGGTGTTCGGGCTCGCACTGTGAGGGATGAAAATTTTATTGGTCTCCAAAAAAAAGCCGCGTTTATGGGCAATGAAAAGCGTTTCTTTTTTTCATAGGGGCATGGACATTTTCACTTGCTTGCTTTGGCCCCAAATTGCCCTTGATAAGAGATAAGCAATTCTTGTTCATTTCTCGGTCTATCGGCCAAAAGAATATTTCGTTTTGATGGAAAAGTGTCGTAGGTGTCTTATTATGATCTCGGCCTTGTCAGGAATCTTGCCATTGGCTGGCGGAGTCCGTTGCATGGAGATCTGTCTGTGAGTGCTGGAGCATGTCGGTTTGCTCGGGGTACTTCGTGGCACCGAATCAGATCCCTAGAAATGTCAGCCAAAAATGTTTATATACAGGATTGGTGGGATGTATGCAGGACTGGATTGCATTGTGCACACTACGCGTTATTATACGGTGCGGCACGGGAGTCGAAGCGCCGCAGCGAGCGAGCCAGTGCTCGGTCGTCAATTTCGCCTTTCGTGTGGTCGGCGAGAATTCGAAGCACACGCAAATTCCCGTTGGCCTGTCAAACTGTAATTTTTATGACAAACTCTGGTTTGAGTTTGACGTTCCCGCATTAGATCTAATTAGCCAAAAAGCATAGCGTTCGAAATATATAAAATTTGATGAAATCATTCGAGATTTGCGAGGATCTATAATTTCGTTATATTTGGCCTTGATGCTAAGGGAACGGAATAAAGCTCCTCGTATGAGATACGCCTCGAGACTGTCACAAGACACGCATAATGAATCATGTGACATACAGAAACTCCTTTGCCACAAAAATTTACCATTGAGTCCAAAATGATACGTATTTCTTTTTCGCTTGCCAATCTCCGCAAGAATAAGGAAATTGGTATTGGTGATTCTTCCAGCACTCATTGGTACATGGTTTGTTGAGAGCACGGCCCACACGGAAGTGAAGAACGCGATCCAGGGCAGAAAAACCCATATGTCACGTGCCACTTTGCACGTGCCAAAACACAGTGTGAACCAAAATGCATAGTCAGCCAAGTTTCTTATCACGCCTAGCTCCCCGTCTCATGAAAGTGTTCTGCTATATTGTACTCATCGGCCTACCGCTCGCAAGTGCATCTGTAGGCGACAGACTCCCCGAGTTTCAGCTGTGTTTCGAGGATTGCGACGCTGTCACATGCATGTCTTTAGCTCCGTCCTCCAAATACGCAGAGAACTCAATAAATCCAATTTCGAAGGTGCTTTTCTGGTGGGATTGCCAGCTGGACTGCAACTACAAATGCCAACAGCAGGTCAGTGATATTCGCCAAGATGCAGGGCTAGCTGCAGTGCAGTTTTATGGGAAATGGCCCTTCAGAAGAGTGCTTGGCGTGACCGAGTTCTTTTCTACGATATTCTCCATGGCGAACTTTTATGTGAACTATGCGAATTATCCTAAGATTGCTCGCCATTATAAGACCAGCCAAAAGGCCAATCCGGAAAAGGCTACCATGCTATTCCAATACGTGCTCCTTTTGCTTGTGTCTATGATTGGCTGGACCTTTAGTACGATCTTCCATATACGCGATTTCCCCATGACGGAAACACTCGATTATGTCGGGGCAAGCGCCATCTCGGTGGCCAATTTCAACGCTGTTTTCGTTCGTTATTTTGGGCTTTTTAGGTCCGAAAAGAGACGTGTGAGAATATTTCTCCAGGCGATTCTTGCCCTTATCCTAACAGGTCACTTTGCGAAGCTTTACAGCGATTGGGATTACACTTACAACATGAGGTTCAATGTCGTCTTTGGCATTTCTGCAGTCGTGTTATGGATTCTTCATTCTTTGAGGGTGAACCAAATCTACCGTGAAAAACTGCACATCTACAGCAACTCAATATACCTTCTACCGCACGAAACAAGAATATTAGCCAAACTCAACTATATTGGTCTTTCTCGCTCGAAGTATATTCCGCTTCTTCCCGTGGCACTCAATTTGTTTCTTCTTTCAGCTGTCGTGCTAGAGATGATCGACTTTGAACCGCTATTTATGTTGATAGACGCACACTCGTTGTGGCACTTGTGCACAGTTTTTCCTCCCATAATCTGGTACGACTGGAACGTCTGGGACATAGAACTTGCCGAAAAGGCCGCATAGTGGGTACGGAGCTTTTAGAATAGCGTGTGAATGCCAATGGGTATGATTGGTCACTAACATGGTTGGAACTACCGATCAGGAATAAGAAAACGGTATGAGCTAAGTTGATTTGAGATAATTCCCTTATCACCCAAACTCTGAGTGTAGGTGTTCCAAAGCTCTTTGGGACAAATTGAGCATACAAGCATGAATGAATTTGGGTTCGGTGTTGGTATCGTTTAACAATACCTATGAAAATATACTCAATCTTGATTAGTACGTTGACACTACTTGCAGGTCTATTTATCCAGACGCCGGGAGGATACCAGAGGCACCGTCTTCCAGCCTCTTCTGAATATACGATTTGAAAAGGCGTTGGAGCGAAATAAAATACTCAAGCATGTTGACATTAACTATATAGCGGCTAGGATGGGGAAACCACCTCATGCGTGGGAAAGTCGAGAAGGGTAATCCATTACTCAATGTTCTAAATGGACGGATGCAGGTTTCTTTTTGTCCATAGATACATAGATTTTTGACCGCTTAAAGCCGACTTCCTGTTATACGGTCTGTTTCTTATTCATTCTTTCCCTTAGAGAAAATTGAATGAAGCCGTAAACCTTATATAGCAGGTGCGCTGCAACACAGATTCATGGTGACGGCGAGAACTTCAAAACCAATTTCGTCCCCCTAGTTCAGCTATAGTACGAAACTGTCCAGTCGTCCAAGTTCCCAACACATAGTTACCTCTATCCAAGTAGCCCGTACAAGGACGTTCATTAAACATCGAAAAGACTATTTGATTCCAGGATTCGAGCGTCATTTTGCTAGCAAGGAAAAAGTCCGGTACAAAATGTGCCATGTGCCGTTCCTGTCGTCCCCCGAACAATTATTGTGGCTCAAAGTCATTTAAAGATCATGAAAAGCTCTCGGCTAATTACATATTTCAGCGGCCAATGTGTTAAATTCCAACGGATGTGTTCAAGAGTCTGCATGGTATGTTTATATGAAGTGTTATGCTATTAATGTTGTAAATACTGATTGTAAATTAGGACTTCTCACGATATTTATGACTCGATGAGTGCCTTTCGATGTCTGAAGAACTGAATATGCTATGGAGGATGTAAGGGTGCAAATATCCAAACTTAACCAGGAAAATGACCGGATAATGTGATTTGAAGTCCTTCCCTGGCAGGTCTGATGTTTTGATCAACTTTAAACCATCTCCTCGGGCATTAGTGGTGTTCTCTTGGTGTATTTCTTGTAGAATGCATGTGCAAACTTTGATGCTGAGAATACTGCAATCACAAAGACAAAAACGATGACCCATTCTTTCTCGAATACCGAGGAGGACTCATTAACAGATCTCTCATAATAAGCATGTTCATTCATGATGACGGGGTCATTAGCGGCAACTGGAAGCATGATGTAGAGCGAGTGAATTTGTTCAAAGAAAAGATGTGTTAGATATTTGAGTGGTTTGGAATAGTGAATCTGAGATTGAAATGAAAAGTGACTCAAAATTCTCTCTCGATTTCTGTCTGTTTAAATGTCTTGCGCTATCAGAATATATTTAGAATGAGGCCGAAAAGAAATCATCGAGCCTGCATATTGGTTGTGATGCAGGAGAAGATGTCGCGCTTCTCCGAGCGGTATGCAGGGGAATTTCTCAATTCCAAGATTTACATATCTTTATTTGGCGTGGTCTGACGACCGATTTTTTGAAAAGTGAGTCAAAACACTGTTCAAGGAAGTGAAAGATCCTGTTCACGAATATAAGCGGAATCACACCGAATCTCCAGGATCATGTGGAGGGCTAACAATGTCATATATTTTTATACGCAGTCTAGCGAAAGCAAACCTGCACGAACGCTACTTGCTTGCCGCAATAGGTAAAAAAGAAGGATTTTCGCACCAAGCAATGAGGGGATTTTCGAGGGGCGTAAACCCGCCAAAACAAATGCCTAGAGTGCAAAATTTGACCGTATAAGCCTCAAAGAACTTTCCAACAGGTGGAGTGTAACTTTGTGTTTGTGAAGAAATGGCGTTTGCCAAACCATTATGGTTGAAAGACTAAATCCTCGTTTGTTGCTGTATTCCGAGACTGACCACTCAGGAGCATACAAATCAGTGGTTAGAACTCGGTCGGAATACGAAAAAAACAACCAGGGCCGCACTTGCATTTTTCTTGGCAAATGTCGCAATGTATCTAATTTAAGCAAATGCGAAATTTTACCGAGGGTTCCGTCAACTTCCTTAACTAAGCGAACGATAATCCATTCGGCATGTTACCCCTGTCGCCACACATATGCTTGTAATTTGTGGCTCCACAACAGAGTGAATTGCGACATTGGCAAGCTATTTTGAGGCGGCACATTCTTAGGAGCACGCGGCTCAAGATGTATTTTTGGGCCAATACATGATTCTGAGACCTGCTTGGTAGACGCTGCCCAAGCTTCTGTGCCGATAAATAAACGGTGTCAATTTGTTTCGGTAACTTAGTCTAGGTTTTTTGCCTCTAATTTTTTTTGCGTGACAGCCTGTGTCTGTCTTGAAGTCGAGTTTTTTTAGGGCACATAGCCGGGAAATCAAGCATTAATTTGATGATGTTGGACACCAATGAGGAATAAGCCCGATAGTCAATCTGGCGCTATGCGGTTAATTGATAGAAACAAAAAAATTTATGGTAAGCTGACGCCAGACCAGAATCACATACGCACGAAGACTTGTCGATGCTCTGTACGTTGTCCCGCTTTTACTTTCATAAGTCAAGAACTAAAACCATACCATATTGAATCTTATCAACTATTAAACCAAAATCCCCAATTCACTTCTTGAACCTTCCGAATAAGCCACGCTTCAGCTTCTTGGAATTTACTTTCTCCAGAATGCTGGCTGTTCTTGGAACTTCACGCAGAACATAGCATTCGCTGTTGGCACTGGCGACACGCTCGAAAACGGAAGTCGCAAGCGAGACGGGCGACAGCGCCCCCAGTTTTTGCCCTGATGCCAGCGGCGCAAATTCAAGCAACAACGCATCAATCACACTTCCCATGAAGTCATGTAACAATGCAGTGGTCAGCTCGGCGCGCAGGTGGCCATAGAAATGGAGCTTTAGGTTTTCACACACGTACGCAGTCACTTGCGATAAGAGGTCGCGCACGTGACTCAAGTCCGGGCACACGACATATGTTTTGATATGTGGGAGTAAATTTTCCTTCAAATACAGCACAAGACACTCAGCGAGGGCCGCGTCGGATTTCTGGAAATAATAGAAGTTATTTTTCGTCAACTCGTGCCGCTCGTCGGCGTTAAGCACGCGGGCTTCTGTTTCCAGTACCGTGCACGTGACCACGCGGATTCGGTAAAGTGCAAAATCCGTCAACTCAATATAGAATCGCTGCGTCGTTTGCCGCGGCGGGAGCCAGCCGTAGTAGTTCTCCCCGAGTGAGTCGCACTTGATATCGTGGTATACATCGTCCCAGAACAGCGAAAGATGGAATGCGTCTCGTACACTAACGCTATAATCGGCAGTATTGAGTGTTGGGCATGCCAACTTGCGCTCCATCAAGGCGACTTTTGCACGCACAGCATCGGCGGCTAGTTTGTGGCGGTCAGTACTGAGTGGTGCGTCGATCTGCTCGTCGGCGGCGATCACGTGTGCATATTGTGGCGTGTTCTGTGAAATCTTAAGCATGATGGAGCCAGGCTCAAACTTTTCAAAGTAGTTGTAACGCAAATGTTCGAGATTCTCGGGCGTGAGGACTGGCCCGCCGGCCTCTGCCCTGATTGCGTCGTTTAAGGTTCTGTTGACACCTTCGCCCAATGAGTTTTGCTGTGCCAGCACCACGGCCTCGTTATAGTGCATGAGTTTGCGCTCGAAAAGCGAGACTGTAGAGTCAAAATCAACATAGGTAAGCTTTACGGGATCAAACACTTTCTTACGCGTCGTTTCCGTCAGCAGGCCGTTCAGGGACGCGCCTATCGTGGACCGCGTGGAGGCGCGGGAACTATACCCGGAAAAACTCGTCAGTGAGTTGCTGGGGCGCAGTTTGCTTTTACTGCTTCGGCTTCGGGCATAAGACGGGCTCGGCGGGAGCGGCTTTTTCGGTGCCGCCGCCGCTAGCATGAGAAATGCAGACATTTTGGTCCTGGAATCTGACTTATATGATTTTCCAGTCTAGAGTGGAAGCGAGAAAGGCCGTGATATGAAAATCACCAGCAGAATTTCAATGAAGACTGAAAAATTTCAGTTGTAGCAGGTTCGTTTGTAGTGTTATTGGGGCAGGTACCCGGGGTCAATTGAGGGACAATGCTAGGGCTAAGAGCAAGGGTGTATCTTTGAGAGGGCACGCAAAAAGCTGGCAACGTAAACTGGAATAAAGTAAGTGAAATGAACTGCTTCTGTGGTATATATAACTGCGCTTGGGAAAAGCGCCGGCGCGTCCATTAGCCGGATATATATCGGCCCATACCATACGTGAAAAATTCGTGGGCGATCGTGCATGGCTCGACGTGCTTCATTAAGCGAAAGCGGCACCCGCCATCGTATACGCAGTATGTGCGCACAATTCTGCACACGGGCTCGCGGCTGTATGATCAATGGATAGCCACTGATAAGCTACATCCTGCCTTGCCTATACATTTTTGATCATCAAGCACAATAAACATTCTGATGGGAAATCTTGACTTTTTTCATGCGCATCAGAGCATATCAGACGAACTTTAGGTTTCCACGCTGAACGAATGTCTTTCCTTCGCTGTTGAAAGCCAACATTCTCGCTCAAAAAAAAAACAATCGCGCGGACGCGCCGCGGTGGCGCCAGGCGACATCTTCGAGTAGGCAGACCTGCATGTGTCGAGGTACCGAGCGCCGCTTATCTCAGCGAAGCGTAATAACCGTGCCAGACTGGAATGCCGCATGCACCAATCTTTCTTTCTTCATAGCAAAATGAACCTTATTTTATACAAACGAGATGGTTTTTCCAGTCTTAAAGACCGATACGGGTAAAAATGTGTGGGTATGTGGCTATTTGGTGACGTCACACATTTCCGTTTATGTCTCAGCGCGTACTCGCTTGGGCTCACGGCAACAATAGGCGATCATTATCTCGCACACATGAACAAAATCAGGATCGCGGCTTAGCCGGCAAAAGGTGAAAATTTTTCCTATTGTGTTTTTCAACAATGAAAAGACTTGACTGGAAAATGTTTAAATTGATTTTGGCGGAGGTCCATGAAATATTAATCATCTAAGAATTCTAGGGCGAAGTTATGGAAGGTAGAGCTGTGAATCGGGTGCGTCCAATTAGCGAAGCTGTTGTTTATACATATGCGACGCAAGAGACCTTTATTAAGTTTGCACTGTATATAAAAGACTTGCCATGGTTCGTATCTTGATGTTTAAATTGCCCCTTTGAAACGAAGGTGTGGAGTTTTCGTAGACACTGTACGCCATCAAGTAGATCTTCTCCACACTTGAGATTTTCTGGGGCTTCATCAATTTTACAGACCAACCAGTCACGTGTCAACAATTTTCCTAGCCAAGAGCGACTCCGTTCATACTAGCTCAATTTTTGCTCTTGAAGGGGTACTTTCGCTGGCGATTTCGAATCTTCGGAGGCCTGACCGCAATTCAGACATGGCATCTACAAAACTTTCCTTTGTTTGATTAACAAGCAAATTTGCCAAGGTAGAATCAAGAATACTTATCGGTGGGTAAAATTTCAAGACTCATCGATAGCCACATGACCTGTGTCATTGGAGTCCGCAAACGTTCTTGATTGGCAGTCTTGCAGCTATATGCAGGTTTGCCAGGCACTTTGGACAATTTGTCCCTATTGAAGAAGAGCATGGCGATTTTTTTTTTTTTTCTTCAAGAAAAATGACTGCTGAATCCGTGGTATTCATTTCGTTCTCTCTTCATGACTCTGTCATATCCCGACTTGAGTCTTGATGCCGACTAAAGTCAGCAATACTCTCTTTTTTGATGATTGATGGGATTTCTTCCAGCCTTTTGCATAAAGTGTGGACCGTAATAGAAGAATGAAATTGACTTCAAAGCTAACAAAGGGCTGCAGGCCAATTCAATGGGAGAACTTGGTACAGAATAAGCTCTTATCATGCTACGCAATCAGATACCACCAGCAAAAGACACAATAAGAATAGATGTGCTTGTGGATCAAACTCGAGCAGGCAACAGAAGCTGAAAAGCCCAGAAAGAGGTCCAGATTCAGTTCTGGATTCTATTCCACGTGATGTTTTAGGAGGTGCGCCAAGAATTTCTTTATGAGACATGTGATTACACTTACCATCGTTCAGTGGTGGACACACTGCACCGACCTTTGTTTATTTCGGCTTTTCAATCTCTAACATGACTCTTTGGAGTGCTATGCTCACTGATAAGTCAAAGAAATTTCGATTAAATGGACAAATCATTCATAAAAGCCCTGAAATTTCATCAATAGACATCTGTATGGTATACTATGACGTATAGATTTATTCATGTTGGGGAATCCCCTTGTTCGAGTCACTCAAATCATAAGCAGAAAATTTCAGAGAATTTTAGATAATGAAATCTATTGACAGAATCGTAAGGAAACTAAGGCAAATGTGGCCATTGTGGCTATAACAACAAAGAACAAGGTAAGTAATTTCGGCTACCCGACCTGAAATGTGATGACCATGCAAAACGGTGGATTTTTAATGAGAGCTAGGTAAGCAGCCGTTAATTGGGTGAATCAAGCAAAGAAATAAAAAAACCGATGGTGTTAAATCCTCAGATGATTGTTGGTTGAATCAACTTTGTGTCTCACATAAGCAACAATCGGGAACGGGTGGCACCGAATTCACTTGCCTCATATCTGTACCCAGTCAATTTTGAATCGTTTTTCTACTATAATTTCAGTCGAATTGCACGTCATGAATCTCTTGGAAGTATGGGGATCACAAGGGACTTAAGCAGATTGACCTGAGTGCTTCTGCTAATTCTCATTGTTGATCTCGATTATTAGAAAACGGTGAGTTCTTTTATAGTGTTTATTCAAGTATGTAAGACTTCGGACTCAGCTCAGAGTTGTCACTAATTCCTTAGTGGACCAACAGAATCGAGTGGAGAATAGACCTTTTATCCCGCTGCTCCCCGGAGGTAACGCTGTCGTGCCGAAAACATAACAATTGTATCAGGTGACACTTGGACTACTTCTTGGTCTTGTTCCTATGCGTTCACATCAATGAATCACGCCTTGGCCACGCGGATAATCCAGTTCTGTCAAATCTCGAGTCAAAGCCTATACTTATTGCTCCGAATTTGATCTCAAACGTACTTTCTTATACAACACGATCTCATTTGTGTTTTTGAAAGACTTCATTGTCTTATAGAGCGCCCTTATTTGGCTGATTGGCCATCTTAAGAAACGCTGTCTGGCCAAAAAAAGACTGCAACACCGTAATTTCGCATATGGTCTCCCACTACACTACTCAGTACGGCTCTGCGAAGGTTAACTAACGTTGATCGGACGGGAAACAGTGCTTTCTTCGCGAAATGGTCGCAGCCGGCAGTTATGATTACCGGTCGGCTATAACTCCTTATCTCAAAAGCATGTCTCTATGCATGACACCAAAACCCGCTGGAACTTCATTACTCAGTGTTCTATCCAGACGTATGCAGGTTTTTTTGTCTATAGATATATAGAGTTTTGACCGTTTAACCGCGGTTTCCTGTTAATACGATTTGTTTCTTTAAAAAATAAAAAGTTACTTTTCCCGCCCGTATCGTACAGTCTTGTTGTTTTCTGGTGAACAGAGAGACTAAGTACACAAAATTTGCTCGTGGACCTCGGTTAGACTCCCAATTACAAGAAAAATGGGGGTAAAAGAAGTTGAAGCTAGGGGCCGGGATGAACAATATTCCTCGCTTATCAGTATCCATAACCATCGTTTCAGTGATTGCAAAAACTCACTCAGTCTCATTCGGCCGAATGAGACGTCAGCAATATTCGTCCCTCACAAATTGGAAATGGAAATAGAGTGGGTTGATTCAGAATTTAGCCTCTGAGAAGGAAGAAGCAGGAAAATATTACACCGATCATCCCCAAATAGGAACTTCCTGGCTGCCATTTCACGTCACCAAACGATGCCTGGGGTGAAGTTGCGATCTATTATAGGTTTTCTCTATATGTTGTATGGTTTTTGCGCTTGTTTGGGTGTGCCTGTCATTCTCTGATGAGAGTGTCCTATAACGTGCTATATCTTTGGAAAAAAAAACATTAGGGAAAACCCCTGTGAGCATTTCCACCCACCTGTTTTATGAGAAGAAAAAGCGCAAAAATTTGAAATATTTGCATCATTTTAATTTGCATCATTTCGATCTTGGCTCTCATCTAACGATGAAGAACACGAGAACCTCATTGGGGAAATTTTGGTGTCCTTTTTGTGTGCGCCAGTAGATCGCGATCTATGATGGGGTTCTTTCTACAATTCATATATTCTTACAATCTTTAACCTATTCGTGGACTTCTTATGAGAACATCCTTTTATGTGACGGGTTCTTTCGACAACAAAAGAATCAAAAGATTCACACAATATCAGCTGTTTCGCCAAAACATTTGAGGCGGATTCAGGACCGCATTCAGAAGCGGAGAGTGATCTGAGTCCTGGACCCGTTTTTTGATAGGACAAAAGCCGAAAGGCCGATCCCAGCCAGTACATGATACTCGATTCCTTCACTCCCGGTTCATATAATTGCTTTTTGATAAGAGTTTCTATATCTGTGAATAGCGTTCCTGAGCTGAAACTGCGTTTCAAGATCAAAAATCCAATTCTTGTATATTTATTGGGGGCGTGAATTTGTTTGAGGCCCTCCAATTACACCACCCTATACTCAAAGCGGTACGTCAAAAAGTTTCAACAAATGGAGATAAGAAAGACCCAAGTACTGCTCAGTGAGCAAGCGTATTTAGTAAATCGGGAAAGCACTAATTTTTCGATAGATCACAGAGTTTACGCCTCCTGAATGGGTATAGTTAATCAGGACAAGGCATTTCATTGCATACTTCGCCGTCTGAACTCTAATTCTAGCCGACGCGTCCCTTTCACCGCGAACGCCTGACCACACCTTTTTACCTAAAGCGGTAAACAAAAGAGCTGCTTGAGTTGCTTTACAAATTTTTCGATTTAGGTTTTCTGAGCTAGTTTCGTATAGATCTTCTTAGAATGTTATTGTTTCCTTTCCTGACTAATTCTTACACGTAACGAAAAATAGCATGTGCGGTACGTCTTTTGTTCGGAAGAGGGATCAAAAAAGCTTTGTCTCGGAATGAGCCACTTTTTTGATTCGTCATTGTGAGTGGTGGTGAAGCGGGGAAATTTTCTGAACTCAGATCTCCAGCCACAATCCCTCACGCAAAATCACGTCACATCCGTAATAGACAGGTGACATCCCCTATTCTACTATCATTGAATTTGTCGGACTCTCGCGGTCCTCAAACAAATGAAATTATCAATTAATTTGGTAGGTGCAAGAGAACATCCCCTATAATTCCCTCATCCAAACGGAAATTCCGTAAAGGATCAAGGTATCAAAGTATCACAAGGGCTTCGTGCTTGCCTCGAGGCCATCGTGTTATTCGCGGGTAGAACCGAAACGGAGAACAAATAGAAAATTCCTTTATTATCCTGCATTGTAATTTAGTCTGAGATAAGCGCGAGGTCTGCGGTGGCCAAGGAAACTAGTGGCAGGGTAGCCGATTCTGTAATCGAGCATCCAAATCCTCTGAAGGTGGCCATAAATTACGCATGCAGAATGGCACACAAATAGATTGATACACACTCAGGAGACTATTCTCGTTTGGCTCGAAAGTCAATAGGCCCGGAAGCCGTCTGATGTTTTTAAATTTCCTGTATCTAACCAAGGCCCTTATATTTCAAACAACGCAAGTGCAACCGAGCCCGGAACCACAATCCCGTGCGGCTTCAATCAAAGGCTTGTATCGTGCATTATCTAAAAGGGAGGGAAACTGAGGAGGAGGCTTAGATTTGTTTTTAGGAAAAGTGAGATTTTCGCTGTGACTTTTACAATTGACAGAATGACCGTTGAGTAAGGAATATCGATTCCTTATCTGTAAAATGGGCATTGCTGGGCGATATCGACGCGTGTTTAGGGGTACATTAAGTGAGGACCGAGATTTCATAGGATACGCCTCAGCACCCTCTGCGAAGGTCAGGCGAAGATTTGAAAAAGAATGAACATCCTAGTGAGTAAGGAAATGCTACTTGGAAAAAATTAGACTACATACTACGATGCGGGCCTGGAAAAGTATCGTTTTTTTTTTCAGCGTGCTTCACTCACCTGGCTTGCTG
This sequence comes from Metschnikowia pulcherrima, assembly GCA_009746055.1. Lineage (NCBI taxonomy): Eukaryota > Fungi > Ascomycota > Pichiomycetes > Serinales > Metschnikowiaceae > Metschnikowia > Metschnikowia pulcherrima. The sequence continues at coordinate 1,442,856 of VFXK01000010.1, forward strand.
GGGTGGAGTTGCCCTTTTTCGCTTGATCAGGCCACGGGCGCATAATGACTCCTTTGCATCGTGCATGAAAAGGTTTCGTTTCTGACTTCACCCTATCTGATTAATCACTGAATCAAGAAATTTCCCTGTATCACCTCCCTCATTAAAAATGTGGGGAAACCGTCAAGGAGCACCAGTTTCACAGGAATGCCGATAATTAAAATTAGCCAATCGTGCGGCACCACGCAGAGGTCCAGGCACGGAGCACCTTGTTTTCAGTCTCCTTATCGCAGCACATGCAACCTTTGCGCGGCCATTTGCAGAATTTGCGCCCAAGCCTCGTGGCTAGGATGCCGTCTCAATTGTGATATTTGCACAGAGCAGCCACAATAGGCCGGTTGATCCCGTAGCACTTGCCGGGTATAAGTAAATGGAATCGCAATGTGGATTGCACTTTTTGCTTTGATCTGAGCTTCAGAATTTATTCATACTTTGGCCCTGAAAAACTCAATTGATTGATTGAAAAAAGCTCGCGCCCGACTGCCAAGTGAATACTATCCATTTATCTGAAAATTTCAACAAAGAAGAAGAGCAGCATTTGGACACGAATCTCTTCTTGAACATTATATATGCATTGAAGTCAAACCCTCATATGGCCCCTTCTTCGTTGGAAAATGACTTGGACGAGTTCAACGTTCGGTACTGGGAAAGCTGCCAGGAAGTTATGACACAAGAAACGGGTCTGGGCATACTAGTATCTCGGCTCTCGTCGCCCTTGCCCGTTTCGAAGAGTCCTGAATCCGGTAAAAATCTGCAATACCTGGAGCACGAAAAGCCGGCGGGTAAATCCAGGGGGAGTGTGCCTCACGTGGTAGAAGAGCGGGAAGAACGACATGCGGTGGCAGAAATAACCAGCACTCTGGGGAATAGAGACCATGATACATTGCATGGGTTGAAGACAGGCGCGGAAGGCCCTGAATCACAAACATACAACAATTATACTTCTCCTGATGCCTGTGCGGGTACCAAGGTTGAAGCCCCCAGATCGAAACTCATCCCTGAGTTTCCCCAGAGACAGAATTTGGGCAACCCTTTTTACAGGAGAGGTTCTGCTGGCAAGAAATCCCCTGTAGCTCTACTGCAGCAATAAGTGAGCTCAATTCTTTGTGTAAAAAGGAATTATGCGTATTTAGCTTCCTGGTGTGACGATCACTTCTTATGACTACATCATTTGTTTTCAAGTCATGTACAGATTGATTCATCCTTATGCAATCTGACGTAGCACGATTTATTGGCCTCTTTTTGTATCGCTCCGTTTGTTGAGGCTGTTTGTAATGACGGCTCTGAGAACCAGAAGACTCCAAGATTCATGATGGCCTGACAAGTGTGCTTTCTAGCAGATATATGTGAGTATTCAAAGGTTGTGTGGGGATGATGATTGCACGACTTTTGCTGAGCACGAAAAGTGCCCGACTTTCTTTCATAAGTCTCGGCAAATCCTGACCCCTTGACGTATGCACAGCCCCTGGTAGACCTTAAGAAAGTTAACAATTTTCAAATTATTCCGCCTCGAACCCCTATCAGAGTCCTCTCAATCCATCAATTCTCAGTTTTGTCAAAAATTACGGCGCATTCGAGAAGCCACTGGTTTGTTGCTTTTGCTTTGCTTCCTTTATCAGACATGTGATCTAGTGAAAACTCAAACAAATCTGTGACCACTTCACAATTGTTTAATCCTTGCTCCAGGCTCGGGCCTTGAGCAGAAAATTTAATCAGCCTATCCGTCCATATCTATGCACGCCAAAGCTTTCGGCAACCATTCGGCTGCGTCGCCTTGGAATCCCCAGGTTTTGCCGATTTTCCCTTCGAGCACTTCTGGCTCAATATCAGTGTTGAAGATTGCCACAGAACCGCCACGCGACCGGACCAAATCGACATAGCTATTGGCAGGATACACTGTGCCGGACGTCCCAATCACTAAAATCAAGTCTACGGGCCCGGTTTCGAGAAAATCGTCGATTTCAGCGAGAACCCGTAGTGGGAGCAGTTCGCCAAACCAAACGACTCCAGGACGCATTAGAGATCCACATGCCGGACATTTAGGTAATTGATCTTCTCTCAATTCCTTAGTGGGTGTGAATTGAGGCGATGCTGCTGGATTTTTGCTGTCTTCCGGTGGCTCTAGGCTTGGTTTATTGTTGCTTCCTATGCAGGATTCATCCAGTGGCATAGTTTGTTCTCTAAACACTTCAGAATTAACATAATTTGCCGGCTTTTTCGGCTCAGACTCACTCTCGTATTCTTCGTAAGTGTCTAGCGCGTCTGTGAGCGGGTCATCCTCGTTACCGCGATCAACAAACGTGCATGTGAAACTGGTGCATTTTAGGTCAAAAAGCGAACCATGAATTTCGTACAAAGTGCCCCTCTGATGTCCTGCCCGCGCCAGCAACCCATCGACATTTTGTGTGATTGTTACGAATTCCTTGTCTTTCATTTTAGAAAGCTTTGCTAGTGCAAAATGGCCCTGGTTCGGTCGTGCTTGAAGTGCCTGATGTCTTCTATATGCGTAGAATTGCCATACGAGTCCAGGATCGATATAAAACGCGTCGGGCGTGGCCAAATCAATCATGTTGAAGTTTTTCCAGAGTCCCTGGCTGCCTCTGAAAGTCGGTAGCCCGCTCAGCGCCAGGAGTCCTGCTCCCACTAGGGCAATTATGCGTTTTGACTGCTTGAGACAACTCTGAAACTCGGCTAGATGCAGTGCGTGCAGTGTGGAATCCATTGATACTGGGGGATATTCTGACTGATATTTTCGGTGACCGGAAGGGGGATGGATGAGCACTTAGGGCGGTATTGGGTGAAATATCTGGGTATTGTATCACCTTTGGGCAGATGATTAGAACTATGATGCTTCAAGGCGGAGTGGTACTAATATTTTTTTGTGACACATGTAAGGAAAAATCGGCTCTTTGTATTATAGTTGCATGAGACAAGACAAGCCTTATTGATAGCTATTGAAGGTGTTTGTGGCCTTAAGTTGGACACTTGAATCACGAAGTCACGCCAGGATCTCAAATCTCACAGACGCTTTGAAGGTCAGGCTGCATGCAGGACCAAGCACATAGTCCCTTAAGTGTGCAAGTAACTTTTATCATGCAAGGCTTTTTGGACTCATCTGACGCCTCAATCAAACTTTCTTCTCCTTTCTGATCTTCCAGGCCAAGTATTTTGCAGAATGGCCCACAGGTGTGAGCACACGTTGTGGTATCACATCAGGCGGCGCGCGGAACCATACCGGATTGCCGTTTGAGGTAATGAGCAGCTCACTTATTTGCCCGAACGTCACGTCGTCCTCTTTGACGTCTCCCTGTTTCTCTTCATAGGAAACAACGCCACCGGGAAGGACTGCAGAGTATACCGATGTGGTCGTTTGGTAATTTGACGCAAGTGTACTCGCAGGGGTAGTGTCTTTGAAAGCCTTGTTGAACCCCGGTGTGGGCGTCGAAAAAGACGTGTCCTTGATTGCCGGTGAATCGTATGGCGCGGGAGAGTCCTCAAAGTGGCTTGGGCTATAATTAACATTGACTTGTCGCGTGCCAGAGGTGGAGAATGTGCCGCCATTGGAGTTTTTCATCTGCGACACGGGAACAAACACATAAGCCTTTCTCCCAGACACCAAGTCATCGTACTCAGGAGCCGGTGTCACGTTTGGCGACGTCAGACACTGGCCCAACTCATCATTGTCATATGGTGGCTTTTGGAAAACAGCTCCCACAAGTGGAGGGCCATTTTTATTGGGCCCATCAGTGGGTGCAACCTGCAGTGCATCATCACCAGAGTTGGGATCCAAGAGGTGCTTGATAGGTGAGTCGTATTTGATCAACTTTCTTGTTTCATGGATCGGCACGATTGGCTGGTCCAATTGGCGGATCTCGTCAGGCAAGCAAGCCTTCCACGTGCGAATTCTGTTAAATGCATACGTGTTGGCATTGTAACGGAACTCACATATGAACCACTCGGCGCCCTCCGGAAGTAAATTTGGTGGTATATCACCCTTCTGATAGTGAGTCAAGAAGATTACGTAACATGGAGCGACTATGTCCTCAGCCTTGTGATCCGAGTACTCTCCGGTCTTACAAACCTCATTCATGTAGAAAATGCGGTCTGCGCGGTGACAAGTCTGTTCAGGGCGGATGTACCAGCACACGTTTGTATACTGCACTCCGTCGGAAGACCACAAGCGGAAAATTTGGCCACAAATTGGTTTCTGAGCATCGTTTGGGTTGCGTATAAGCACCCAGTCGCCGACTTTGTAGTTGTGCCCGTTCACTGAGACTTGGTCCAAGGGAAACTTGTCCGTGCCGGAGTTTTGGCCCACAGTAAAGTCGGAATCTGGGCGCAGCATCTCATGTTCGATTACTGCTTCGGCCTCCTTTTCAAATACAAGCAAGTCGTTAAGCACGGTAGCATTGGAGGCGAAGTATGTCTTGGCGTTTCCCACCATGCGCAGCAAGTCGTCCAAGAATTGTTGCACAGAGACGTATTTCCGCGAGCGAACCCTGGTACGGATCTCATGCAAGCTAATTGGGTTTGTTACCACCTCATAATAGTCCTTCTGCAGCTTGTCAGGCAATCTCTCGAAATGTGTTGCCACAAAATCCTCGTCCGGCCTAATCTTTTTCAACGACTTCAAGATTGTTTTGATTCGCAGCTCGTAAGGCTTGTCTATGATGGGAGGACGACCCCGGCGTACCGCGCCGTCATGCAGCTTGACGCCGCTGGACGGTTTAGTGTAACGGTGTGTGGGTGCATTTTCCTCCTCTTCATCATAGTCGTTCTTGACAAAAGGACTGTTCAGGTCGTCGTCCAAACGCGGACCATAGTCGTCCAAGGGGCCGAGATCGGGGTAGTGTAAAGTGGAGCTGTTGGGCACCTTTGGGTCCAGGGCCAACTTCGGAATGGCCGTGTCGCGGATAAATCTGTCCAACACAAGCGCATTCTCGTAGATCTCCAGCCCTGGCTCGTTATAGTGACGAGCGTTCCACGTGATTTGCGCCAAGTCGTCAATAAACGGTTGCGGCTCCTTGTACTGGTGCCGCTTGATCGTGCGGCCGATCGTGTGGAGCGAAATCGGCTTCGTGATATACTTGTAGTAGTCTGTTCCCGTGCGTGGAGGGAGTCTCTGGAAGTCCATGTGGATCGGATTACCCGCCCGGTTTGTGAGCGTGTAAATGGCGTCAAACACGTTGTTGAGCCGCGTGACCAATTTCTTGATTTCACGGTCCATTTTCTGAGGTTAGCCGTGCGTCAGGTGTTTTGATTAAAAGGTATTCAGAAGAGTTTTAACTGAGCTTCGTCAATCAACCAAAATTGGGCCACGAATTTTTCAAACCCCGTCGATTTCTTGCAACGCCCTTGAAATATACCTTTTTTTTTGATAAATTGATCAGAATCAATCCAACGGTAAGATTTCGTGAGGACTATATGTTTCTAAACCTTGTTTATGGAGGGTGATTTCATGAGCTCCGCGTATATTCGCGCCCTGTGCCCGGCACGACCAAAAAGCGTTTTCTTTCTGGCCAGCCTAGCTAGCTTGCGCGCTGGGTGCAAAAACGTGGGAGCAAAGATTGATCATAGTTCTGAGAATTACATGTCAATGAACAATTGTGAGCTCTAGGTCGATCATTTGATAGTTTGACATCTTGGTATTTCCATATCATATCAATTCATATCATATCACATCATATCGCGTGTAGTAATATTCATATAAGATGGGCCCGTTGAAAAGGCTATTGAAGAGAAAGGCAGACGCCCTGGTGCAGAGCCAGGATATCAGTCTGGATACAGGCCTGGTGAAAGTTGCTAAGAAAAGGGCCAAGGCGGACACTTCACTAGAAAAAGATATCGAGAAGTTTGTGTGGCAAACGTTTCTGAAGACTTTGGGAGATCCAATCGAAGCCATGGTGCAACGAGTGTTGGAAGACGCGTTTGGCAAGAAAATGGGGCGTCACGTGGGAACTACTCTAGAGCACACAGTGGAGGCAATTTTGGAGGAGATTTTGGAGAAAATCTTGGGCAAGGTGTTGGCAAAGCATTTGGAAGGGATCATGGAGGCCCTTGTAGAGCAGGCTCTAGGAAAAGTGTTGAATTCCGCGTTGGAAAAAACTTTGGTTCGAAATCTAGACCGCGCACTTGACCGGTCATTAAGCAAATCTCTAGAGCGTACTTTGCGCCTGTTCTTGGACTTGTCTGTGAAGCCGCGAAGGAGTCTTGCAAGCCGTATAAAAAGCTTTTTTGGCTGGAAACGAAAGGACGTTGAGACGACGACAGACGAAGCAGTAGCGGGGCAAGCACCGTAGGGGTATTGATAGGTTTGCAAGGGGGATGGATCCCAGGATTGTGCTCGGAAACGTGCAATCGGAGCAATGTGTCAATGTTTCATCAATCACTGACGGTTCTATAATTATGGCCTCAACTCTGTCTATTTTTTCCCGGTGACGCTCAGCAATTATGGATGAGCATCTTATAACTTCGTTATCAATAAAGCCATAAATTCTCACATCTTGCTTCTTTGTAGTCTGATAAATTTGTGTTTCCATAATGACATGGCCTAGTTGCACGTTCGGGCTTTTCCTTCCAGCAAGAAAAGCAGTGATTTTGAGACCTGTCAATCAGAGAGAATCCGCAGAACGCTTCATGGACAACTTACGGGATGAAGACCCCTCTTCCCCACTGGAACGCTGAGACGCACATTTCCGGCCTTGTAATACAATTTTGATTCACTTTCGTTTCTCAGAGGAATAACGACTCTGAAACCAAATCTTGTGAGCCAAGAGAGTATCATTAAGGATTCTGAGCTATCTTCTCTTGATGGTGAACAAGTATACAGACCACAAAGGCTGTTCTCCTGAAAATTTTTAGGTTCACTGGATGAAAAGCGGGGTAACTTGTATCGGCAATCGCCTCATTCCTGTCGTTTCCTCTCGAGATACCATATTATCACTGGACCGAAAAGAGACGATTTGTGAAAGTTTCGCGTTTGTTTCGCATAATTGCGATCAATCGTAGTCACCATCGTCCGAGGCGTCACTGTCCAGACCCGGACCATGATAGTCACGCGGAGCAATTCTGTGAGCCAAAATGTCCCCTCTCAAAACCAGTGTCCTCTCGGCCCTTCTAGGGCCATTGGGTAGCTTCCCCTCCTGGCCCAATTTTCGCGGCAAAGCTTTCAAACTCGAAATCTGGAGCAGTTCTTCTCTGTCACGCGCCTCAATTTCTAGCCGCAACCGAGCAAAGCTGAGGGCACCTTCGAAGGTTGGACAGAGGGCCAATTGGGACTGTAGTATAGGGTTTCGAACATATGAGAGAAACCGATCCAAGAACACGGGATCGGCGATTCTACTCTCGCACCTTTTGTGTTTGTGGTATATCTTCTCAAATTCTTTCATTATCCGCATTAGGCTTTGCTCATTCAGAATTGCATCAAGTTCTTCAGTGATTGTCATGGTTTCTGCAACGCGACTGCCATACTCTCCTCTGAGCCAGCTACATACCTGTCTTATGGTTGTGAATCTGCCAGACTCTATTTTCTGATTCACACCTCTTCGAGCATCGGATCCAAGACGGGCGAGACAAAAGTTGATTTTTTCGTCTTCGGTTTCCAAATTCTCATACGCGAGCCTGCGGTCCAAACATCGCAAAAAAGCAATGATGGCAGACCTTCTCTCATGAGCAGATTCGTAAAAGTTTGGGTCAAACATGGACAATCGGGGCGGGCCCCGCTCGACCAACTCAAGCCTGGGCGAGGTCCGGCCGCTTGTGATCGAAGGTGAAGTGTCTCTAGCCGACATTCCCAAACTCAGTTTGTCAGCACAAAAGGTATCGTCAAATCAGGATTTCTATGCAGATAATAAAAACAAATCTATTGCTTTGGTCTGTATAAGCACCAACACGCCAGTATATAGCGTTCGTCTATAAATTGTAACTGGCTGTACTACATGAGCTTGACCCAACGGTCTCATCGTTGACTCAAGCTGGAGTGCACATGCGAATTGGGAGTGCATATACTGAATTCGAGGCTCAATGCAAAAGTGCCAAAAGCGGAAAGCGAAAGTAAAAAAAGGTTTGGTGCCGGCACGACTCGGGTTTTGGAAATGAGCAAGAATAGCCCGATTCGTTTAGATGAACTTTAGCGCCTTTTTCACATAGTTTGGGTTCCGAAGCAGTAGCTATTTAAGACCGACTTGCTCATTCCTTTACAGCATTGTCCCACCTCAGATCTGTGTGTGCACCGAAAGGGGGGAATTCGCCCAAGTGCAGGCCCGTCGGAGACTCGACAAGCATATACTGGCTTAGATGAGAGCACACTACTTTTGCATCCCAGTCCCAGTATTATTATTTTTTTTATTGTTGTGTTTTCTGAATTCTGCGTAATCTTTCGAAACACTGCCAGCAATAAGCATTCACTTGGTATTGAGTGAATGGCGCAGTTCTCAAGATTACTGGATTTTGAGCTTTAAGTACCATCTGAAGTGAAAATATTCATATAACCATGTGGTGAAAAAGATGTTCCCTAATCATACTGGTCTTCATGGGTGCCTCAAACAAAGATAAAATACTGGTGTTGTGAGTCTGGAGGAGTACACAGCATGTACGTAATACGCTTTGAATTTCGGGCAATAGAATCTCTATTTTTATAAACAAGAGGTCCATAAAAACGAAACTCGTTGGAGTAAAATTCGTGAAACGCTGATGCCACTGTGGCATAAAATCGAATGAATAAGTTAATTGAGTACCCAAACCGATTTTGCCATCTTTTTCTTGCGCGTTTTGCGGCCGCACCGACCCATCCCCTTATTGGGTGCAAAAAAGCTTAGTGAGAAAGTGTCCCTTGAATACAGCACCTCAGCGGGAAATACAACACTCTTTTCATTATTGATAAAGATACAACATGAATTTGGTACGCAGTATTTCTTTCAAAAAAAAGCCAGTTAAGGAACTGAGCGAAAATGCAAATCGCTTCAAGCATGAAAAAAACCACGGGAAACCAACCAGGTTTGGGAAAAAAGCTGGCGCTGGTCAGAGAGATTTGGAGAAGCTCTTGGCGGCTAAAATTGAGGCTCCGTTGGCTATAGTAGTGAAAACAATCTCAACAGAAATTGTGAAGCCTTTGTCAAAGGCGTTGACTGAAGCGTGGAATGCAGACACGGCAGAAATGTTTGGCCCCCTTTCACAGGCGCTTGTGGACCCACGTGATGTGATTGCCACTATAAACTTCAAGGATATGTCAGAATCTTTCTCGGAGGTTTTGGCTGCTCTCGTCAAGAAGTTATCGGACGACGTTTTGGTGCCTTTTTTAGTTGTCGTTCGGGTATTTTTGGAATCAGTTCTTGGAGAAAGGTACACGGAGATTGTGGCGTGGCTTGAGAAGACCGTGCGCAGCATTATTCCAGAGATTCTTAAGGCTATTCATGGAGATAAAAATGATTCAAAGGCGGCGAAATGGGTGAATGCCATTATCGATGACCTTTTGCAAGCAATTGTTGGTCCACCAAAGTCCGCTGGCACGGCACAAGGCTTGGGGAGGCTGCAACTGAAGTCATCCACTAAAGCCACCATTCTGGCGCCCGGCTCCTTCAAAAGTCCCTCAAACGTACCACTGAAGGTCATTGTGCCTTCCACTAAGCTTAAGCCTACTGTTGAAGAATCATTGGATGGCTCTTTGAAAGAAACCTTGGAGGATTTCAAAGTTCACATGGATGAAGCCTTAAAGTGATTCGGGGTGCATCGGCTATTGCTGATCCTTTAATGTTTTATGACGCGTTATTCTAGTGGAGTGCAATTGTGAAAAGTTTATGCGTACTTTATTCTCCTCTACTTAGCGGCTAAAATATAAAAAATATGATTGGCCTCAATACTTGGGGTCGCCGTAGATACCCCAATGCTGTTCCACATTCCAGGGCCCTGGCGCTTTCCAGTAGTCGTTGAATGTTGTGAACATCAAGACCTGATTCCCGAGCACAGTTCCCAAACCTTTCACCGCTAGCAACTGGTTTGCAACTGAGGGAACCGCCTGGCCCTCGGTATTCCCCTGCGTGGGCCAGCCACTTTCTGTCACAAGGATCTGCTTCGAGCCGCCACAAAAGCTTTGCAAGCTGTCTATCTGCTGTTTCAACCATATCCCTGACGTGGAAGCTTCGATCCCGGAGAAATATGGATGGCAGTTCACCGCAAGGTAATCGCTTATATCGCACAAACTGGAGTCTGCCATTGTGGCTGCTAGAGTGTCGACGGTGACAAGATAACCGGTGTAATCTGGGGCGTTCAGTTTGAACCAAGAACGGGCACTGGAAACTGCACTTGCCACCTGCGCCGCCGTTCCTCTGGCGGAATTCACCACTTCGTTTCCGATGGCCACAGTATGAACGGCACTCCAACCACGATTACCCGTGAGCACTTGCTGCGCCATGCTGGGCAAGTCTGTATCAACGGCGTTTATGTCCCAAATTCCTAAAAACAACTTCTGTGAAGACAGCATTGCCGCCACCACGTTCTCTATTCCAGAGCAGTCGACTGAATATAGCCGAATCAAAGTATGGCCCAGGAGCATCTCGATATCCAGCTTCACTTGTGATGCCGTCTTGCACTGGCCGTCTTTTGTGTATGGCGAATAACTAATGCCAGCGCCCATCTCTGCATACTTTGACACGGCCTGGATCTGGGAATCCAGCATCCCTGAGTTGCTCGAGCCACTCTCGGTCGATCCTGAACTGGCTGTGGGTGCTTGTGTGCCTCCTGCCCCTATAACAGTCACCAACCCCGTGAACGCTGGTGCCTGCGAAGTGGTGGCAGCACTGGTGGTTGCACCAATCGTTGGTAAAGTCCCAAGGCCAGACGAAGAGGGCTGAACATAATTGATGGAAGATCCCGTGGATGTTGTTGCCTGTCCTGTAGCGGGTTGTGTTGCATCAAAGCTGGAAGTGGTTCCAGTTGCTGTTGTGGCCGGCACGATGACTGATTGGGTAGTGCTTCCAGGCGACCCGAAAATACCCAACAAACTTGCAAGCCAGCCCCCAGACGACGTTGATGCAGCCGTTGAAGTTTGAACTGCTGTGGTGGTGATACCAGTGATCACTGTGTTCACTGTGTTTGCCGCAGTGTTCACGGGAGTAGCAGCAGTATTGACCGGATTTGCCGTGCTTGCAGCGGTTGTAACCAGACTTGAAGAGGTTTCTGCAGCAGTCAGTTCACTTGAACTACCATCAAAAAGCGAGAGAAGCGAGTCCCATATGCCCCGCTTGTTCATGATTGTCGACCTCTGCGCACTTTGATCAAAGGCTACCGGCAACGCTGCCACAAACGTGACTAGACAAAGTAGCCTGATGAAAATCATGTTCTTGAACAAAAATATGAACAAAAAGGCAATTTTTCAATTATGTGTCCTATTTTCAGGTTGGGGTATTCAGTGTATTTACGTTGTCCGCGGCTTGGTTTCTGGGTATGGGAAGAGTGGCGGAAGTCTTCAACCACTATTGTATTTATGGTGAAGAGAGGTTTTGCAAAGGAATGTGCTTTAGTCAAATCGATTCGAATGCTGGTCTAGTGCCAGGCTTTTCACTCTATATATGATCAGGTTGGAGATGGACGTGCCATTACATGACCCGATTAGGCAACCGGCCATTTCGCAGCCAGGTGCGAATTGCCCAATTAGGCAAGGCTGGTTTCAGCACTGATTCATCGCATAGACACAGATTCTCCGTAAAAGGTATCGAAAAGCAAATGGCCCCGCTCTGAAGTTTTTGCTTGTGCCTAAATTTCGGGATTTGGCTGGCTCGTGAAGTCTTGGCTCGTGAAGTCTTGGCTCGTGTCGTGCCACGGCCATATGATTCTGGTAGCACATATGATTCTGGTATAACTACTCGGAAAGGTCTGCCCACACGAGTAGAGTCGTTTTACGAGTCCCGAGAGAGAAAAAAAAACAAAAAAGAAATCATGTGTTCATAAATTGACTGAGCAATTTTTTGATTTCTCGCACATGCTTTATTTCTAGCGTGTTACTTGATTTAATGTCTTTGGGGTTTGAAGCCTGTTGAGGAGCTGTCAAGATTTCGGTTCATGCAGGCAGTTGAAAAGTGGGGTCAGAGATGTTTGGTGGTTTACAGATAAGAGACGAGACAACAATGGTAAAGCCTTATTTTCATGAAAACTATGTTGCTCTTCTTAGCGTCAGGAATCAAAAAAAAGTGAGATTATGCTGGTTGAAACCAGAGTAACATTAGGAAGAGCCCTATTCTTGGACAGCTAACCTGTATCGTCGTGTCGTACTTGATGCATCACACTTCACTCAGCAAAGGGAAAACCACCAAGCCCAAAAAGAAAAATATTCACACTGAAATTGATCTTGAGAAGCGAGCCCTGGCATCAAGTTATTGCGGGAATGATTTTGAGTCAGTGACAGTCACGTGTACACTATCTGAAATCTGCAGACGTGCCTTTTAGTCAGACATGCTATGGTGCCGAACATATCATTTATTTCGTCCTCGTCGTGAGCTAATTATAGAGTAAAGCTTGTTGAAAGATTCATTGATGCTGTAAATGACTGCAAAAACTGAGTCCAGGATTTTATGCATTGGGAACAAAATATCGCTAGAAGCATCACCTGGCTCGTGGAATCATTCCAGCTAAGATCTATGTGTAGTTATATGCTCCATTTTGAGTCTTCATTACATACTGAAACATACGTAGTCAAATTGTAACACGCATTTACCCCGGCTTTTGCGTGATGAAGCGTGTAGTCATAATCCAGCGCTTTTTAATGCATTATCTGTGACATTTATTCTATGTCGTAGCTCTTGCGATTGTGGCTAAATCGTCAATGCATCCACGCTACTGATACATCAACCATTGACCGAATAATTGCAAGTCCATGATTCTGCTCTAGCGGTCCTCAAGTTTAGCATCATCAAAAAACGGCCGTGAAACAGCGCACATTTCTCAAAGTCGTCAGACCTTTGGTTGAACCCTCAATAGTATTCTCATGACTCCGAAATGGGCTCAGATACACCGGCAATGACCTAAGACAAAACGATACATAATGGAAGATACCAAGAAAAAAAATCTTGAAGGCCAAGGGACGCAAACTCTGACCTGACATTTTCATGTTTTCGTAAGTGTAGAATCTGGTGACATAAAGCAATTAACAAGGCCTAGGAGTGGTGGACCATAAACATTCCAGGGCATGACGCAATTGAATATGACCAATTTATGTTGATCCGAGGCTCGTTTTCCGTTTTCACTCAATTCACTCATATTATATTAAATCCGCTCGTGATCCACCGCATTAAAACGGTCCTAATTTACACGGTTTGCCCCTGAGAACCCACACTGCATGCAACAGCTGCCGGCTAGTGGAACCACCTGATGATGAAATAGCATAACACAAAAAACACCACCACCAACAGCCAAAATAGCCACTTATCCTGCCTCGCGCGGCGCTCAACACGCCGGATTGTGCCCTGGCTCACACCTAATGTCATGAGACTCTGCTCGAATTTTGCGCCCAATCGCTTCAACGTCTCGTTTTGGTCCACCAAATCACCCAACGCATTCTGGCCCATTTCGAGAATCATATCTAGCTGCTGATTACCCCGCCCAAGCGACTGTTTTTCCTTGTAAAGGCCCTCCAGGTAACCTAGGTGCAGGCCTGCGTTCTGCATGTTATCTTGCCCGTATGGATTCTCCGTGCTGGCATGTCGGCGGCCCATCAATTCCTGCCTCGATTCGGCCTGGAGCAGCACTTCTCGCTGCAGCCTTAGAGCGTCGAATTTTTGCTGGAACTGAGATAAGTCCGTACGGAACTTCTCGAGCCGCACGCGGTGCTTTTCTTCGGCAAAATTATTTTGTTTCATCAATTCGTCATACTCCTGAATGGTCTTTTTGAACGCCGTAAGAGACGTGATGATAGTGCCTTGTAGCGACATCGGCAGCGTGCTGAGGTTTTTCTCGAACGACGCCAAGTCTCGTGTCAATATTTGTGTCTGCCTCACGCCATGGTTATAGATTGAGTTCATCTCGATGAAGCAGATGGATTTGTTTAGCTTTTTTAAGGTCAATATGTGTTGTTATCTACAGGCTCGGTGTTGCTCGCATGCAACGTAATGTGGTACTGCATGCAATGTGTGATTTGGTAAGTGATGAAGTCGGTTCAGGCATACGTAGGGCTTCAATTCCTTTCACTTTGATGGCTTCATTGAATCCTTTCTTATGGCATACTCGCTTATTCGTGTCATGTTGGTATTTCTCCACGTTGTGGCAGAAACGGCGACAGGTGCTATTTGTGGTATGCCAGATCACGTGACCTTACAGTAAGTGTACCTTCACATAAATAGTCGTGAGGCTTTCCGTGCACGTGTAGAAGGTTTCAAGGCCTGAATCGCTTCAAATGCAGTAGAAATTCATGATGAGACAGCTGTATTTCTGACTATGCTCGTATACACCTTTGTTTAATTACAGCTCTGATTAAATTCTCTCATACTGCTAAGCGAATTCCATACTCTGCAGGTCTAATATTGTTCTGGACATGATTTGTGTGTCCCTGAAACTACACATAGCAGACCATCCTCCAAAATGGCACTAATTTTCCCAAACAATCTCAGCATAGCAAAAACTTCGCTAGTTATTTTACACAGATAATGGATTTCAGACTTGCGAAGGCTTGTCTTTCCTACTTGTTGTCCCTAGCACTAGCTCAAGAAACATCACAGACCTCCTTTGTAATCACTGATCACAATCAGATCAATCCAATGAGCCAGAGAAATTGCCTATTCGTGTACAAGATAAATCTTCATATCTGGCTACTATCGGGCGTGGCCTCAAATTGTAATCAACCGAGCTTGAGGTTTCGCGGCTGCAAATCCGTACGTGCTGAGAATCGCTCAGGACATGGATCCATCTGTGATAGTAGTGGTTGACCATATGATCTAAAGTCACATTGATGCCCTTCTTATTTGAATCGTAATATTCCATACAGACACTATCGTAGACGCATACTTTTTGTGTATGTACAAAATACGACACAACGGACAAATGATAACCGAATTATGCACTGTCCCCAACATTTATATCATGCGGGGAAACAAACATGCTCGCAAGCGCCTATAAAAGAATAGGGTCCCCCGTCGGTTTCTTTGCCACTTTTTTTTTCCTTTCAAGTCTGGCGCATCCATTAATTTGGCTTGCGTTCTACCATGAATGCTAGAGGCTTCCCAGCCGGAGAGCCCTTGGCCTTACCGCTTGGGTTTAAAAACCTGAGTTCGATGGCTGGTGGTATTCACCCAGATCACCTGGTGCACGTTTGCCGGGCTCCGGGCGGTGGGCCCAAAACCTCGGGCCTGAAAACTTCTCAAGGGATCTGACCCTGGCAACAGCCTGTCGGTACATGGTCTACGCGGTGCACGAACCGCGTGCAAACATGACTCTTCCGAAACTTGTCGAAATCAAGTCTCGCTAACCTCGTCGTTACCGAAACCAAACCAAATCTCATCTTTAAGCGGGTGTCTCAATAGTTTTTTTTAATACAATTTTTTTTTTCTAAAAGGTGCATGCTTTTCGTAGGGCTTTGGGCCACCGCCTCTTTCGTTGATATTACAATACTCACGAAAGGTCTCATTTCAACCTCAAGCTAGGTTTGCTGATCGATCACTTTTCAGGCGGGGTTTGAAGCGATACCGATAAACAACTTACAAACGCAGTGCATTGGATCTGGTGCTTTGATTAATAGCTTCAGACTCTGAAGGCTCGACAAATTCATGATAGGTCGAAAGCCCAACCTTACTTCACGTCACTGCAAATTGTTGGTAAGAAGCCTGGCTCTGGGTAACTTTACTTTCGAAAAAGGCACAGTTAAAGAAAAACCTCAAGGCATGGATAGTGATGCGCCTGGTTGAGCATGAAAAGGCTTCCCACACCTGAGCACTATTCTAACATTTTCACTCATGAAAATAGAAATAAAAATGATAATCATCGACGTAACCATCAACAATCAACCCTTGGCCATCCAATTCTAGTCGTGATAGTCATAAACCGTACAAAGAAGCAAAAAGAAACAGCACTCTGTATGACGGTATTACCACGCTTTATGCATCGAAAATAGAGGCGATTTCAAAAGCTCACGATTCGTGTCACCTAGCCAAAAACCGATTTTTTGAAAGCTTTCAAAGCCAAAAAATTACCCAAAAAACCGAACAAACGCAAGCATCAACGCAGCCGTACCGGAGCTGACACCAATCAACCACTGCATGACCTGTGTCTTGACCGACTTTATCTGCATCTGGACGTTGGCAATCTCCTCGTCTATGCGTGTGAATGTATCCTCGATCTTCAGCTCATGGATAGAGCTTTCCTCTCTGATACGGCCTTTTTCCAAGTTAAGGTCGAGTCTTACCCCAGCCAGGTTTTTCGTGATCTCCTCCTTGAGCCTATTTTGAAGGTTTGTGAGGTTTGTGCGGAGCAGCTCCTGGTCTTTTTTCAAGCTGGTGAATTCGCTTTTGTCCATGGTTTGCAACTCGCCTTTCAACTTCGCAAAATCGACTTTTTGCTGGTACGCCACCGAGTTGAGGCGCTCCTTCGTGACCAAATTCCTCGCTATAAGGCTGATTCCGTCGTTCACGGCCTTGTTGACGATTCCCACCGCGGTCTCGGCCTGCTGCAGGCTAAAGCCGCCTTTTTCAAGCAGTTGCACAAACTTCTTGGTGTCGAAACGGGTCACGGTGCTGAGATTCCTCCGGCAAAGTCCGATGTGGTTCATAATGGTGTTGATTTGTGTGGTATTTGTGGATTTGAAAGTTTAAAGGTATCGAGGATGAGTGTTCAAATATTCAAATCTGCTGTACTTTGGATACTATAAGTACTTTTCCACAAGTCTATATTGCTAGTGTCTGGGCCCAACGGGCTTTGTATGGTTGTGCGACGTGATCATGTCCGCCCAGCCGCACCTGGCATGCACTGAATAAACGGCAGTGACTTGCCCTTTTTGGCGGAGGAAATACAACGGTGACCAGATTACTCTTTCACCTTTAAAAAACAATTAAATCTACCTAATATCTTTCTGAGACCTTTTCAAAATATTCGATCGATTTTTAGGAACAAGTTTAGCAAGGCTAGGTGTGCCCTTCCATAGGGGCAGGCACTGGTGAAACCTGGAACTGGAGGAGTAATGAGAGAATTATCGTAAGCTCCCATATTTGCCATACACATGCATGAATGAGATCTAAAACACGATTTTCATGATATTTCAGATAAACTTGTGAACATTCTGAGTCTTTGCAAGGAAATAAAGGACTCTTTGTATTTTCGCTGAACATTCTAATCTACTCTTTTTTGCAACGGTGCTTGAAATGATTTGATAAATCGCGCATCTTACTGGGCCACCGCCCTCCAAAAGAATGACCCAAGGCATCAAACCCCCGCGCTTCTCTCTACTTTCGGGTCATCTTTCTAATCCAACTCAAACTCGAACAAGTTTCAATTCAAAAACAGGATTTGAATTCAATCTTGATTCCTGCAAACATAAAAGAGGCTCATGATTCCACGGAACGCCTCGCGCATGTTGCGTGGCCTAGGGCTCTCCCAACAGAGGTTCAACCTGCGCTACAGATCGATAGACGAGTTCAATAAGCAGAAAAAAGCGTACGATTTCGGGCCTGAGATCGACAACTTCGGGTCCGAGAGCCAGCATAGCAGGCTCCTGGCGGATTTCCAGCATGAGCCATCGTTGGAACTGCACCCAAAACTTCAGAATTTGGAGCCGAATCTGGCCGAGTATAAGTACCAGCTCATGCTTTTGCAGCAGGAGTTCCAGCACGAAAAGCAACGGGAGCGGGCGAAGTGGGAGACGAGGGAGCGCATGAAGGGGCTAGGTGCTGGCGTCGTGGCGCTAGTGGGCATTCTTGCCACTTATCAAGTTGTGATGAACTACAAGTATTTGAAGGCGTACTTCAAGGGTTTTTACGCGTACGATGTGGACGTTTCGCAGGTCAGGGATATGAACGATCCGAAGAAGAATAAAAAAACTGTGGCCAATCTAGTGGACCGTTTCACTGCCGAGGCAGATCCGGCGTTTGTGCTGGCGTTACAGGATCTGCGCAGCGTGCCTGGCGTCTATCTTTTTGGCGCTGTTTCTGGCAAGAAATTGCCCGCGAGGGTGTCGGGATTCGACGGCATGTTTATGAAAGACGTATTGGTGACCGACGATTACGTGGTCGCTGTTGACGATAAGGGTCGGGTATTCCACTACAACAAAAGCATTGATCCTGTGCAGGTCCAGATGCCCGGGAAAATTCGTCAAGTATTAAATGCCGGCGGCAATTTCTTCTATGTGGCACAAAATCAAAGGGAGATTTATCTCGGCGGCAAGCTCACTCCTGGCGCAAAGCCCAACAAAGGCTGGTTTCCGTCTACGGTGGTGTATCCCGTAGAAAAGGTGGGGTTGCAGGGTTTTGGCAGGCGCGAGCGGATTGACTCGGCCGTCGCCGGTGCTGACCACCTTCTTCTTCTTACTTCTCAAGGCCGGCTCTTCGGCGTGAATGCTGCAGAACTTCCGCAGAATAAGGGCCAGTTTGGCCTTCCCCGCTATGCCCCAACCAGCCTCGAAGCCGTGCCGCAAAACACGGCGTTTGAGTTGTTAAACTTGAACAACGAGGTGGTCACGCTGCTGACGGGTACAAGAACAGTGAAACCGCGCCAGTTTTCGGCGATTGCTGCCACAAAATACACAAATGCCGCTTTGGAGCTGAACGGTAATTTGTGGACGTGGGGCGACAACAGTGCATGTCAATGCGGACGCGCGATTGCTTCTACAGACGATACACAGCCCGTTCCCAAGATGGTCTACTCATCAAAAGACTTGGTGCGGATTGCTAAGTACAGCTTGGAGGATGTTGGTAAGAATGGCACGTTTTCTGTCGAAGACCTTGCCGCCGCCAGCAACACGTTTTTCGTGAAAATGGCCTATCATGCTGAGAATCGCGACCAGGACCTCATTCTCAGTTTCGGCGATGGCTTGAAAGGACAGTTGGGAATCTCAAGGTATGTCCATATGTCGCATACGCCGCTGGTGTTGAAGAGCCTCGTGGGCATGAGAGAATACGACGAGGAGACTAACACGGCCCAAAACATTGGCATCAAGAGTATTGTCGGTGGCGGCGACCATGTCTTCGTGACTCTAGACAATGCCGGCCTGCAGAAGGAGGTGTTGGTGTTTGGCGACAATTTGAAAGGTCAATTCGGCAACGGCCGTATCGCAAAGAGCGCCAAACCCTCACCAATGCCCAAACTTCTTGAGCCGGAAGATTTTGACGGGTCCACAAAAAAGTTAGCGTTGAAGTTGAACGACCAGAACAGGAATAGACTCCAGCTTGGCGACGGCGATATGAAGGGCGTGGAACAGGTGATTGCAGCGGGAGAGCACAGCTCAGCGCTATTTTACCGCCGCAAATGATGATGTATATTAATTTATTGCTTGTCTATAGAATACACACGGCCATGGGCCGTCCTTGCACAGTTACAAGTCGAACAACTCCTTCAAGATTCTGATGGTGTCAGCAGGCTCCTTGACGGCATGGCCGATGGTTCTCTCGTCGGTGTAGATCTCGTAGTCGTTACCACCCTTGTAAGACTTGTCGCCGAAAAAGTGAATCTCCTTAAATCCTTCGTCAGCAACGTGCTGCAAGGCGTAGGTCTTGTCCCAACCTGTTGGGAACACATCAAAAGAGATCTGGCCACCAATGGAGTAGGTCAAGCCATAGTCAGCGAATTCTTTTCTCAAGGCTTCGACGAACTTCTCCCTGAGCTTGTGCTCGAGGTCAAACTTCTCAAAGTCGTTACGCTCCTGGGTAGAGGCGTTTCTTCCGACAGGAGAGATGTTGATCATACCGTTTCTGAACTCCACAAAGGTACCTCTTCTGACTGGGAGGTCGAGCTCCGACAAGTATCTCAACACGAACTTGATCAACTTGTTGTACTTCTCCTCGCCGATCCAGCCAATGAACGACTGCGAGGCAAGCTCCTTGCCCTGCTTGTAAGCGGTCAAACCGTTCTCAGAGAAGCAGTAGTCGAAGTCCTGGAGCACGGTGGGGCCGAGCTGCTCAACCTGCTTGGCGAGGTCGGAGCCGCCGACGAAACCAATAACAACCTTCTTTCTCAAGGCTTGCAAGGTCTGCTTCATCTCCTCGGAGATGGTCAATCTGGCGGGGGTCAAGGTGCCATCGACGTCGAACAACACCAAGGTGTCTGGCTTTTCTTTGTGTGCGAAGGACATGTTGTGTTTTGCGTCTGTAAATATGGTCAATTAAAAGAGCTTCGCTTTTTTTTTGGGCCCGTTGCGGTTTTTTTATAGTCGCGCTCTGGAATGCCAACGTGTCTGACGCGACGAAAGTGGGCGCGTAGATGGATGTCGCTCGGTGCGGCAGACACGCGCAGACACGAGACTGAGACAAAAAAGCTCACAGCGGGGAAGTGCTCACTTATATGGTTTTGGGAAAGAGCGGGGTACTAATTGAATCTTTCATTTGTTGGGCTGCATCTTTTAATTTTGGGCCTTGACATCGTCATCATATCGTACAGTTTATGTGCCGCATGATTCGAGATCTCGATTAGTGGGCGCGAGTCTGGTGTGTAAGTCAGGTGCCCATAACCGCAGAAAAGCGCGGCGAAAACGGGCGATATCCATCCTCAGAACTGCGAGATCAAAATGCTGATGCTGCTTGATCAACAAAAGCTTTGATGAGAATGGCGAATAATATGAAAAGAATCATGTTTTTTGTATATAATGGCAGCCTACTTCGTGAAATCTTAAGTTTTGGGAATAAAAGAGGTGCCCAATTTAGGTGCTGTGCTACGACATTCTCCAGATCAAGTGAATTCGCCAAGGAGCGAAATGTCGCAAAATGAATTTACACGCTGACATGCTTGTTTGAGGGCTCAATCTCGTTACCTTAAGTCCCACACTGCTTCACAAAAAGTTACAGTTGGTCTAACTAGAAAAACAAAAGTCTACAACAGATTCAAAGATTCAAGGATCTAGTATTCCAGAGCTAAACTATACAGCGGGGGTATTTAAACCTGGTACTGGTAGTCTGGGAACTGGGCCAAGTTCTCAGCCAAGTTACCCTTTCTGGACAAGAACTTGACGTAAGCACCGTCATCTCTGACCTCACCGTTGTTCTTCTTGGCAATGTACTCGTCTCTGTTAAGAGGAGTGAAACCCCACTTCTTAGAGATAATGATCTTCTGCTGACCTGGGAACTTATATCTGGCTCTTCTCAAACCCTCAATGACGACGGCCTTGTTAGAGTCCTTGGTTCTGGCGGACATAAGAATCTGACCAATGTTGACTCTGGCAGCCAAACCGTGAGGCTTACCCCAGGCACCTCTCATACCCTGCTGCAATCTATCGGCACCGGCACACGACAACATCTTGTTGATTCTCAAGACGTGGAAGGGGTGGACTCTGACTCTCAAGTGGAAAGAATCTCTACCAGAGATCTTGGTGATGTACTTGTTGGCGCAAATACGGGCGGCTTCCAAGGCCTCGGAGGACAACTGCTCCAACTCGTTAGAGACCAAGTGGACACACAATGGGAACTCATCGACAGTGGCCTTCTTTCTACCCAAGTCGTAGATTCTGATCTTGGCGTCTGGGACAGCTCTGTTGTATCTAGACTTTGGGTAAGGCTTGTTCTTACAGTATCTGTAACATCTAGCGGGTCTTCTAGCCATTTTGTCTGAAAAGTTAGTAATAGCTAACGGTGAAAATTGTGCGCGCGCGAAGAATTTTATATGAAGCGCAATATTTTCTGGTGCTTATTAATGCGCACGAGATTTGCAGCAGGCGTGCGGTGCACAAAAAGTCAGCGGCAAAAGTGTGGCGAACATCTGCACCAAAGGAATCGCTGGTATCTGAATCTGGCATATTCTCAGATATCTCTTTGATACGTTCGATAGATGATGCTTCAGGAAATGTCTCATAATCGACTGATTCTTGAGTTGATGAAGCAAGTAACAAGGTGACACCTGATGAAAAAAGCTTGCACTTTCTCGATGGATGCACTTTCAAATATACTGTCGCCGATTCAATAAGTGGAGTGTATTTGTTTTCAGCAAGCCTTCCCCGCTATTGCCTGCTATGTTCAAATTTTGGGGATCTTTGCTCGAGGTTTTTGGCTTTCGGGGGGATCGTCAATCGCACGCATGGATTCAGCTTGCCCGCAAATATACCAATGTGGTGTTTCGCTCGCTTGCACAGGTTCTATAAGGAATTATCACATACCGGTTGGTTACTTGATGGTCAAAAAAAAGAGGACTCCTGGAATTTACACGATTTTTTTTCTCGTTGCCATACCGAGCAGTGCGCGCGTGCACACAATGCAGCTGGTGCAGAGTGAGCGCTGGATGCGCACGTGACCTGAAGTGACTGCTCATTTACATTAATGGGTGTTACGAATCATTTGCCTCTATTTTGGAATGAATTGGGGGTTTGAAATGAAAAGACCGTTGTTTGAAGGTTCATGTGTCATTCATGTCTAACACGATTCTCAAACTCGGTTTTGAAGCCGGTTATCATGGATGTCCTGCTTTATTGAATGCGGAAGGGAAAGATCCTGTGAGACAACGAAGAGGAAAGCAACTGTTGCAGTTTAGTCCCTTTGCACGGTCTTGTTTTTTCGAGTGTTTTTGTACTGACTATATCAGTCCTTCACGCATGTGTATTAAAAAATTTGATCATTCGTTAAAAGCTGGCCAGCGCTGTATGCGTACATTGAGAGACGAAGCCGTGCTCATACAGAAGTGAGACAGGCAAATACTGACCCACCCATAAGACCCGCTGACATTTCTCATGGTGTCTTTTCAGGAATTGCAAAAAACGACCAGCTTGATCATAAAAAAGCAGGCTTGACGCTAAACATATGAAAAGGGGCTACTTGACACGCACGACATTGCAAACGTCAACCCGAAGGATTCTTCGTGATTTGCTGTTCTTCAAAGCTACAAGCGATTGTTTATCATGTCGAATCATCCGGTTTGCGTTGTGATCATTTGAAAAACGCCTCTATTTTGCAACCTTCGCAATTCATAGCATGCACGCGCAGGTAAAAGTCTCGCCAGAAGCAAAAGTCGACATTTATGAGCATATCATGACACGATGAAAGAGGATATTCATTTCTCGCTGCGGAAAAAAACACCAAGCTGTTTCCAAGTAAGCGTATTGTTTGCCCCACTGTCCACAGCGAGAAATCGAGTGTTTTCTTCCGGGTGGGCTGGTCAGGCCTGTTTTCACGTTTACACTAGAGGATAACAAGATTGTCAATATTATAAAATGGTACACGCAGCAGCATTTAAGGGTCAAAAATTTCTCTTTTTGAAATTGAAAATTCAACAAGACACACAATCTTGCCCCTCACATACGATCTCTTTCAAGCCATCATCACTGCAATCTTGTGTTTTTTTTTTTGCCTTTCTTTTTCTTGTATAGTGCGCGCAGCCTGTTCACCGCATGGCATCGCATCGCATCGCACTCCCATACGCCATAACTCCATAATCTTGAATCACATATTCAACAAGGAATTTTGGACACAAAAATGGGTAGGTACAGTGTGAAACGTTATAAAACCAAGAGAAGAACGCGGGACCTTGATTTGGTGTACAACGATCTCTCGAGCCGCGATTCGATTGTGGCGTTGAAAAACCAGCCTCTAGATGAGACCAAGCCCGGCTTGGGCCAATACTATTGTGTTGAATGTGCCAAATACTTTGAGAACCAGATCACATTGGACCGCCACACGCGTGGGAAAGTGCATAAAAGAAGATTGAAGGACTTGAAGCAACGCCCATACACGCCTTTGGAGAGTCAGGCTGGTGCAGGATACAATTTGGAGCAGTATATGAAATCCGTGGAAAAATACAAGCAGATCGAGCAGAATAAGAAGGACAACCAGGCAGAGTACGATGCTCTTGTGGGACAGAAAAAGCCAGATTTGGATGAGATCATCACGGGCGTGCCTAAGGAGGAGTTGCCGGAGGCAATGGAAGAGTAAGTCACGTGACTTATGTACTTACATGAGCCACCAGATTGCCGTAAAGCTCATGTGACCTGATTCCTATGGCCAGAATTCGGCGAAATTACAGCTCCAGCTGAATTCCAAAGTCAGCAAATCGCGCGTTATGGCCATGGTCCAGAATCTGCTGTCACATCCAAGTCTAGTTTAGTTGGCGCATGAAATGATAATCTCGTGTGGTTTCTTTTGCGGTAATCACCCCTCAAATGTTTTTGTATATGGGTAGCTTTGGCTGGCCACAAAGCCACCAAGAAATAGCAGAATAGAGGATACTGAAAGAAGCTAAAATTTGTGAACTCAAAGTTTAAAGGACATAGTCGTGGTTATATCACGTGATTCGTTGGAAACCTACGTAAATGTATACCCCACTGTTTTCAAGACACGCAAAACTAGACAGTGTTTAATGTGCTGCAAAATCAAGCTCCGCTTTCCACCCCAACTTATGAATATATTAGGGAGTAAATGCTCACATTCAGGAGCGGACTGAGGTCTGCGGATCTAGGCACTTTCCACTTAGCAAGGCAGGGGAAGTGCAGCAAAAATGACCTATTACGTCTCTTTTCATGAATTTCTCGTGCAAAAGCCCGTCTGAAATCCAAATGTATAGCCTTTCCGAATAAACGAATGAAATGCAATAAAAATCAGAGCTGTGCAGGGTCTAAGCACGTGACCTTAGACTGGAACCTTCTGTAGGTCTTGCCGTTCGTCTCGTGACAGCTTCAAACCAAAAAAGTCTGTTATCAACAAAACGGGTAAGGTTTTCTTAAAACAAATCGAGCTATATATGACATTCATCAACTTTTGTCGCAGAAGTTGCTTGATCATTTACTTTATCGAAACACCACTATAGACTGTGTGCACACCAGTTTTTGCTGATGCGCGATGGGCCTCATCTCTAAATGAGCTTTCATCACCTGAAGTCGCTCAAGAAAAGCACCAAAGCCCGAATAAAACAAGTCATACATCCCGCCCAATCTTCTCAAACTTGTAAATATGGGCAAAAAGTCTTTAGCAGAGCAGATCGCGGAGCTCAGCGCTCCCAAAAACGATTTCGACATCGAAAACTCGGAATTGGCCGACCCTTTTGGTAATAGTGATGATGAAAATAACTCGCTGGGCCTGGACAATGAGGCTGCACAAAGAGAACACTACGTGAAAGTTCCAAAATCGAAGATCAGACGTGAGGACGGTTTGATAAAGGATAAAAAATACACGGGACAGGTGACAAATAGAAAGGCCTTATATGAGGAGAGTGAAGGCGGCGAAACGGGCCTGGAAGACGGTTCAGATGGATCCGAAAGTGACGATTCAGAAGAAATAGACGAAAACGAGAGGACCACAGCGGAAACATACAATCAAGCCGGCTCAGAAAGTTCTAATAGCGAGTCCGAGAACGATTCCGGCGATGAAACGGGCTCAGGCAGCGAAAACGAGTTGGATGCAGGATCAGATAACAGACAGCGGGAGAAAATCAAGCAAATGATGGCGTCGGAGCGGAAACATATTGTCAGCAGGCTCTCGCAGTCCGCTGCCGCCGACGCGTTGAAAGGGTACTCGATTTTGCAGCAACACAAGGAGTTTGACGCTCTCATTGACTCCAGATTGAAGGTGCAGAAGGCATTGACCTCGCTGAACATGCTCCCCGCCACGCAGAAACAGTTTAAGGAGGTTTGCGGTAACACTGAAGATCCAGCTGAAAAAATCCAGCTGGCCACCGCGGCGTGCTACGACTTGTTAGACACAATTGGAGCCTTGCGCGACGCGCTTCTCGAAAGAGAACAACTCCCCACACAAAAGCCGGCGAAAAAACGCACTTTACAGGAGTATTTGGCCCGCAGCACGAAGCAGGATGCCGTATTGCTGCAATACCGCTCACAGGTGTTAACCAAATGGCTGGCGAAGATCCAGAACTCGTCCGGATCGAGCGCAATGAATGCCAGCAAATTCAAGGCATTGAACCAGTCGGCAGAGCAGCAGGTGGCGAACAATTTGGCCGACATGGACCGGCTTGTGAAACGCACGCGGCTCAACAGACGCAAGATCACGCCGCTCGGATTCACCGCAGACGATACCAACCCCGAAGATGGCAACGAAAACATAGATGCCGATGAAATGGCAGATGTTCCTGCACAGACGAGGTCGTTGAACATGCAAGAAATCCCCCAAATTTTCGATGATGAGGACTTTTACCGTGTGTTGTTGAACGACTTGGTCGATAAGAAAATCCAGCTGAGTGATCCGACGCTGGGGCTCCAATTTGCTTTGCGTGGCGCCGCGTCTACCAAATTGAAGAAAAACGTCGACAACAAGGCCTCTAAGGGCAGAAAATTGCGGTTCCACGTGCAAGAGCCAATCGCCAATTTCGACACGCCGAGACAATGGGTACAGTGGAACGATGACCAGATCGACGAGTTTTTCGCGTCGCTTTTGGGCCAAAAGATTAGCATGAAAGAAAACGACGATAGTGAGCCTGAAGCCGAGGAGGAAGAAGAAGAAGTTTTGGGCGAAGATTCCATCCAGCTTTTTGGGTAAGGCGGGGACACGCGCAGATTGAAACTATTTGAACAATACATTAAAAACTTCATTCATGACATTTGAGCAGAAAGAGAGCTTTTCGCATAGATTATTAGGGTGAACTGTTTTTGTGCTTACGCATGAGCTGGGCGTGTAGTCCTTTTTATGACTATAACTTGATAAGACTTGGCTTGTTCATCCTAAAAAAGATGCTTACGAAGCTGACCACGTTATAGACCAGTAATACTTTAGAATTCTTTTATGCTTTTTTTAAAGAGAATAGACGAGTCAGAGTGAAAGATTATTATGTGATTTGCTTACAGCAGGAATTCTGCAAGATTATTTCACTTGTACCATTCACTCACTACGAGAGTTTTTGCTCGAGGACCATTTCCCAGGACATTATTCATTTTTCATGAAGAAAACGTTCCCAGAGACGAGATGATTTTAGTGAAACTTGCCATCAATTATGAAATCAATAGTCTTCCGTAAAACCAATCGATCAACCACTGCGTACACGTGGTCCCCCCATTCTTGTCGATTGATAAAATTACGTCTACTTCACATTACCTGACTCAGCCAGTAAAAACTAACTTTTGGATGAGAGTTTGCCAAAATTGTTTCAAATCGCCCAGCATTCAACACTCATAGAGCTTGTTTAAGACGCTGAAGCTCTGAAAATCGTAGACGGCAAAAACTTCTGAACGTAAAAGGAGGGACTTTTTAGTATATTACAAAAAGTCTGGTTGAAATTTAAAAAAAAAAAAAAAAAATTCTTGCTTGGACCAATTTTTAAGAACATTCAATGCTGAGCCCAGATATAATTACCCGGCACGATATCAAGCCCATTATTCAGCAAGACTCGTGAATTCAGTCATGGGTCGTTCACTTGATATGGGGATTAGATGTATACATTTATTTTGCCGTATACTCACAAAACAAACGAGCTTTCATGTATCTTTCAAGGCAAATTGTCATCGAAGTTGAATGTCAAAAAGTGTATCATTGAGTAGTTTGGTGTTTGAAAGCCACTTCCTTCCAGATGAAAATGGGCTCCAGAATCGATATAATCTAGATCTGAAACAGTCAAAAGACTCACACGAGCCGTGCAGGTAAACACCGTTGTTTCACAATTGAACGGTTGAACAAGTATTTACTCAATGCATCGTTTGCTAGAATGCCAAAGCGCGATTTGTGGTAGAATGTATGGAAACCAGAGCTCGACCGTGCTAGAGGGTTCAGTGGGGTGAGTAGCCAAGGTCTCGAGATCCTTACTTTTCGAGAACTCAAACAAATTTTGGAATGAAATCAAAAACATTACGCAGATCACTCCTTCAGGTGTCGCTGTATCTAGCAGACTAGCCTTACTGCTCACAATAACCCTCACAATAAACAGAGCGTAACCTCCAAAGCCCCTTTTCATACTTTCCATCCACTTGTCACAGTTTCATATCGTTATGCATTATATATACAAGCCCCCTTTACAACTTTCTGTCCAATCTATTCAACTTCTTCGCCGTGCGGGCATTATTTCTCGTGCCCTGGCCTCTCACAGGCAAGGAATTGGCGTGTCTGATACCGGCATACGAGCCAATCGATCTCTTTAACGCAATATCGTCCAAAATCTTCTGTTTTAACTGGGTCTCGATCGTCATTTCAGAGAGCTCCTTATTGATAGCCATGATCTGCGGCTCGCTGAGCTGGTTCATTCTCATTTGTGGGTAAATCCCGACTTTTGCGCATATCTCCTGCGCCGTTTGGTACCCAACACCAAAGATCCGTTTCGCCAACCCGATACGCACCAACGCGTTGTGTTTGATGGCCTTACCGTATATATGTACACCCATTTCGGACTATGATGGAGCGGTATTTGAGCCAGTCGATTTTTTTTTTGGTTATCATTTAGGCGCGATTTGGAACATGCACTCCAGCGAATGCGAAAATGAGTAGCGAGTAAAATTAGAGATGTGATAACATATGTGAAATGTGGCGAGCTACCTACTTTTTGCTTTTTGTGGGAAACAAAATCACAATTCACCGATAGTAGTGTGAACAAAACAAGTTACGTACGTAAAGGCCATTCTAAGCGCACTTCGAGGCAGACTGGCCGACGAAACACTCATTATCTGTGAGGATAGCGTTGTCTCGTTAAGAACCGGTGAATTTTGCGATTATAAGTAGTGTGTCTCCTACGACGTAATTCTGTGGTGAGAGAGTTCATTGGATACGTCTGACCAAATGATCATGAAAAGCCGCGGTAACTGAAGGACAAGTGAAAAGCGATAGATATACTCAGCCCGTCTGTCTGCAGCACTTCATCATACCTAATGTGGTGAAATAGTTTCAAAACTCCAGAGGATCACATCGCGAACGCGATAGATTCTCGCCAAATAACACAGAAAAAGGACTTCCTCTACTACCTGGTGAAGAAAAAAAAACAGGTATGTGAGCGAGCATGGAAGTCACGTGAACGCCAGCCTTGTGGTAAGGTACATCTATTATAATCACAACATTCGTGGAGGACTGATGCAGAGGCGGGATTCCAGGGAGCAGAACAAATTATGCATGCACGGCCCTCAATATTAGCTAGCGGTGAAAGCGGTTAGCTGTGCAACCAACATCAAACGCCCTGTTGGTCAACATCTAGGCGTAGAATTAAAAGCGACCGTAGCAATCCGATCATGGTAATAAAGCTGGCCATTCCAACGGGCACAACGGCAAACACAACAATGTTGTAGAAGTCAAAAAAGCGAGGTCTGTACTTGCCCTTGAGATCGATGTTCGACGTGACAAAATTTTGGCCAATGTAAAGAAGTGTGAGCGCACAACTAATCAATATCCAGGTATGGAGAGCGTAGTTGTAACCCTCCGCAGAGAATGCCGCTACCAAGTACTGCTCAATTGCAACCAATATGGCCGACATCGTGGCCATGCGCACAATGGATCCTGTAGTGGTGTAGCTGACAATCCAGCGCACCATAAGCCCGTCGAGCACGGAGTACAGAAGGTAGCCGGCTACCAAGCACCACATCCCTGTGAGGAAATGTTCCGACATTCGCGCTGCAGTGATTCCAGAGGTGGATGCGTGCTCAAATTCCACACCTTTGAATAGCATCCACCATGACTGGAACAAGCCTATGACACACGGTATCAAGGAGATGTCTCTGCATGCGGCAAGCAACAAGTGCTGGCGAGCATTGAGAAATTTCAAGCCTAGCGTTTTTAGCGAGCGTTTCTCGTCACGCACGGGGCTTGGTGCTGAATCCCGCTCACGTACACGCCCATTAGTTGAATCTACGCTGCCTCTATTTCTCATATTCGTGGTTGTCAAGACAGGGGGCACGTTTATTGGCAAGGGGCGGCCTCGCTCGAGCACTGAGTCGCGTGATGCACTTACCCCGCTCAAGTCATGCTGCAGTCTTGCAGCGGGCCGAAGTGGTTGCCAAGAGTGTTGTTCCTGTGACAGTTCGTATGAGGGGATCCGCTCACCAGGATCATACAAATCATGTGACACTGACATTGTCCCGGAGCGCGTGACATCGTTTGAATGCCGTCTTTCATGGAAAGATGCTCTAGGGGCACTCGTCAGACCATCCCTGATTGGCCGGCTAGAGCCGTATTCCTCATCGATTCTGTGCACGGGTAGTTCGTCCAGAGTTATGGATCTGCGAAATAAGGGATGCATGGAGCACCGATGATGAGTGGTATGGGAATAGGAAAGAGTCGGCCAGTTCTTGTCTCATAAACGAGGTAGACGTTTGGCTGCAAAAAACGGGAGACAAAAAAGTGTCGGAAATCGAAAGGGGGGAGGGAAGCGTGACCCGTCTAAGAATATGTTGCACTTGAAAGGTTATTGCCTGATGAGACGCATCAAGCGCTGCGCTGCGCGAGGCTTGAGAGTGTTTCAAAAGAGATGCCGCCGCAGAGGAGGTGCAGCATGCATTGCCGCATTGGGACAGGGGCCCGACACTTGGATTTATCGAGAACGAGAGAAACGAGAAAGATCTTTTATTTTTTTTTTACCAATTTCGGGTGACAAAGATGTATACGTTGATAATTGAGGAAAAAGTGCTTGCATCAGACGCAGCGTCGAAGTTCACATCACTTCTATACAACATAGTCGCCCCCAGTGAGGGTGATAAAATTAAGGTTTTCTGTCATGAAGCCACAGTGAAACTTGGTGAACTCGTTCTGTTTCAAACTTTTTCATCTACTATCGTTTCTTCATGATTTTCGAGTTCGTGTGGCTTCAAAATAAGAAACTAAAAACCCTCTCTTTACTTAATTCATTTTAGCGCGGCGAGACCTTTGGAATAAAGTAAAGAGATCTTTGGGAATGGCGCCTCATCAGATAAGCGCCAGTGCTTAAGTCTTGGGCAAGGAAAAGGGTCTTAGGTAAGGAAAATAATCAACCACGAAGTTCCGATGAAGCGATAGTATCTTTTTTTTTTACCTTACTTACGATCAGTGAAGTCAATGAGAATTTTTTCAGTCCAAACGTGTCAGGATTTAACCTTGACAGATTGATTGAGCGTGATGAAACACTGATTGAGCCAAAATTAGAGAACCAAAGAAAAAATAGACTTTCACCATCTGGTCAGAGGCGGCCGGGCTGATAAATATAATTCGCGGTGCCGTTGCGGTGGTTAACTTTGTTTGATAGTCTATCCTAAAACGTCACCGCGGGTGTCTCCTACCTGACAGAATTCCGATTGAAAGAAACATGTATTTTCACAGGATTGACATTTCGATGCGAAAATGTCATAATGTCATATGATCGTGTTTCAATGATTTTGTTTCTAAAGTCTACTATCTGTGAGCTTGCGCAAGCTGTAGACGAATTGTAGATTCATTTGCGTCACACTAATCAGCATTCCAACTGCAAACAAAGCATTTTGAAAGTCGTTCACATCATATTAAAAGGTTGTTGAATAGTGCATTACTGAGAAAAAACTGGGTTGAATCTCAAAGAAAACCAATAATAAACTGTAGACTATCGGTACGAACGGCCCGCCATGTCTGCCTTACGTCCACTCACCCCTGTACACCGTGCATGATTCAAATAAGGCAAGCGGAGCCTGTTACGTTGCGGCCCAAAAGCACCTATAGTCATAGCCTCGAGCCGATTTAATTCTATAGATGAATCTGTATTAACCTGGTATATATCTGTAAGCTGCGTTTGCAAATGAATGCGCTTAAATGGCCTCCAATTGCTGACTGATCTCGTCCAACTCGGCCTTGGCAGCGGCGTACTTGGCGTCCAACTCCTCGAACTTCTTCTCCCAGTCGTCCTTCTCGGCCTCCAAAGACGCAACCTTACGCTCCAACTGCTCGGCTTTGATGTCCGTTTCGCGCAACTTCGCGGTAGTCTCTTTCAAGTTCTTGTCGGCCTCCTCCAACTCCTCCTCGAGAACCTGGTTCTTCTTCGTGTAGTTGTCGTTCAGCGTGCGCAACGAGTGCAGCTGGTCAGCGGTCTCTTTGATCTCGGTGACGTCCGTCTCCAACTTCTCCACCTGGTCCTCGAGAACCTGGTTCTTGCGCGTCAACGCCTGGATCTGGTGGTCTTTGTCCAAGTTCTCCTGTTCCAACTCCTTGATCTTGTCCGCCAACTCGTCAGACTTCTCCTGCCACTTCTCGGCGTCTAACTTCAAACTGTTAATTTTCTAGGTTAGTTAGTATTCATGCATTTATAGAAAAAGAGTAAAGTTCTGGAGAATACCAGTAGGGATCGCCCCTCGTCACACAATCTCTACCCGCCAGGCACGCGTGTGATTTGGGAATTCATTGTATGATCTGGCTGTAGCGATCAATTATGACGAAAGCAGATCATTCGCAGTCATTTCATGTTTATACATACATCCTTGAGCTTGTCCATTTTTGATGTAGAGAATTACGATGTTCGAGAAAGAAAGGAGATTATATAGGCGAGGGCTATTTTCGCTTTTTCGCTCGGTGTGCCAACGCACGGGCGCCCTCGCGTAAACATTGGTCACGTGCAGGATCTATGCCGGGCCGCGTGCTGTTTCAAAATCGGCTATGCCGAACTTTTTCACCCTACTGTCATGGGTAACTCTAAATTTCTTCAAACAGTCCGTATAATGGTATATTTATGGCTCAGTGTATTCTGAATCGTGGAGCCAGATTATTTTTTCCACATTAAAATTATGAGTCATGACAGTTATGAATGATTGAAGCGCTCTCACGTCTATGAAACGTTTCCAGTCTGGAGCCAGCGTACTGTAAAAAAGGGTCTCGAATTAGAAAATGCTAGAACTTTTTTGTTTTGATTTCGGCCAGCATACAAGCTTCTGAAAAAAGAACGAAGCAAAGCTATGATTGCGTTCACGCCCTTCGCTTTCCTTGTCTGGCATGCAATTGTCGCTTGCGGCGCCCATTGTGAATTCTTATAATTCTCCGTTGAGAGGCTTCGAGGGATAAATTTGTCGCAATTTGCTACTGTACTTGTTCATTCAGCACTGAGAATCTAGATTTTTAACTTGTGTGTCAAAAACTCACAATCTTCGAAAGGTTAATATGCCGAGGCCAGGGATTAACCTTTCTTAATGGAAAACTAAACAAACTTTACTCTAGGTGCACATTCTCCCCTAATTTTTTTTTGTATGGAATATCAATACTTTTCAAATTTGCCAAATTTGCAATGGGCCTCATCTCTCAGCTGGGAAATAAATTGAATGAAATCTCTTGCTCTGCTAAGTCCTTGAACGACAAGAAAATGGGTCAATCCAATCAGCCAAGGACACAAGTGCCACCAGGGGTGAATCTAGTCACAATATATATGAAAGAAAACAAGGTTTTCGAATTTCGTAAAATACTTGTAATGGAACATGAACCTCATGTAAATTCTGATTGAGCGCATCATTGAACATCAATAGTTTTTTTTGTGTTACATCGGAAGACACCTTAGTCTCTTGGGATAGATGCCCAATCTTCCTGAAGAATCAAACACCGTAGAAAGGTAGAGGTCTAAAAGATCAACTTCAGTTTCAATCATATGAGTGGCTGAAACACTGCAGAAATCATTAGAAGATTGGACAGAATCAGCATGATTAATATACAAGTCCACGCTCTTAAAACTGAATCATTCCCGGGGATCCGAAAATCAATCAGCGGCATCAACTCCATTATTATCATTATTCGCCGACAAAAACCTTGAATTCTCAACTCCAGTGTGTCACATTTGAAAGATTGCAGCAGAGAAAAAAAAAGATTTATCAATAAAATACATGCTTTTGCTGGGGTGTTCTGCTCGAGCGTGCGTTTTGGCGTAGCACAAATCGTCCGCCTATCACAGGATCACTTAAAAGCTAAGGCAGGTCTTGCAAACAATTTTTTTCTGTGACCTATTCGCAACTTTGATTTTATTTGGTAATTTCTGAACTTTCCAAAGCCAAGACAACCAAATTATGTTGAGTCCAAGCGATATAGAGGTGACTAGCACTCTTCCGGGGGACCTCCTACCGCGATTCCATGCAAAAGAGAAAGCACAACGAAAATTGGAAAGAGAGGCGAAATTACGCGAGTACATCATATACGGCTGTATTATTATTCTTGCGGCAGTGATTATTGGGTTGGTTGGCTTTTTCGTCGTGCGCCAAGTTGAGGACACTGAAGGATAGTGGCCTTGGCAAACTTCGTCCTTATTTACCATGACAGTGTGTCAAGTGAGCAAGCCCATTATGATCAGATTAGGGCAAGAGCACCGAGATTTATGAGACAATGACTTTTTTTATCCTCTCAATTTCATGTCTAATGAATGGATATTTGTATTATTAAGAATTATTCTTTGTTGAAGCCGATGTAGCCCTCACAAGAGGCAAGTACAAGTTATGGGTCCGAAAATTAGGCAAATTCAATTGATAAAACAAAAGTCTTGGTTGAGATGCGGAATTTGACGATCATTAGAGTTGACATTGGCCGGCCAATTTTGGCTGATTTCTATAAAGATAATCAAACGTCCATGATTCGTATGCTGGCTTGAGATGAACGAAAAAAAATGCTTTTACATTCAAAATGGTGCAGTGGGAAACACTTCACGGGCAGCCTGTAGAATTTTGTCCAAATTTGACAAAGACTACAGACGCAAGTATTCTTTTTACAAGTGTTCATAATTTACAATGTTGCGACCTGCATATAAGTGCCACATGCTTTAAATGATTATCGGATAGGCACCAGGAGAAACTTCCAGAAGAAGAACGATTTGATCTGTGAATCATTTTCAACAATATCTCATCTAGTAAGCTCAGGCTACGTCAACGCTAGACTTTCTGTAGTCGGGCTAGACCTCCCCAGTATTGGCCGCGCACGACCACGCGCTATCAAAGCTCGCTTTCCAGCTCTTTGAATCTTCTCCAAAGCCTGAAGAATGTCCGACACAAAAACGGATCCCACAAAATTTCTCGGCTCGATTATCGGCAGCGCCGTTGTTGTTAAGCTTCACAATGGCGTGGAGTACCAGGGCGACTTGCAAAGCATTGATGGGTACATGAATGTCGTGTTGCAGTCTGCGAAAGAGTCCGTTCAGGAAAAGGTGACAAAGTCGTACGGAGACGTTTTCATCCGGGGAAACAATGGTATGTTTCTATTTTCAATTAACCTTCAAGTGACCACAGGTCCTTTCAAGTTCTTACAAACCAATTTACTAACCTCTAGTGTTGTATATTAGTGAGTGCTAGCTGGGCATATAAGCATGAATAAATGAAGAACAAAGCCGAAACCGAGACAGAGAACTTGATGCTGGCGCTCAGTGGCGTGGTACGGTCATGTGTTACTGCGTCTTGAAGCCGTAGATACTGATGAAAACATGACTGGGAAACGACTTGCCTTGTTGGCGCTGTTCTTTCATGTTTGTATCACGTGACGCATCACGTGACGAGCGTTTCGAGCCATTGTGCCTCTGAAGGGACTCATTCTCCCGTGATACTCATCATGTAGCGGCCAATTAAAGCGCTTTTGTTAGGCTGAAATATCTACAAAACACAATTTTCATTCCCAAATCTCTTGATATCTTAAGCTAACTTGTTCTACTTCAATAAAGCTAAACACATGTAAAGACCTGCATACCAGCCATGCTCAGCGAATGGGAGTGCGTTGCGCGGAAAGAGCGAAAAAAGGCCCGAGCTCCCACTGAGTCTCGCTCGAGAAAATGCCTTAGTAAATCTACAGACCCTCTTCAAACGTCAGTCAAGTAACAATGTTCGCCGCTAGAAGACAATTGTCCACTTTGATCCCTCCAAAGATCGCCTCTGCAAAGGTATGTGCCATTCAAATTCGAAATTATTCTTGTTTTCATCACAGTTGAGTGGGCTTATTTGTTTTCGTGGCGAGGGCCAGCGCAGATGTATCGAAATGCCTCTATGTATCCAAAAGACTCGTCTTTTGACCATTCCATCATGACAGATTTACACCTGATGATTTGCAGTTTCCAAATCGACCGTTTTCCATGCCGCCAACATCAGGAAATACCTTTCCTTCCTCATGCTTTGTGCATTCCAGAGCATTCACATTTCGTGAGCCCACATTTTCCCCCTTTCCTTCAGAAATTTTTGAGCACTTTTGTGATCAATGGATTTGGCTTTAATCAGTTTACTTCCTCGCGTTTGGTTGGTATTGAGAGACTTCAGTTGGGATCGAATGTGCATCGAAGTATTTGAGTATAAATACATCCAAGAGCACACTCAAGCAGCAAATCGCTTTCATTGGGCCACCTGTATCGAAGAAATTCTGAATGATAACCGCAGCCATCTCCTTTTGACCTGACACGAATGAAGGCGGGCCAATGATAGAGCTGGATGGACTGCAGTTTCACGATAATACTTCTCCATACCACCAGTTTACCAACTGCCAAACCACATCCTTAACAGCCCTCGCGATCCCCCTTCCACTAAGCCTCCATCAAATACTAACATCCAGAACATCGGCTCGAACCCGAACGCCAAGAGAATGGCCGAGGTCGTGTCCTTCTACAAGAAGTTGCCAACGGGCCCAGCGCCAGCGGCCAAGAAGAGCTTTTCTCCTTGGGGCAAGTACAGAGCCGCCTACATTGACGGCGACAATGCCTCCGGTAAGCCTTTGCTCCACCTTGCGATTTTCATCATCGTGGCGGGCTACACCTGGGAATACCAGGCCCACTTGAAGCACCACAAGGACCACTAGAGCTTCAGGTATATATACTGAAATACACATTCATCGAGAACACTGGCGCTTGCGCTTTCTGTTTTGCTTTTTTTTCGTAGAATGAAAGTTGTGTTAATTGCAGAGTTGTTAGAACCTTTTCGTGCCATGAAACGAAGGTCATGTTTTTTTTTCTGTGTGAAACAAAGGACTTTGTCATATAATGTCTTTAGAAATTTTGAATGTGGAAAAAGCTGTGCACTTTTTAACAACCATTATCTTTTTCTGGCCTATGTTTCTGGATTGGAACTTGAATTATCTCTATCATCGATTCGTGGTTGTTGTGCTCACTAAAAGTAAACAGTGATACTCTTATCAGGCTCCATCTCAAAAGAACGGGCAATGGCTATTTATCTTTTTTCCCCTCTTCTTGTATCGCGGGTCGATTTCTACTTGGCTTGGCTGAAGGCAGAAATAGAATTTTCACCTGAAAGACACAGCCGACTTGGTCGACGAGGATATTTCATAAGCTATACTTTGAACACCAATGAGACAATGATTACGACTCTTCAAGTGAAGCTGAGGCTTATGAAAAACTGGTGTTTGTTTTACGCAGCCACACTTTGTAAATGCTGTGGATAGCTTATCGATATTGACAGTCAAAGATCGATCCATTGAGCAGTCTGTATTTCAATTTGTTACATATGTAGATGTGAGTGGACTGTAGAGATTTAGTGTTCCAATCTCTTAATACTCTACTTGGGCGAATTCACATTCACACAAATTGTTACAGTTTTCGAATGAGGGGCCGTTAGAATAGATGACTGAAATTATCCGCCGGCGTCAAATTTGAGTCACGCCTCCTCCGAGCTGAAAGCCTTGCTTGCTGACTGTCAGACTCTGGCTTGAGTACACGAATGCGAAGTAACACCTCCCACTGAAAGCGCAGCGTTATACATTCGACGAAGGTCCATTTGCTTCCTTTATATAAAAGTCTAGGAGATTGGGAGAATTAGGTCTAAATATACTTTCAAAACCACTCACCATATGGATTCGAACTCTCGCAGTTAGAAAAAAAAAATTCGAGCTTCTTCTCGTGACACGTCGAGCGAGTAATAAACCACACTGCATGGCATCTGGGACAAAAGGCTGATAGCAGAACAAACTCATTTAGTTCGAAATATTTGGGATCGAATGGTCCGGAAGTCTGGCCTATGCAACAGAACAAGATCTAAATTCAAAATAATCTGCACACAATACTTCCTTCATTTGCAGATTGTGCAGAATGGTGCACGCAAAGCCATTTTTTCAATTTCTAATTCAAAACGTGGTAAAAATGCGCAGTCGCCCCACGCGTTATCTTATCGTAAACGGTGAACGAATTGTGCGTGTTCTAGAAAAACATAGAATTAGGCCCAGTAAATCAGAACCTCCACCTAGAAAACGCACTATTTACCAATTCATTTCTCATGACAATGGTAAAACTATAGTAATCAAACATTTTAAAATTCCGAAATCCTGCCCCCGCAAGACCTGCCATCAGTCATGTTCGCTCAGCCTTGTTGATATGGCGTGCATCCGGTAGGGAATGAGGGGCGTGTCGAGCTCAAAAGAGGCACTCCAGGGCGCACCCGTGTTTCTCCCATTCTCACCACGGGCGGCTTTCTCGTATACTACCACGGGCGATACAAAGGAGACGCCATCAGAAGCTCAAATAGTCTATACATAGACCGGACCAATTACAGGCTAGCAATTTTATACACCCATCAATTGCTGGAGATACAAGCCTGTGTGCCGGGATTTCTGCGCGTGTTTATCGAATCACACCCGCCGTTGGTTGCTCTTTTTAGTGTGCCTGGACGGTTCGGAGATTCTAGTCGCCAGTCCGAACTCCAATTGTTGAGTCAGATTTACCCAATAAAAAGACGCATTTTTTGTTAAAACTTCTGGCCATAACAGACTGCATTCCCGCCGACTTGACCCCTCTTTCGGCGAAACTCATACGACTGCTCACTACTCTGGACATTCATAAGTGTTCTGGCATTGAGTAAGTGTGTTCAAAAGGTCATCATATGAGCGCCAAACCAGGCTCTTCTCATACACCCCAGCCCGCGACGCCACGCATGCTCAGAAGCGTGTCTGGCTCAGTGAAACTGTCGTTGGAACAGCCAAATAGTAAGCCCATGCCGAAACAAGAGAAGGAGTTGTTGCCCTCGGCCGCTATAGGGCAAGGTACGCCCAAGGCCCCCGCCGAGAGTGCGCCACAACAACAATTCTACCGCCGATCGATCGGTGACTGGGACTTTGTGCGCACAATTGGCGCCGGGTCCATGGGCAAAGTAAAGCTCGCCAAGCACAACGCCACAGGCGAGAAGTGCGCGGTCAAGATTGTTCCCCGTGCGGCGAAGTTATATCAGCGTGCCCACGCCAATGACCCACCTCTCAAGTCACAGGAGGAGGCAGCACAGCGACAGAAGGAGTTTGAAAAGGAGGTCGCCCGGGACAAGCGCACGATCCGCGAAGGGGCGTTAGGCAGGCTCCTTTTCCACCCGCACATCTGTCGCCTCTACGAGATGGTGCCTATGACCAACCACTACTATATGCTTTTTGAGTACGTGGAGGGTGGCCAATTGCTTGATTACATTGTGTCGCACGGCTCGTTGAACGAGAAATACGCGCGCAAGTTTGCTCGTGGGATCGCGTCGGCGCTAGACTATTGTCATCGCAATAATGTCGTGCATCGAGATCTCAAGATTGAAAACATCATGATAAACAAGGACGGCGAGATCAAAATCATTGATTTCGGGTTGCTGAACTTGTACACGCCGCATCATTTACTTAAAACATACTGCGGCCTGTTGTATTTTGCAGCGCCTGAGCTTTTGTGCGCAAAGCCTTACACGGGGCCCGAGGTCGATGTGTGGTCTTTTGGTGTGGTATTGTATGTGCTCGTATGCGGCAAGGTACCTTTTGACGATCCAGTCGTGTCCGTACTTCACGAGAAAATCAAGAAGGGGCACGTGGAGTACCCGTCATTCATTTCGCGCGAATGTGTCTCTCTACTCTCACGCATGCTCGTCGTTGACCCGACCAAACGAGCCACGCTCGCTGAGGTCATCCAACATCCCTGGATGAATAAAGGCTTCGACTTTTTTGCGCCAAGCTATGTTCCCAAGCGCATACCTTTGTCTCTACCTTTGGATCCTCAAATTGTGCAGACTATTGCCTCATTTGACCTTGGATCTGTGCCCTCGATCACCGAAGAGCTCACTACAATCATCTCAAGCCCAGACTACCAATTGAGCTCGGACAATTGGTTCAAAAGCGTGAAGCAGGGCCGACACCCTCATGGGCGTGACCCAGTTTATGGATACCACCCCCTTGTTTCCGTGTACTATTTGGTGGATGAGATGAAGAAGCGAAAGCGAGCGAAGGAAGAAGCAATCAAAAACCACTTGCGCCAACAGTATACTGAACAGGCTCTCCCTCAAGCAGGTCAGAGCATGTCCTCCCCACTGGCTCAAAACGTATCGCGCAGTCCGTCCAGAAATTACTCTCAACCACCACTCCAGGTTGCATCTCCTATAAAGAGCCCCACTCGGCATTCATCAATCACCCAAC
The DNA here is from genome assembly GCA_009746055.1 of Metschnikowia pulcherrima. Lineage (NCBI taxonomy): Eukaryota > Fungi > Ascomycota > Pichiomycetes > Serinales > Metschnikowiaceae > Metschnikowia > Metschnikowia pulcherrima. The sequence continues at coordinate 1,483,211 of VFXK01000010.1, forward strand.
CCGGGGCTAGAAGCCCTGGCAGACTGGCATTTGCGACATCCACTGGCGCCCAGCCACGTTCACCACCGCCGCCTCCTCAACAAAAACCTCCAACGCTTACATTTCCGGAGCAAGCGCATACCTCAGTCATGTCCAGCGCTTTGGGTAGAGCTCCATCAAGCCCCACACGACGCGAGAATCCCGCAGAAATTTCAGTTCAGCAACAGCAAGGTCTCAAAGTATCAATCAATACACAAGAGACATTGGATCCAAATGCAGGAAAACCGGCTGGCTTCAACAGTTTATTGAGGAAGATGTCGTCCAAAAAGCACAGGAATCGGAGTCCCTCGCCCACGAAAGAGGCATCGCCTGGTAGAGATGACGTCGTGACGGGGCCGTCATCCCCAAAGGTGTCGTTGCAACCCACCGGGCTCTTATCCCCACCAAGTGGTCGCTCACACCACGAGAGCTTCAGCGCTCAAGGTGCAGATCCTCTTGTTCGCCGAGGTGTGAGCATGAAGGTCACCGCAAAGGAACGATCCGACTCGCGGGCTGATGCCAAAAATGAAAAATTGTCTTTTAGAGATCGTGTCCCCAAGACGGAATCACAAAGCCATAAGTCACACAGCCGCTCACACTCAACAACTGGCAAGTCACATGGGTATATTCCTCTGGAGTACTTGCCCCCATTACCGAACATAAATGCTGCTCAAATACGGACAGAAGCACAAAGTGGTGCCAGTCAGGCGTCCGAGGAAAAGCCATCACATTTGCAAGTTAATACGGGCTTTCATCCGACAGCAAGAGCGAAGTCTCTCGGGCTGCATGCCAGAAAAGACTCGTCATACTATAGAGGCGAGAAGAATAGGCCTGCGTTGCCAAATGCGATGGCAGCGCAAAATAGTGACGAGGGCGTGGATGTTCACACTGAAAACAACGAGGTCGGAACATTTGACGATGTCACTCTCGATGAGAAGTCGATATCACGCATTCCTCAACTCTCAGAGGCACAAATTATTGACCAGTTCAATCACGCAAAAAGAAACAGCATGCCCTCCATTGAGTATCCAAAAACCTTGTTTTTGAAAGGCTTTTTCAGTGTACAGACTACATCGACAAAGCCATTGCCAGTGATACGTTACAACATCTTGAGGGCCTTGAGCAATCTTGGAGTAAAATACCAAGAGGTGAAGGGCGGCTTTTTGTGCGTTCAAACAACCATGATGCCTCAAAAAGAAATTACCTCTGGTGACAATCTTACCCCAACCGCGAGCACCATAATTGATGAGTATAGACTGGATTTAAACAGCGAAGAAAAGCGTCTATATGGAGACGCATTTGAGCTGTCCTCCGGTTCCTTTCAAAAGCTGAAGGACGACAACGAGAGAGTCAAAACGCCAGAGCAGGAACTCGCTCCAATGCAAATTCCGCAGATTATAACTCCCCAACAGCCTTCATCAAGCCAGCTCAGTAGACATGGTTCGCAGCACGGCGCTGGGGCTTCTCTGGTGGGATCGCCCACAACCTATGTAAAGGGACATAGGTCATCGAACTCGATGAATCTTGGCCACAGACGCAAGTTTTCTATTGGACAAACATTCCTACAGAACTACAAGAAAAAGAATGGATCACAATCTTTAATGCCACCAAATACACCAGCTGCCGCAAAAATCAATAAGATTCTCTCGGGAAGCGGCGAGGTCGACGATGGTGACCTCGATGAGGAGACGCTTGCTCACATGAGAAAGTTGTCATACGACGATTCTATGGACTCGGTCAACGGTGAATTGAATGCGGGCGGAAGTGATATGTTAGTTTCGTCGCGGATAGAGCAGCGGGCTAGACATCAGCGCTCGAACAGTGTATTCAGCGAAGAAGATGCTCAGAAGAAGGCTATGCGCAAGACTCCATTGAAATTCGAGATCAATATAGTGAAGGTGCCTCTCGTTGGGTTGTATGGTGTGCAGTTCAAGAAAACATTGGGAAACACCTGGAACTACAAAACGTTGGCCAGTCAAATTTTGGAAGAATTGAATTTATGATAGACTCTTTTAGCTGAATACAATGCCACAGGGTGGTTTTTAGTGCCTCGCGTAAGTGACAAGACTTCGTATGTAAATAGAAGCGTCAGGGTATGTTTCTCACCTGAAGCAAAGAGAGTATAAAAACAAATTAGTGAACTTCCAAGCCTACAAATCACGAAGTATAGTGTGCAAAAATATAGGAATTCAATCAAACCCCGCATCTGACTGCGGCAGCATCAATCAATTTTGAATCAAAAATAATCATACCAACATGCTCATGAGATAATTTTTCACCATCATCAAGGAAAAAGACATACAAGACGCTTTGTACGTCATTGGAACAAATGTGGCATGAACGCGTGCCTCAATTGCAGTGAGGCGTTTTTGATGGTTCCGAGTTGTCGATTGATAAGTAGAAGCAGGCACCCGGGCCTTCCCTTGCCACATCTTTTGCAACGAAAGGGCAATTACCTCGAGCTCTGAACAGATCGCATCAATTTCCTCCTCTTCCATAAAACCCGTCTGAACAAATTCAGCCCTAGCACCAGGCTCTGGAGCCCACCTCACACGTTCTCTATCAAAACTCACGTCCGATTTCCCGCCTTCATTAGACTTTGCAGTCTCGGAAGGCGGTGGGGAAGCTTCAAGAAGCCCGATCTGTCTCGACACATCATTCATGACTTCAATTGCGGGAATTTTCTGGTCTTCTGCAAATTCCGATGACTGGATCTCTGTGGTCAATTTCTCAAAGCGCAGTTTCATCTCATCAAGAATTGGTCCCTGCCCAGGGCTCTTCGTACTGGAGACAATTTCCAAATCAGATTTCAAATCTTTAAATTTCTTTATGATGCTGTCAAGCGAGAGGAGCTTTTTGGCTCCAGCGACATTTGAAAATGCACTAGATGCCCTAGCCAGCGCCCGGCTTGAGCCAACATCTGATGTCATATGGGAACCTAAGCTTTTTGCCCGTATGATCAAGTTTTTGATATTTTTGAGATAAAATGAGATGTTTTGGACACGTTTTGATAGTAAGTTGTTTTCGGAGCCGATCTTCTCGTATGCTTCCATCAAGAACGCAAACTGCTCGACTTTTGCATTGTACTTTGACTCGAAATCGCTATCTATAGCTGGAAGTTTGCTTAATGGATCAGAAAATATAAGCAAGGAAATATCGAATTCAAACAATCTGAGTGACATCTCGGTCAATTGCCTCGAGTCGTAGACCAGGTAATCACCCTCGAGAAATCTAAGTCTCAAATCATGATGAAGCTCCATTCCTAGAAAGTGAAACTCAACATTGGTGAAAAGCTTTGACGCTTGACACCCCTCGAATCCAGTTCGAAGAATTTGCATGGTTTCGCGTAAATTCGACATTTCACACCTCACCTTTTGATAATCCAGCGCAAAACGAAGGTAGTCAAATGCGGTGTCGCTGACATAGCTCCGTAGCAGACGGTCTAAATTCTCGAGTCGCCTCTCGAAATTGTTGGCGTCGACAACATCTGAAGGCTCTTCCGCAGTTTCATTTGCACCTGTGATACCATCTGCACGGTTGATCTCGTCTTCACGACTGCGCTCATGTTGGTCAGGTGAACTTGTGCCGGGTGTTGAACTTTCCGAAAAATAGTACAGTTTTCCATCTTCGTTTTCGTCGCTCGAGCTGTCCGAACAGTCAGAGCAGCGTTTTGTTTTGCCCCCCGGTTGGACATTTTTTGTTGTGGCATATGCCCGCACCAAGTCTGGTTCTGGGTAGCCTTTAATCTCATTTGCCGTGGGATATAATCTCTTGACATGAACACCACTAGCGAAGTGCGATAGTGTCCAGAAACAGAAGGAAACTTGATAAACTTTCATTGATCGCTCTAGATTCTATGGTAAACCTTTTGACACTGCAAATAAAGCTTTTGACGGAAGCTTCAACGAGACCTGCAAGCGGCTTTATAAGTAGGCATACGGATTTATGAATGCAGACAACAATGAGGGTGGTTGTTTTTCTTCACGAAGTGCGAGACAATAAACGACGCCTCATTGTCCAGCAACATATTAGGATATTCAGAACAATGAAGCATGTCTAGCATCGCTCAAAATTTACTCAATGTTGGTCATGTAAAATTTCAGAGCGCAAAATGCTAAAGTCAACACCCCGTGTCTGTGTTGAGTCACGACGCGATTACTTGGCATCGGGCAAGCAAATTACCTCTGGTTCAATTGTTTTGGTCATTCGAGCCTGTAATCTCAATAATGCTGCTGTCGGAATTTTGACTTGAGGGGCGCGGAAGTCTCTCGGCGCTGTTCTGCTCCGCTGCTCCCAATTCTTCCCCAGAATGGACAGCATCCACATCAATGGGCGAGCTGCTTTCTATGGGAATTGGAGCCGTTTCACCATTAATCGGCGAAGCTTTTGCACTATCTGTTTCCGCTGGTGTTGCACTCTCTTCGCCTTTCTTCCGAAGATTGAGTCTCTCCCCTCTGGAAAGCCCCGCAGTAAAATCCATTCTCATTTTCTGCTCCTGTAGATTTTGCGCTCTTTGAGACCGCCTCGTAGTTGCATGTTTGAGATCTTCTTGCTCTTGAGCTTTTCTTTCCTGTTCCTCGAGGTTCTTTTGCCTCTCCTTCGCCTCGATTCGAGAGGACCTCTTTCTAGTCGCCAAGAGGCGCCCCATCTCAAATTCTTTTCTTCTTCCAGAAATGATCTTTCTTTTCTTGGTTTCGTAGGAGAACATGTTGGAGATGTACCGCTCAGTGTATATGTAGTCCACAATAGCCTTGTTGATCCTGAGCTTTTTGCCCTTGAACAGATCGATTAAAAACAGATTAAGACCGTAAACATCTTTGTACACGAGCTCGAACTCAATCAGCGATATGTCGAAAGAGTCCTCGGGGTAATGCAATTCAGGGTGTGGGGGTGCCAATTTCCGTTTTTTCGGAATAATGAACTCTGGAGCGGAGATGACTCGTTTGTACAACGCCGTGCCATCAAAAAGCAGAAAATACTCCTCCGCACGTTGCTTATCACCTGTTGGAAATCTTGCAACAGAGGTAAGTCTCAAATCCTCAGGGGAAAGTTTTACCTTGTCAATATATTCACGGAAGTCTTGGTACTGCGAGACCTCAGTAATCAATGTAGCAAGGACACTCAACTTTTCGTCAACGTATAGATCATTAAAAGATGGGTATATGCTTGTGACCACGCTTTGGTGCGACTCCGCCTCTTCCTCTTCTGTGGGCCCAGAAAGAGGGGTATCGCTTCCAAAGTAGACGCGAAATAAGCTCTCGAACATCGACAAAGACAGCACTTTCTTACCATGTACTTTGCTGATCAACGCAAGCTTGGCCTTGTTGATGACCAACACCATGTCGTCAACCGGCGGTGGCTGGACTAACTCAAAAAGTTCCATCTCAAAAAGATCAGTGTCAAAATGCTCGCTGGCTAGCTTTATATAGCCTCTACACTGAAACATCCAATTCAAGACGTAAATGTAGTTTGGGTCATTTCTGAAGCGGCGCCACCTTGGTTCATTTGGATGATTTTGCTGGAGATTCGTGACGAGAGCGTCGTTCGGAAGCACCACAGGGCTTAGTTTTGCTAGAGCTGCAATTTCGTCGGCAGTTCCGATACGTAAGACTTCTGTCGCATGACCTGCGGGGACCGGCGGCGTAGCGGACTTTGTGGATGGCATTAGTGGATCTATCAAGTCTATGCAAGAAATGTTTTGAGATCAATTGGATTTCTTTGGTTGCGACACCATCATTGGTGGTGCGTCGTCGCGGCAGAGGTGAGAAAAAAGACCGAGCCACGCGGACGCGACATGGGAGGCGCGTGGCGCGGATATGAGCTGCATTTTATATTATTCAAAAGCGGGGAATTCGAAGATAGTACCCAAAACCTGGCATAATGGAATCAATTGTTGGGTTATTCGCGACTCTTTTTTCGCACATGTTTGGTAAAGCTGTCTTTACATGTTGAGAGCGCTCAACAACTGAAAATGTGAGGGGGCCTGGGCGGGCGCGCTATGGCTGCAAATCGAATGAGCAAAATTTTAGGGCCGTGACAATTTTTTTGAGCTTCTTTCTTTCATCTGAGGCGCAAACATCCTTTCACTACACAGATACAAAGGTTTTCTACCGAACTTAGGGATGCTCGAACATTGCATTAAACGCCGAGAGGATTTGGCACTGAAGTCTATGCATATGAGCCCATGCTTTTCTCAAGGATTCCGATATTGATACATTCCAAAAAAGCCCGCGTCGAAGATTTGCTGCTGTCAGTTTAGTGACTTGTTGGGGATCACACCGCACACGGAATGGAGACCTAAGAGCTGACTGTGCATGGTTGTGCAGATGGAAAGCATTGCTGGAAAGGCTCGAAGTAATTCCCGCCAGACAGCTATGAACACTTTGGCTTTTATTTAGAAATGTTGAACCTGTTATTGGACCTTATGTGCATCCGCAAATAAACGTGGGCACATTTAACAGCCAACTAACCATGCTCTGACACCACCGATGTAGTTCAAGATGTCGGGCGGCGCACAAGAGGCGGTGAAGGGTGTGTTTCGGCCGATGGCGTGACTAATACTGTGACGAGATCTTTAAGCCAGCACTCGACTTCACTCATCGTTCAGCTGGGCGCTATCGATACGGAAAACGGCAGTCTAATGGCGTCAAGCACTAGCACATTAAAAACCGAACAAGCGTTTCCTCATTCACAGAAGAAGGACAAACGGGGTCAAAGTTTCCGCATTAGCATGAGCTTGTGTTATCCTTCCGCAACAATGGCAACTATTGAATTGCTTTAGCCTCAAAGATGTTCGGAAGACGCATTCATTTCACGATTACAAAAAAAAAAACCAAAATGCTGACCCTCACCTGTCCGCCAGAGCTTTGATACCGAGGGTTTCAGTCTTGTAGTTGACTGCCAAGAATCGAATGATTGATTTTGAACATGTTGTGCTTGTATCTCCATTAAACTGCTACAGCGATATACGCGATTCGGATCAACTGATCAACATGTTGAATATTTACAATTAGAACTCGTTCAAAAGTTTGCGCAAGCCTTCGTTCTTTTGCTGGATCTTGATTATCTCATTGCTTATCTTGAGCAAAGCAGAGTGCTTGGACAAATTGGGCAAGCCATCCTTGTTGAGCTGTTTCCGCTTGGATTTTTTTCTGGAGGATGAATTTGCACTAGCAGAGACTCGGTCGTGCTTATAGTCATCGACGTTCGTAACTAGTCTTAAGCATCTATCATACGCTTCCTTGCAGAGCAACCGACGCTTCTGCTCCAGATTTGAGTGATTTAATCTTTTCTGCGTCAATGACAACAAAGGTTTCGCTGCCTTTCGCTTTTTTTTTGCGGAGAATTCGGAGCTCACAGAGTCTTCACGGTCTCTCTTGGACGCACTGTGGTTCAATGAATTGTCGGGCGTCCTGAGCTGGGTATTCACGAACGGCTCAACACCAAACGTTTTCAAGTCGTGCGTCAGGTGGTGATCGAATGCATCCACGAGATCTTTCTTGACTGAGTCCACAGTGAACAAATCATTCGACTGTCCCATTGTCTGCATTTCAAACATATGCGGAATTTTAGGCTGGTTCTGGTTATAGAATTCAAGAGGATTGACCTCAGAGGAGAATGCCAAGTTGTCCAAGAACCTGTCCAAAGCACTGGCTTCCGTTGTGGAAAAGAACTGGTCCTCGTCTTCACCTTCTTCGGCATCCAATATAGTCTTTTCCAGTTTTGAGAGCTGCGCTTGCTGACCGGAATATATATTTTCTAGGCCTTGGATCATCTCGCCAGGAGGTGTGATCAAAGGGCCCGACGCCATTGTAGGAACAGACAAGTGGCGGCCCCCATGCTGAGACGATGCTTGGCTTTGTGACTGCTCAAACTTGTTCTGAAATTGCAGTATTGGATGATGATGCGAAGAGGGTAATCCCTGATCTTGACTCAGCGAAAGCTGGTCGCCAGCGTATTGCCTTGGAGTCAGTCCCCAGTCTTTTTCAGGGATGTGCTGACTTTGCATTTGCTGAGGGAAAATTTCTCCGCTAAGGAAAATATCGGCTTGGTATTTGTGGTCGTTGCCACGATGCGTGCTTTTCAAATTAAGCTGCTGCGCCTTATGAAGCTGTTCGACCTCCAGTTGAGCGTTTTTTTGCTGAAGCTGCGTGTACATGGAATAGGCCTGTTCAAAATTCATGTCCATCGTAACCATATCGAGATTAAATAAGTCCTCATTATCTGAAAGTTGAGGAGATGGCGAGTCCGGCACATCCAAGGACATCACCGGCATCAAATGAGAATCTTTGGTGTATTTCTCCAATGTTTCTCGCTGAACAGGAGGATGACTGAACGCGTTGAGGTTGATGTTGGTCGGTGCCGTGCTCCGCGTGGCTGTCGTCGTATATGACATGAATGTAATGAATGAGGCGGTGTGTGGTGACGAATAGGCAGACTGCGATCAACTGGCCTAGTGAGGAAATATCCGATTTGCTTTTCGGAGAGACACACAAAAATTGTGCTGGATGTTATGATATGATTTTATTCTTGCGAACCGAGGCCGGTTGGTGTGAAAAGGTTTGTCAAAACCGTTTTCAAATCTGAGCCGAAGGAAAAAAACTGCGGGCGAGCGCGAATGCCGTAAATGTGAGTTTTTTACGAGACAGGATCCGGTGAGCGTTGAAGATAAAAAAATTTTGATACACTTGGGATGAAGGTGAACTAAGCAGATCTTTCAAAGATCGGGCTCGACCGGATCTGAATCTTTATATACTCGCAAGCGTCAGGAGAACCTGGAATCTCAAAAAGAAAAAAATTCCAAAAGAGGAAGTCTGGGGAAATGCGGCATGCGGAGATAATGCTGCTCAAGACCGTATATGCACACTACCCGTTCGGAAAGCCCCTTTTCGAAGCCGAGGTGATTTCAATTTTTTCGGAGTTGTCTTGTCTGTATTCCAATTAATTGATCGGCAAAATTAAGATTTCTGATATGTTCTAGTGTTACATTTATTTGGGTTATCTGATGAAAGACAAATGATCGAGATCCCAAACGCAACAGTTTTACTTTGGGCGACTACACACAGAACAAATGCATGATCCGGGGTAATTTCTGGAATACGCCCATCAACGCGTATTCGGGTCCAGATTCAAAGTTTATCAGTTGAGCAATGCACCAAGCGGGAGCGATGACTCAATTCCAGAGCAAAAATTCACGACAACTGCATCACCTGTTGCGCTTGTCGTGAAACCAAACAAACATTTCGATAAATGCCGTAAGATACACTGCGTGCCAAATTTGAAATCCAGCTAGGTGTATCCAAAAACGCTGCAAATATTTGCTTCGCCTTTGACACACCAGACTAACTTACGCACATCGCGGGGTCTTTACAGTGACACATCCTGTTTACGCAGCACGAATTCTCGTTAGTGCGTATTTCGGAGCTGGCGCAGCAACGCCAGCTAGACCAACCGCACCTTTAAACCGAAGCGAGAATTTACCAGCCTACATGATAGAATCCATTTGGAGGAAAAAAAAGAAATGAACTAAGCCCTTCATGCTATCATCGTCGGGATCACGATGTTGACCTCTCAGAAAGACTTTGCAAAAACCGAGCGCGAGATATCATGTTGTATTCACTATGAGGATTTGAAGTCATCGCTCAAGACTACAGTCGCTGTGTTGGTGGCCAAACTCGGTCAGAAAGATTACGGGGGAATGCGGGTAAACGGTTGCAAAATCGTTCAGGGGCAAAATGCGGGGCGTATTACGGAAGAGAGTCGAGCCAATTAAAAAGGTTATATTCAATAACAAACTTGTTTCCTGGCCAGGCCCGGCCTGAAGCTGATTGCGCCCCATATAGCAGTTTATGCGTGACTTGCGCCCCGGCAAAGCGGAGTGTGAGTCGAAGCCGCGCACTCATGGCCAAGAAATCTGGGAGAATACCCGCTAACTTCTACATCACACTTCATTGCGATGCCAGGCGTGATTTACCTGCACCAACTGGCATGACGAACTTCGTTGCAAGCTCTTAGCCGCCCTGTTACATTCGTGATCATGCACTTACGGGGTCAGAGTAAATGTGAAACGAGAATTCTCATGACCAAACACCATTGGAGCGTATTGGTCAGTCTCCGACGCTTTTGCCTTAAACCGTTTTGTGATCTCGAAAAAAAAAGCAAACTCACGATATCCGATGTCTGTGGGGTTGCTCCTTGAAAGACGCCGCCTCTTGTCGTTGCCGTAAATGACGCGACGCGACGCACGTTTCGGATCGGAGTTTGCATATAGTGTGGTGGCACGTCACTCGGGGTTCGAACGCCTTCTGTAAAAAAGAGATCAGTTCTTCACTATCGCTCCCGCAGACCGCAATAATCGCGATGGAACAAACAAAATAATTTGCCATAGAAGCAAAATCATGTCTCCTGACTTAGCTGAATACTTTTATGACCGCAAATTCCGGTGTCCACTCCAAGTCTCCTTGCCTGCGGTTCACTGTCACCAGGAATTTTTCTTTCAAAAAAACAAATTGTGTCAATATAAAAACGCTCTTAATGGGTCAAAAACCTGTGTCCCGATAGACGAAAAACCTGCATACGTCTGCTTGTGGTCAACTTCACATCACTCACTCACAGACTATCGGTTTTCCAGTGCCCTTTTCTTTTGTTTCTTCGAGATTGATCCTATTTTCTTTTAGTAAGCAAGCTAAGAACGGGAAAAACTGCAATCAACAGATTTGAAATCTTAAGCCAAGCATTTCGTTAATTGGTGATAGAAACCAGTGTGCTTGCACGATACTTGCCAGCTAGTACGCCTGATACGAGCACAGCCTGCATATAAAGGTCAGTATTAGTATGCAGGAATTACGGTATTTGAATTGACAGATTAATGCAGCACTCAAGTTCGACATCTCAGCCTGTGTGGCGTAATGGTTAGCGCATTTGACTTCTAATCAAAAGATTCCGGGTTCGAGTCCCGGCATGGGTTCTGATATGCGGCTTTAGCTCAGTTGGGAGAGCGTCAGACTGAAGATCTGAAGGTCCTGTGTTCGATCCACAGAAATCGCATTCTTTTTGCCTTTGCCATGGATCGAAAATAATTTCTCAAACATTTCGATTTTTTACTAGCGGCTTTGCATTCACCAAGTCGTTCAGCATATTTTAGCATACTTTAGCATCGTTCTTTGGCCCAGAATGAAATCTAGTGCTTTTGATGATGCATACATGCACACTATTGTATGCTATGAGATTATAAGCACGGAAAGTACGAATAAGCTCCAGATATTTATGTAATATACGGACGTAATCTGGAAAGCTGTACTCTCCGATCATACTAATGCGAATTAAATCGACACTTAGGAAGTTTTCTTCGCAAAAGCGGACATCGTGAACTGCTTGAATTTGGCTCCCAAAATGTTCTATGCGGTTGAACTCGACAAGACGCGACCATAATCGAAAACTAAAATCGGGAGGAACCTTGAAACGGACCCTTCTATCAGAAAAATTCTACTGCAGTTGAGTCGTCTAGCAGATCGCGAGTTTCTACAGAGCACAGTGGTGCGGTAAGGGCGCCCATTTTAAGTACCAAATCAAAAGCTTATCTCTAATTTTGCATTTCTCATTCGACTTTCATTTCATCAGTCAGGAAATCGCTTCATGCTACCTCCACGCATTTCAAATCATCACAAAACGCTCTTAAGGCCACATAATCCTTGGTCAAAAACCGATCCAAGATATGTTCGCTAACAACCAACTTGAAATTGAGCAAGTAGAGAAAACTCACCTCTATTTTGCACAAATCCTTTGGTGCCACGCCGCCCACAGTGGCAAAACTCTTTTGTTTCTGATGCACATCCTCTAGTTTCTTGGTCAGACACCGTAGCAGAGCCAAAATGAAGCGGTAAACATTCAATGGGGTCAAAGTCACCACGTCCAACAACACACAGAGCTTGTATATCATGTATGCGCTGTGAATGTACACAGAGACGGAGATGGACGGCGAGTATGTCTTGATACGCACCAAAAACTGCGCAATGGAAATCGGAGGGGCTTTTGCAAGACTGAAACACCGTAAAAGATGTTCTGCCTGGGTCTGTACTTTGGGCTGCATGTGAAAGAGAACTTCCCGCCGAAGACGTGCAATGTTGTGGCACGTGATCGGGTCTAGGGGTAGATCCAAAGACGTGGTTTGTACAAGCAGCTCTGTCAGAATAAGTTTTAGGCCCTTCCCCACGTCATTTTCCTTCTCGTTTTCGGTATCCGTCGACTGCGTCACGAGTGACTGCACCGAGACATTTTCCTGGCTCATAAGTGCCCGACTTGGCTCGGTTGCGGTAGTATCGAGATTCTGTTCGGGTGTGTCTGGCACGGCGCTCAGAACCACAGAAGTATCGATTATCTGTGAGTCGTACTGATCTAAAACCGGCAGCGGTCCATCACATGACAATCCAAGCAAATCCGGCGGACTTTCATCATGTTTCGATTGCCTTGCTTCGGCCTGCAAATCGTCTATATCTAGCGAGTACAGCTCTAGCTGCTGGCGGCGAAATCGCACAAACGCGTCCCTGTTTTCGCCAAGGTGAATCAAGTCTTCGAGCAAGGACTGAAAAATGGCAACCGCATGGAAACTATGGAGTTTGTTGACATCCTTGACGTCGTTTGCTAGGTTAAAGACCAAATCTGTGAGGCACACCTCGTCGAGCGAGCCCGGGTCATCCGTGAATGTCTCTTGCGGCCGTTTTAGCGGGATATCACTCACGTACTTGTTGGTATATGCAGCAGTCATCGGTGTATGTGGGGGGAAATGTGAGGTTTTTTGGGGTTTTTTTTGGGTTTTGTGGGTACTTATGCGGTGCGTTTTAAGGCTATATGGGCAACAAGATCTATGAGACGTATACAGTCTAGGCGAAGAGCTGAGACAGAGTTTGATCTTACAGCAGGGGGCCCTGTTGCTTTAGATTGCGAATGACTGATAAGATTGATCACGCTTTTTTTTATGTATTTTTTTTTTTAAAAACAATAAAAATGCAAATAATCTCGGCTTTGCCACGGTCTATGGAAATGGTTTTGGGCGGTGTCTCAGCTGGGGCAAGCATTTCGCGGAGAAAGCCTCGCCAGATCCAGCGAGGGACTAGACTAATATATATGCAGTTTTTTATTTATTTTGGACGTTTTAGTACTCAAGCTTGAATACAACAGGATAGATAAAGACAGTAACACATTATTCACCGTATTGCGAATAAGTATGCAAATTTCGGCAAATTTTATAAGCGTATTTCATTATCTCTTTAAACTAAGCATTGTGATGGCAAACGGTCATGTCTGGAATTACCCTCGGTGGCCGCGTGGTCACGTGGGACTCGCATGCCAGATTTGACACCAGGATATGCTTATGTGCAGGAATCTTTATATGCAGTCCCGTGTTTTGTGGGGCAAATTTTTGTTTATGGATGCAAGGTCTTGCGTGATAGACTAGCCCGATTTAGTGGTGGAGACAATCAGGCCATTTGCCATGATTTATGTTTTTGAAATCTAGCTTGAATTTTGAAAAGATGTCTGAAATAATGAGATGCCTGAAATAATGAATTTCATGCCAAAAATCTCGTCTGTAAAGAGAATGATCTGAGTACGCTCTCTGTTTATGCTTAACAATACGGTGTCTCAGGAAAGTCATCATTCTCTCACCTCACACTTCATTTGGTGATAGCGTGCTATCTCAATAATCCCACAATCTTCTTTTTTCTTCTTATTTGATGACACGCAATGGATATGGATATCCCGAGAGAGCAAGGCTTGTCACCTCGATTTTGGTACCGTCCATGAGAAATAAGATACAGGCCTGATAATTTGTATTGCATGATTCAAGATTCGGTTTTCTTTTGCTTTTGAAAATTTACTAAGTTTTGTTCATCGATTAGGCTTTATGACAGTATGGCTCAGTCTCGTAGCATACACGTAAGAAGTGAGAAGATTCACTAAAAGAGTTGATCAGCATCAATGAAAGCCATCGACTCGATCCTGTGCACCACTGCTGGGGTGGTTTCGAGTGGGGATTCTGACGTTTGCATTTTTGGAGAGTGGTGTTATGAAAGCTTTTTTCTCCGGAAAGTGAAGTATATGCTTTCCCCACAGAGTCTAGTATCACTTGTAGATACATATTGTATGACTCAGTCTGTCAGGTTAAATGTGTGAGAAACATAGAAACACAATACAATTTTTTCATTTTTTTTTTTGCTTGATACAACTGATTAAGAACTGAGAGCCAAGATTGCTCACAAAAAAATAAAAAAAAACTCCCAAATACGCCGTGGCCGGAGGAAGATCTCGGTACTGGAAACTGGTTGAGCCGAACATTAAAACCACCCTTCTTGATAAGCACGATATCTCCCTCAGTCTTCTTTTCAATATATGGCTGAAAATCATCATAACATAAAGTATCAGTCCAAACCATTGACGTGAATTCACCTCTTGGAGGTGCAAAATGCATCCTGGAAAGCAAACAGAGACTCCCATCAATAAAGGACTACCAGACCAGGGATATAGTTCTCAAGCCAGATCACTGCTGTATTTAAACGTAGATATCTCCCATAGTCGTCTCTTCAAGACCAAATCCTACTGCATACAATAATGCAACGAAATTCCAATCGTGGTCTATTTACTCAGCACACACACACATAAGTTTACCGACGTCTCTTGCCAAACGCGTTGCTTCCGCCGTCGCTCTGGTCCAACTTCCGCTTCTTGCCCTCCTTGGCGAAATACTCCTTTTTGCGTTCCTTTTCCTTCTCCTTCTTGCCCTCTTCCTTCTTTGCCAACGCCTTTAACCGGTCTTGGAACTTCTCTTGTTTCTTCTCCTTGCGCTTCTTGTCCTTGACCTTCTTCAAAGTGTTGACCTTATTGACCAAGTCACGCATTTTCTTCTCGTCGCCGTCAACAACCACCGCACGCTTCGCCATGTACGACTTGCGTTTCTGCGGCTTGATCGTCAGCACCTGCGACTTGAACGGCAACTCTTTCTGGATCAGTTTCGGCACCCGCAATGGGTTGAACTTGCGCTCCACGCGCTCGATCTTCTTGTAGGCACTGTCATTCAACAACGGCGTCTCGATATTGTTTGCCGCCCTCACCTGGCCCGTAAGACGCATCCCTTGCCACTGCTGGTGGTCCAGGAGGAGCATCGACGTGACAGGGTTGTAGAATTCCTTCACCTTGACTGGGTACCATGTTTTGAGGAACACAGTATCGGACATGAGGATCTTGTCTTCAAACGTGGCACGGAAGTATCCGTCTGGCTTCAGCAACGCCCGCTTGATCTCACCCCTGATCCCTGACACCGTGCGGATCGACGCGCCTTCAAACTTGGCCACCTCCAACGCGTTGTTGAACATATCCTTGATGAACGCGGTGTTGCGGAAGATCTTATACGGATGCCCGACGAGCTTCAACTTCTTCACGATTTCCACCAGCGAGTTCAAGTCCTCCACAATGCCCGTGGCTGCCACGCGGAACAGCCCCGTGGTCTGCGCCTGGTCGATGATGTTGAAGCCCAAAAACGTCGTGTTTGGCGCCACGAGCGGGCCATAAAACGAGGCAAAACAGTATGCATGCTCAGGCGTATACTTCAACATCCTGTTACGCGTGCGCGAGTCCGACGTGGTGTAGATCGGGATCGTCTGGAACCGGCGCCACCCGAGAGACAAGATCAACGGATCCTGCGACTTCAAGATCTTCTTGTGCCAGCGGTGTCTTCTGATACGCACATTCATGATGCCAAAGCGCAGTTCAGTGGCCAACAAGCCACCAAGCACGATTGGGTACTCCGGCTGCAAGTTGTCGATGAGCTCGCAGGGCAACTTGTCGAAAACAACCTTGACATACGAGCCTGCACGGTAGCCCTCGATTTTCGCCCGCGTGTCGGCGTCCATCTGCTCGTACTGCAGCTTGTTGATCTCCAACTGCTTGGCCATCTTGTTCTTTTGGAACTCGTACCACGTGTCGGCCTCGTTGTCGCCCTCTGGATCGTCGGCACCAAACTCGCGGTCCTCTTCTTCTTCAAACTGCATCTTCAACTTGGCCTTTTTCGCCGCGTTGAGCTCTCGTTTTTCTTCCACGCTCAAGTTCTCGTCCACGGGCTCGGCCTCCTCCGCACTGAAGTCGGCAAAGTCGTCATTCTCGCCATCGCTATCGTTGTTTTCGGCGTTTTCACCATCTTCGTTTTCAGACCCGTTTTCGCCCTCGAGGTCCTCGAAATCGCCGTACGCGTCCTCGCTGTCGTTGCCTTCCTCATCCGCTCCTTCAGCCTGGCCATCTTCCAGGAGTTTTGGCGCCACCAACAAGCGGTCTTTCAAAATCCTGTATCCGTTTTCGTACTCATCATCCGAATCCGGTTCCAAGCGCGAGGCGTCGAATTTGGCCCTGAGTACATCGAGCGGTGGATACGTGGGCACAAACGCATCGAGGTCACGCAGAACGGGGGCTGTGTCTGTCTTTTTAAAGAATTCCTCGTCAGCCTCAATATCCTCTTCCTCTTCTTCATCCTCGTTTTGCATAATCTGCAGGCTCCAGCGGCGCACAACCTCGGCCGGGTCGACGTTTTCGAGGTATAGCAACTTGTTGATATCCCAGCGGCGCTGCACCGAGCCCTTGAGCTTGCGTGCCATGGCAGTGTAATCCTCGTCATCCGACAGCAATGAGGAGTCCTCAACATACTCCAATTTATCTCTGGAAGACGGTGCTGAATCGGCACCAATAAGGCGGCGGTGCGTCTCTGCAGCGTATTTCTCAGCTTCAGCGCCGTCATCGTTTGCAAACTCGTCGTCGTCGTCGTCGTTATCATCGGATTCCTGCATATGGTCGAACTCGGTATCTTGATCCAACGGCGTGCCGTAGATCCGCGGCTGTCTACGAGCCACACGGCCAGTATCTTGGGTGTCCTCAGTCTCGCTCAACAATCCTTGCAAGCTCTCGTCGTCCAGTTGCGGCGCGTCATTGCCGATCTCCGCCAGGTTCAGGAAAAGCTGCAATCCGGGGCCCTCGGCAAAACGCTCGTGCATGGTTTTTGGCACGTCTTGCAACCCGGTGACAAGCCGTTCACCCTCACCAACTTCTTGGCCTGGCACAAACGCCGGGCGGTCGCCTACGTCAATGTAGACCGCATCTTTATCGACCAAAACACCACCCACGTCCGACATCGGCGCGTAGATCGTCTTCTGCTTGTCTTCGAGCCGCTTCCGGCGACGGCGGCGCGGCGCGACCTCCTGCCCGGCATCTGCCGCGGCCTTGGCGGCCTCGCGCTCGATTTCGTCGAGTTTCTGCTCGTAATATGGCGTCGGGCATGGATCGGGTAACTTCTCGACAGAATGCACTGTGTAGTCGCCGACACCGGCAATGTGTACCCTTGCGTCCTGCAGCGGCAACGGCGTTCCGTGTAAGTAGCCGTAAAAGGCGACTTTACGGTCGCATTTGGCGTTCTCCGCAATCAATTGAGGGTGGGTCAAATCCGTGACACGGTCTGCCAAGAGGTACGGGTGCTCGTTACGCCACTTCAATGGACGGAATTTCATCACCGACATGAACCGGCAGAGGTTCAAGATCTCGCGGTCCGGGTAACGCCCATTGATGACTCCCGAGAGGTAAAAGAGCTTGGCGCCCTGGTAAACTTCCGTCCAGAAACGGTGCTTCAACCGTTTTTTCAGAGTGCGGAGGGTGCTCTGGCTCTTGAACAAGTCAAGGTGCGTGGCCACACCTAACACACGCGGCATTCCATGATGCTGAGCCACGTTGAGAAACTCCATGGTCTCCATTTCCAAGCCGAAATTGCCGTCCACGAGCATGAGCACAAGGTCGGCGATTTTCGCCGCGTCGATCATCAGGTTCAAGTCATTCTTCACTTCGAGGAAAGTGAGCCGCCGGCGCTTGCCGCTGACCACAGTGATGGGCCCCTTGACCTCGGTGAGAGTGCTCTTCGTCAATCTTTTCACCAATGACTTGATGAGCGTGGTTTTGCCCGTGCCTGGCGGGCCCACCACCGCAACGATCACGGGAGGCGGGTCATCGTCGGGCGTACGGTCCACCATGGGCACATGGAGCTTTTTCTCGTTCACGTCATGCGTTCTACGGGCCATGCGCTCCAACTTGCGAGGCGCCGAAACTGCAAATGCCTTCGCATTGTGGCCCTGCTGATGTAACTTTTTCTTGGCCGTGGTCCGCTTGCCGTCGCCGCCACGATGTGGCTTATTCAGCTGAGTTTCCATGGCTTTTCGAGCTAAGCTTTTGAACGAGCTTTCAAGCGTAAAATACAGCAGATATACTCGACTTAAATGGCTAATTAGAAAACGGTTTTGATGCGCATCCATCTCATCGCACACCTTTCGCCAGCGCGCACACCCGTACATCTCATAGAGATCATTTTTGCAATTTGGGTGGTTATTCAGATCAGACTCTGTTTTGATAAAGAATTGTAGTTTGTTTCATGTGCGATGCTCATTCACACGTGAAAATTCGAGCTTTTGGTTTGGGGATCTTCGGTCTGAACATTTTTGAGTGTTTGCGCTAGAACACTATGTGTGTTGTACTGCATATAGGACGACAATGTTTACTTCATTCTGGTTCATGCCACTTGGTGTTGATTCATGGAAATGGAATTTGTATATTTTTGCCTCGCTTTGATTCATCTTAACGCGTGTAGCAAAAAGGAAAAAAATGCGTTGAGTTAAATTAATCTTTACGACTGGGAAAAATATATCGCTTGGCTGCGAAATACCGTATGCATATATCGCATACCCATGGACTTGCATATGTTACACCAGCGATAGATCGTGAAATAAGACTACACCCTGGGAACTGTATCTGTAGAATAAGACACTTTGTTTCCAGCCTGTCGTATTTGCTGTTTTGCTTGCTTTTGCTTTTATATCTTTTTTTTTTTGCAGTCAGTCCTCGGTAGTAGATTTGGCTTGCCTCTTGCATAGAGACAATATCGAGACTAGGCATATCAAGTTCTCTTAAGGGAGGGTATTCCTTTCAGATAAGCCCCCCTTTGCGAGATTTTTTATCGCAACGGGTTTTCGAGTGTTTAAAAAAAGATTTTGCCAAAACTTGGTTGTTTTATGAATAGCAGATGCATTTATGGATATCTATAGTGTGACCAGACCATTGTCATGCCCAGTACGACGGTAATGGGTATTTCTCGTGGAGGTTACTGCAAGCAATTGACTTCTGAAGAGACCAAGAAAATATTGAAAAATCCATAAGTGTTTTGAAGTGAAGATCTTTTCCTTCCCCATGATTTTGAGTCATCTGATTGAGTTTCGAGAGGCCAGAAAACGGAGTAAAAGTCTTAGAATTGATATTTACTGCTCGAAGAACTCATCAGAGGCTCAAGTGTAAGTTTCAAGGTCAAAACAATTCTCGGGGTTGAGTATTTGAATTTACCTTGGATTAAATGTGTACCCACGCCGGCAAAAGCAGGTGAATTTGTAAAATCGAATAAGCAGGCCACGAACTGTCCGAACTCAATACGTATATGATCAAAACATCCCATGGTTTTCGAAGACAACACGCAACTTTTGGTGGGGCGATTTGTATCTTTTTCTAAAAAAGAGAAAAAAAAAAAGGAGTACTGACAAAATTTTGAACCATCATATGTCGCCATGAGAGAAGAAAAAGCTTTCTTAGTATAGTGGGGAAGCTGACTCGGACATTCTATAGATAAATTAGAGCGCGGAGCGTTTGGTCAACAATTGTAACTATCCCTTCTGGAATCGAGTATATATCTTCTCCATTTCTGATCTTGCTTCTTTCATTAGAATACCATCGGTAAGGAGCCAATACCCGGTATCCGCTCACGTGATGATTCTGTGGTGACTTGATGCCTGTGAGCGTTAATAATTGAAAATTACCGATAAGTGAGATTGAACACACCAAATTATTTAGAAGACACTCCTATAGCATTACATACATCTTATCAAAGGTGGGTCAGGTATTCCCTTCTCCAGCGTATCTCAGTAAGGATAAACTCCTCAATAAATTTTTTTTTTTTAGAGAAAACCCATTGCAAAAATCATGAGACCCATTTTGACCATGTCATGTCACAATAGAATCTTGATATTTTTGGGACTGGCAAGTTTCAGAGAGCATCAATAAAAATTGGTGAATGTTTCGAGAGTGTTTCACAAGTAACATTTTGTTTTTGAAGACACAAATCGTATAAACAGGAAACCGTGGTTAACACGGCAAAACACACAAAAAGCACTGAAATATGACGTTAGCGGCGATCTATTTCAAGGCCTCAGAGTCGAATATTCTCGCATAAACACTACCTTGTGCAGGTTGCTACTCGCGTAAAAAGAAGAAAAACGGGGATATGTGCAATCTCCGAAAAGAAAAAGCGAAGAATTTAATAAAACAAAAAAATTGCAACACTGTAATTTCGCATATGGTCTCCCACTACACTACTCAGTACAGCTCTGCGAAGTTTAACTAACGTTGATCGGACGGGAAACAGTGCTTTCTTCGCGAAATGGTCGCAACCGACATTTGTTGTGTAGCTACTCGTACTTTCGGTCCACGTGACTTCTGGACGGAGCTGAGCGTACGAGCTACACGAGCACTCACAGAGCCGGAAGCATTGATATGTCATCCGGTCAATTTCCGTTCTTTAAGCAAGAGAAAACAGGAGGAACTTCCGCCAATCATGCCCGAGCGGTTTTTGGAGATCTGCCCTGCGGCCGCCTCACAGCGTCGCTGGGAGAAATTCTGGAAGCGGCTCCACACGTTTGAATGGAAGAAACATAAAGATTTCAAAGCCTTGCACCATTTCAGCTTTGGCTCCCATGTCCCTTTGCATGACACCAAAACCTCGCTGAGGGGCTTTCGGTGTCATCTTTGTTTGAACCCGGTTGATTCGAGACAGTTCCTTTATCACCTATACACCGAGTGTAGGTGTTCCAAAGTCCTTTGGGATAAATTAAACATACAAGCACCAATGAATTTGAACTCGATGTTGGCACCATTGAACAATACCTACGAAAATTTACGCAACCTTAATTGGTACGTCGACACCGTCCGCCAGGTCTATTCATCCAGACGCCGGGAGGCAACAGGAGGCACCGTCCTCCAGCCTCTTCTGAATAGACATTTGAAAAAGGCGTTGGAACGAAGTAAAATACGGACAAGTTGACACTACCTATACAGCGGCTAGGATAAGGAGGAAGACCTAAGGCTTGGGAAAGTCGGGGGACTTCATTACTCAGTGTTCTATCCAGACGTATGCAGGTTTTTTTGTCTATAGATATATAGATTTTTGACCGTTTAACCGCGGTTTCCTGTTAATACGATTTGTTTCTTTAAAAAAAAAAAAAAAAAACGAGCCACAGGCAGGACAACACCAGCAATGAGGAGTAGTTGCCCAACTCGTGACAAGTGGCAACCTAACTCGTGAGGGGTAACTACCACACTGGTGAGGGGTAGCCACCTAACACTTGAGGGTAGCCAACTAACATGTGATTGCTGGATCCTCGGTTCGGTAGCTGGTTGTATCTGGTACACGGGTGGTGACCCGGCCTGAAAGGGTAGGGATCACGGAAACCGGTGCGATCCAGGAACAAGTGAAACAAGCAATAAGTATCGGAGAGACACAAGGAAAATTCCAGATTTCCAACGAGGAAGCAGGTGGGTTGAGGGCCGATGCATTCCGATCGTTGAGTAAGAAAAGCAAAGAGAAAGCCCCAGTGGTTCGGCCAAGGAGATTTCTGGAAATATGCCGGGAAGCCAGAAAGCCGCAACGCTGGAAAAAGTTCTGGAAAGAGATGTACAAGCATGAGTGGCTCTTAAGAAATGACTTAACAGCGCTTCATCACTTCAACTATGGGTCCTATGTGCCCACACACGATGCACCGAAGGTTGGAAGGGACATGGAATGTCTCTTGTGTTTAGAAACAGTATCTTCAAAGGCTATGTTAGCTCACCTCTACAATGAGTGTACATGCTCCAGATACTGGTGGAACAAACTAGGCTTTCCGAGGCCAATGAACTTGAGAGAAATGCTTGCACCTACTGATAAAATATTTACAAACTTGCGCAACCTCAATTGGTTTGTGAAAGTGGTACGTAAGGCGTATTCAGGACGGCGCCGGGAGGCGGAGAATGGTGTTAGTCTCGCCCCCCTCCTGAATCGACTATTGTCTCGCGCTCTAGGGAGGACTAACCCCATGGGCCGATGACAGTCTGATGAGTCTGATGAGTTGAGTTCATTCTGGGTAGGGGTCTCAAAGCGGATTCATTTCCGATGAGAGATCTCGTGTTGCCAAACGACGCCTGGGGTGAAGTTGCGATCTATTATAGGTTTTTTCTATATGTTGTATAGTTTTTGCGCTTGTTTGGGTGTGCCTGTCATACTTGAGCGAGAGCGTCCTATAATGTGGTATATCTTTTAAAAAAAAAAAATATAAAGCGGTAGCATGACCCTCAATGATTATTGGGGGGTCATCTTTTAATACCATCAGTGAGACTAAAGCCCCAGGCATATAACTCACTTTACCAATCACCTCAGCGTATTAAAGTCGCAAGTCCTACGACCTCCGTCTTCGATCCTAGTCCTACTCTCAACCCGGACCGGTTATCTTAAAACATTTCTGTTTGCTAGTTTGCTACATAGGACACAATGAACGATCAACGGAAACAGTGTGCCTCAGTCGCATCTCTCGTTACATTTGATGCAGTGGGCTAAAATTACGACTGAGATATTCGCAAAACCGCAGCTAGATTCTTGTTTACACTAAAAGTGGGTGAGTGGGGGAATTAGGAGAAGACACCAGGGGCCAGGAAGGTCATGGGTTCTCGCCTCTCTGTGTTTCTTCCGAAGTGGTATTTGAAAGGAGTTTTTGTGAATATACCCTCTCGCAAATTGTTTTTTTTTTTTTGGCTCAAATGGCATTTTATCCTTAGTTTCTCTTTACTTCATGAAGTTTTTGCGCTTGTGGGAGTGCGAGGTATTCAAATGAGAACGTTAACAAAAAGAGAAAACCTTATTCATGCACCTCAGTTCAAGTCTATTTGTGCCTCTCAACAATACGATTCGTTTCTTTGAAAAAAGGGGCTAAAAGTCACGTCTTTGTTCTCAAAGGGGACCTGAATACTTTCATCATTGTGTAGATAAACGGACTCTTTCATACCAGGAAAGCACTCTGCGACATAATAAGTCGTTCATCAATAATGCCAAAATTGGTGAACTCTCCGGGGCAGCATGGTTGGGTATCCTAAGCGAAAACGCCGAGACTAAAGCTTTGAAAAATCTTCAACATCCTTCTTGTACGAAGAATTTCATCCACTTTCATTCTTTCTTATTTTCTTTACTTTCTCTAAGTTAGGGGCTTTTCCGCTACAAGCTCATTACAGCTTTGTCTTTCAATAGTATTGACGCCGAAAGTCTGCTCAAACACCGGTAACCCACGTCCTAATTCTAACCCGGAATTGCATCACGTCTGTCATAGATTGTCAGGTGAAGTTTTTCAAAAGTATGTTCGCTTACGGTAAATTGTTGTAATTTCAAACGTCTCCCCCCTTTGTGAAGTAAACAGACCTAAGACAGACTCATAATTGACTGTCAATTCAGGCTTATTATTTGAGTAAAGGATTCCAATGCTAAAATTTGAGATATGTATAGCTGTCCTGAGAAAAATTGATTTCACAGGCACGCGAAGCTGGCTTGGGTTTTATATATAATTATATATAGTTTTTTGGAGAGCTAGGTAAGCAACTCTGGCGCCCAGTCCTTAATCAGATGTATCAAGCAAAAAAACAAATTCACCATGTTTCATTCGTACACATGAAAAACGACCTCGCTAACAATGCCAAATTACTTCATTGAGATGCGAATCGCAACCCTCGGTCCAGGAAACCACCAGATTGGGATCTGAACATTCGATGCATACTAGAATTTGCAGAAAGCAGAGTAATAATCTCGTTTGAGGTTTAAAAAATTGGGCGATCCTTCAAAGGAACAGGGTCTGGCACTAGATTTTCCAAATTGCTGGCTTCAAACATAACAGCCTCACGTTTGAAGCTGAATCCACTCAGTAAAGCTATTTCAAATTTTAAAAAGGCTGGTATAAATATATTGGAGAGTTACGTATGCCACTTTTGGAGCGATCAAATAAACATCCTGAAGAATTGCGGCCGCATACCCCTCAAATTCAAATAATGAAGCTTATTCTTTTGGTAACTGTCTTAATTGGGGTGCTCTCAGCATCTACAACACCAAATCTCGATTCTTCCTATGACTCAAAACATTCATGGATAATGAGAAAATTGGCCCCGACAGCAATTTGACCTCAGCTATAAACCGGATCCAAAAATCAATGACCGAAGCGTTTGACCATCACGTGAGTCTGGAAAGGTGGCACTTGGCCAAGTCAGAACTATATTCATGGGAAGGAGTAAACAAATCGCTCCAGTCAAATTTTTCCGCAAACTAATATTGCAGTTTCAGCATACATTATGGGTCATGCGGCATTTCTTCTTCTCTAGCAAGAACGTACAAGTTCCGCAAGCTTGTGGAAATGGACAACAAGATAAATATTGCGTGTACTATAAATTTCCAGACCATGTAATAGAGGTGGAACAGTTCGAGAAAGCTTGCAGAACTTTCATAAATAAAGATCAGTCTGACCTCACAGGCTATATATCGGTAATCAAAACAATACTCGTTAATCTTAGGGTTGCGCCCGTGGATCTTTGGGAAACAGAGCCTGGATTCGAAGACAAGAAAAGACTGATGAAACTATCCTCTTTCATCTTTGATGAGATCAGCTCTTTTGCTTACCAGGAACAGAAACAGAAGCAGAGACAAAAAATGTGAAGAAAAAAAAAAAGAACAATCCAGAGAGTGAAAAAAAAAGACAAGATTGTGATTATCATGGGGTGGTGATATGTGATCATATCGAGTGGAAGCCAATGCGGACTGACTGAGTATGGCTACACTCGCAATTGAGCATTTATACTGGAATTTACAGAAAAATCAATGAAATACTCAATCGATAGAAATCTGGATTTTGACTTGTTGTGCCCATCAGAGAAGGAAGAGTTCGTTTGGGGACACACTGAGATTTGTCTTTCGATTCTGGTCCATTATCTATACCGTTAATGATTATGTTCTTCAAATGGATGCGATTCTCGGCCTTAACAGATAATGCCCTTAATCTCATGCAACTGCCTTCAAATTTCCCAAATACAGAAGTGAATGCGGGAGATATTTCATGCTACCGAAAAATTTCGAAGCTTATCAAAGATCAAGCAACTTAAATAGATCAGGAGTGCACACAGACTCTCTAATCTGGCTAGGGATTTCTCTGAATGTATCGTTTTAACATAGCTTGTTGACCGATTCTGGCTCGCCAAATCTTTATCAGATGTCTCAAGCTTGAAACAAAAATAACACCGAGCTACATGCCGTTCGAGTGAAGTATCCCGCCTCGGAATTTACTCGATCCATAATCCACTTCACTATCTGCAGTCCGGGTTGCAACATACTGCGGGCGCAAATTTGCAATCACGCTCAACGGTAGAAAGCGGCCATGCTTTCCATAATCAAAACCATGGTGCTAGTTTTTCTCATGCAAAGAGTTTCTGCTGGCATATGCTCTTCTGGCTCGGTCGTCCCCTTCACAGGCTACAAAGTCACACGCAGGCACAAAATCCGGCTTCGACCGTTGACTAGCGATAGCTATCTTGTGCTAACCAAATGCCACAGAGGCATCCCCGTGTTCAGCCGAAACGTACACACGTCATCGACGCTGGACGAGTTTTCCGTCCCATTCAGAGATATCCATACCGAGTTTGATTTTCTGGATCGACGCAAGCGAAAGCGCCCGTATTTGCCCTCGTATCGGAATCCACGGAACATTACAAGAGAGACACCTAAGGCGCCCCGAAAGAAGATTTTCACGACAATGAAAGCAAAGGGTGAGAGGCTTATGGACTGGTACCTAAGGGGTAAGAATGATACGACGCCAGCGGGTATTTTCAAGGGGCAAATTACGAAGCGTGACGCGATTGCTAAAAAACGAGCTCCGCGCTCTCACCCGCCGCCGGCACCATGTCTCAAAATGGCCAGACGCAAGCGGTACGCCCGGCTGGACGTGGTGATATTCATTCCTTCAACATTTGTGGGGGCCCTTTTCAATTGCACGGCGAATACATCAACCAATACAGATGAAGGCCTGGTCGAGGCCGCACTGGTGAGACCCGGATGGGGTAAGCACGATACCGACAAAGGATCCAATAAGGCAGTCGCCAATGGTTCGAAGCGCCGTAAAAGTAAACATGACAAACTGTCAGAAGTGCCACAAAATGGCAAAGTGCTACAAAAACAGAATAACACCACTCCCTTATTCAATTCTGCCACGCAAACGCACTTTTCAGGGGTTCCACTCTCTCCATTAGTCGCGGATGATTACTCGTCACACTGGCTTTCCGTGCAGTTCAACCCGCCAGCACTTATTTACCACGTGCCTTACTTGCGTTCGCCCTCCTCATGGGATCCAAGATTTCGAACAAGTCCAGACTCAACATGGCCCAAATGGGACGAGCATATTGACATCAATGAGGCCTACAGCTACAGCGACTCTGAGATCTCTCGGATTAACGGGGCGCTCGCGGCGTCTACAAAGTACATGCAGCGGCTATTTGCTGCCAAACGAACGCGGTTTTCGGAATTACTAGCTTTCAAGGGCACCTTGCTTCAGCGGTTTGACCCGCGGCTCCAGCTCCCATTGTTCTTTTATTCCCTAGGGAAACCGGTCTCACTTCGTCACGTGCAGCACCTCCAGCGGCTCTGGGACACGCTCCTCAAGGCCAACACGACTACTTTGCCACCATAAGCATACATCTTTCGTTCTATTACTCAATCATACACATTATCATACAAATCCCTTGGACTCCGTGGGTTCCGGCGAGGAGTAATTTGAGGACGCAGACAGCGTGAGCACGGACTCATTCCTGGCGTGCCGAAGCGGCCTTCTGCTGGGCAGTTCTGGCCCTGTAAGCGCCTCGGCAGTGATGGTGTCGCTCACACGCGTGACCCTGTGATCATCTGCCGCGCCCGCACCATTCTTGGTGGATGCTTTTCGGCTCAATTTGTCTTTGAGCTTCTCGCCAAACGATTTGTTTTGAGGCTCCGCAGAAACTATTTCGTCGCCCATTTGCGGCACCTTCTCGCCGGCCTCGGAAGTGCCGGTGGAAGCATTACGCTCGGTGCCGGCATCGGACGAGTCCTTCAGCATGTCATGAAGCCTGTACATCTCATCCTCCCAATTTGCTTGGTGAGCCTTCGCGGCGGCGCCCAATGCGAGCAATTCGTTGTTTGTGCGAGCTTCACGACTCAAGTGCTTCTCGGACTTCTTGTGCTTTATGGAAGACATTCTCTGGAAACTAGTTCTGTCGTCCTTGGCCGGCGCGAAGCGTGCATCAGGATTTTTTGATAACAACGCCAAGGAACTCAATACGATGATCATAATCAACAACACCAACGAAAATGCGGCGTTTAGGATAAAGAAGATCCAGCCCATGATCGAGGCGACTTGCGCCGGCTGGCCAAAAAGGTCGGAGAAGAACACAAACAAGAATGAGTTCACCGTAACCACCACGGCCATACAGTAGTTCAAAATGTTTGCCAGCCGGTTCATGTAAGGCCGCTGCGTGAACAAGAACACCATATACACCAAGTCGATGACAAAAATCACGATGGATGACACCTTGCCACTTGCCTGGCAGAGCCCGATGAATATGGCCTTGAGCAACGCATACGCGACCAACGCCATGCCGAACCAGTATTTTTGGGCGTGAAACATGGTGTAACAGAAGCCAAACTTGTGCAACACGACCGAGTCGCCGTACAAAATTGCAGCCGGGTTCTTATACTCGCGCGAAGAACGCGTGCCAAACTTCCAGGTGTTCCAAAACGCATACACAATGATGCCTAGAGCCAATATGAGCGCCAAGCACGCCAAAACAATTACCGCCGGCAGATCCTGCACGGTGAACTCCCACAAGGATAAAATCACTAGTTGCGTGAAGCCAATGTACACGTACCGCAACAACGCGCCTTTCAAGATTGTCGGGAACAGCTTGCGGAAGTGCGCCAAGCGGTTCGGATTCATTTTGCCGAACCGAATCAAAAGCACTGCCGCCAGCTTTACGCAAACGATAAGCACGGTCAAGAGGAAGCCCACGAGCACAAAGAACGTGAATCCGGTGACCACGATCGAGGTGGGCTCGATGTGCAGGTTGTAGCCGATGCGCTTGATACCACGGAGAACAATCAAGTTGGCGTTTGAGTTCAACGTAAAGTCCAACAGCCGCTTGATCCCTGCAGGGACAACAAAGTTGTTGCGTGCATACGCATGCAAATCGGCAAGGTGGCGCTTGGCACGCTGCACCAAGATCTGCTCGGAGGTACCGAGGAAATAGAGCGTGGGCGTGCCGCCGGTGCTCTGCACGTACCAGCGGAATATCTTCTGCATGAACAGCACGCGGATCAAGCCCATCAGCCACGCAAGATTTTCGGCCCATGCAGACGCGATCGGTGGCACTCTGTCGACACTTTGCATCGACACGACCACCACCGACTGGAAGTATAAGAATAAAGATACAGCATTAGTGGCGATATGCAGCGCTGCGTTCAGGTTACCGAACGTCAGCAACACCGCGGCTATCAAAAGCCCCAAGCCAGCAATAACCGCGGTGGCCCATTTGATGCCTGTTTGCGCCACAGTTTTGCCATTTGAAAACGAGCTCTGGAGACACGACAAAAGCTCACCCGTCAGACGGTCGTACACCAGTACCTTCACCACGGCGTCAATGTCCGGCACACTGTATGCAATTCCTGGGATTTGCTTCACGTACAGCTCGGAAATGTACTCGATCGACTCAATTTGCATCGTGCCAGGGTAAATCGGGCAAAACTGCTTCCAGCCTAAGTCACACATGTCGATGTACTTGTTGATGATCACGAAACCGTACGCATAGATCTGCACATGCGCGGTGACGTTCGCTGAGATCTCCGTCACGAGGTCTAGGGAGTACTTGAGCGAGCGGTCATCGGGGTCAAAAGTCACGTCGAAATACGACGGCGAGATCTGCGATTTCTCCATGCACGTGACCAACGACGTCGCCAGGAGTTTGCGCCGAGCTAACACGGGAGCAACGAGCGCTAGCCATAGAAGAAGAATGATGTTCATATTCGGTTTGTGGAGTCGGGAAGGGGCGTTAAACGGCACTTTTCTCTCTAGGATACAAGAGTTTGCAAATTGTGATGGAAATCAGCCCAAAATCAGCCAGATGCTCTCAGATAGTAGCTGCCAGTATTGGATTTGAAAGCTGAGGAGATTAGAAGTCGAATTGGCGACAGTCACTCAGTTCCGTCTCGGAGGAAAACGATCTCGAATTGGGTGTACCTAATAATAGACTGAGGATAACAAAATCAGATCTAAGTGAAAAACACTCGTGTGCTAATAATGCCTAGCGAGTGATAGCAAACGAGAGCAGGATTTGAAAACAGGAAGCGGATAGCGGTGTGGCCCAAATGAGATCAAGAAATGGTTTAGAGATTTCTCTACAAAATGTATATGGTTATCCGTGGGCCGGGTTTGACTGATCCTGCGCGCACAGGGGCAGCACAATGGCTGTGAGGAAAATTTGCAGAACTCCCTGTCTCGCAGCCCGTGCAGCTGCCGCGGATGCGGGCCGCAGGTGGTCGGATCGCGAAAAAAAGAAACATCCACACTGCAGGGAGTGCAGGTCAAAACACAATAAGGTTATGTGCATTCCATTGCGTCCGCGATTATCTGTGGCACACCTCCGACTACGAAGCGCGGTGCAGTTGACACAGTGTAAGCCCGCCTTAGAAGACCTCTTTTCATTCGAAATCAACGCGCGATTTGATTTGAGGATTGTCGGTACTTTTTTCTACAGCAAGTGAAATGAGACTAGCTCGATAAAGGGTCACATCTACATATAATGGGTGGCAACAAGAACTGCCAGCACTCCCAAACGCGCTCTAGGTGCGGCGCGTTGTTTTGTTTGCGTCGCGACTCACACACCACTCGATTCAAAACATGCAATGCAGGTAGTTTAGCGTTAATTTTTGCAACACACATTGCTTCAGCGCCCTCAATGGCGAGCAAACTATAAATGATACTCTTCCAAGCGGGAGTGCTCGAGATTCGCAATGAGATCACCTCCCCAAACAAGCCTTATGACGTCCCAAAACTCCTTGGCGTAAACGATCCGGACGCCGTACTTATCTGCAAAGTAGTCCTCGGGCGAAGTGTCTTTGTATTCGCCACATTCATCATCCTTTAGTAATGCATTCAAACGACATGAATCATTGATTTTGTGCACGTATTCTTCAAGCACATCTCGCCGATTCTCTCTCGGCACAATCACCTTATCTATTTGCCCTGTGAGATGCGCACCTAATATCTTTTCTTTCAAACCCCCAATTGGCAACACTAGGCCCCGCAAAGTGATTTCACCAGTCATGGCAATGTTTGAAGGCACGGGTCTTTGTAATACCAACGACAAAAACAGAAGTGCCATGGTGATTCCTGCAGAAGGGCCGTCCTTTTGCACTGCTCCGCTTGGCACGTGCATGTGTATCTCCATATTGTTCAATTTTTGGAGCAATGCCGATGAGTCGTCAACACTGAGCAAGCGTCTGTAGAACGCGTTTTTTATGAGCGTGAGGCCTATTTTCCCACTTTCCATCAAAACTTCGCCCAATCGGCCAGTCATGTTGAGAGACGTCGTGCCTTTTCCACTATCGAACCCAATACTTTCGAATATGAGCACCAGCCCAGATCCATCAGTGTTGTAGGACAACCCGTGCACCACTCCGTATTTGGCGGACATGACCGGATTCTCTACGATTTCATTACTCGATCCAGAGAACGGTAAGCCCAAATATTGCGCCAAATCATACTCCTCAACCGTACCGCTGTAGCTTTTCAGTGGATTTGCTAGACTCTCGGAGTACTCCACGGCTTTATACCGACAAATTGTGCCCAAATTGCGCTCTAGATTGCGCACGCCGGCCTCGCGCGTGTAGTCCAAAATCACCTTCTTCATCACATGCTCTGGTATGTTCACCAAGTTTTCAAAAAGCCCGTTTCTTTTCATTTGACGCGGCAAGAGGTATTTCCGCGCAATCACTAGCTTTTCGCTGTAATCGTACGCATCCACCTCGATCTTTTCGAGCCGGTCCAAAAGCGGCCGTGACAAATTATGTGGGTCGTTGGCTGTGCATATAAATATCATCTGCGATAAGTCGATCGGGAACCCTAGGTAATGGTCGACAAATTGCGTATTTTGTTCCGGGTCTAGTACTTCCAATAATGCTGCTGCCGGATCACCGTTCACTCGGGCCCCTGAACTGACCCCGCCCACGACTTTATCGATTTCATCAAGTAAAACCACGGGATTCATGGAACGTGATTTGCGTAGTGCTTGAACGATCTGGCCCGCCATGGCGCCCACATACGTGCGACGGTGGCCTCTGATTTCAGATTCGTCTTTCACACCCCCTAATGAAATCCGTTGGAAGTTTCGGCCGAGAGTCGTAGCTATCAGTTTGGCAAGTGATGTTTTGCCCACGCCGGGTGGGCCAGATAACATGATAATGGGCGATTTGTTGTTTTTTGAAGCAAGAAGCGCCTTTTCTTTACCAGCTTTTGCAGCCACTTTTCTCAAATCGTCCAGCTGTTTTTGCAGCACTTTTCCTGATTCGTGATCGCTTTTTTCAGCACGGCTAGGGACAATGATCGAGCCGCCCGCAGAAGATTCACGCGGACGACCACTAAGCGCTGGATTTTCGGTCTCCATGGCTTTATCACTGACTGAAGCCGCGCCGTTTGCGTACTCCTTTTCTGCTTGTGCGCCCAAAAGTTTCAACACCACTAGATATTGGAGCAAACGCGTTTTCACGTGCTGCAAACCATAATGGTCTTGATCAAGACTGGCGCGTGCCACGTCGATGTCGATCTCCAGGTTTGTGCTGAATCGTGACACGTATGTATCCCATGGCATGTCGGCGACGATTTCCAAGTAGTTTCTGATCACGTGATAGTCGCCGTTTCCGGGCGGCGCATTCTTCACTCGCCGGAAGTCTTTCACGAGAAGCCGCTTGCTGTCGTCTGAGATCGATGTTATGTGCGGTAACTGTTTCTTGATGAATTCGGTTATTGCCCCAAGATCATCTTCCTCATCGTCCTCGTCATTGTCATCCTGATTGCTACCGTTTTGAGCGTTATCTCCGGGCTTATCTCCGACAATAGATTTCCGCTTTGAAACATTCACGGGCCCGTTTTTGCGCCTGAGAATCTGTCTTTGGGACGAACTTCTTTTGCTCAGTATGCCGTCCAAAACAACCCGGATGGATTTCAATTGGTTGGCCACAAAGGTCGCCTTTTGAAGCCCCGTGGCCTCTGCATGGTACCAATGATTGGCCAAGTCGCTGTTCTGTCTGATTTTGTCGAAGATTTCCGCCATTTCACCGAAAACCGCGCCGGCCAAAAGTGCCCTTTCAGCTAGAGAGTTTTCCTTTAAGATCTGCAATTTCTTCGTGTTTGGTAGTGGCACAATTGCAGCGGTCAAATCCACCACACGCAGCAACTCGTAAGCCGAGGCCAGGTTCGCCCCCAGGGCGCATATTTTCTGCAACGTTGCATACGAACGTGAAAAGTCCTTCAGTGCCGCTAACTGCAAAAAGAGAGCATTCGCCAAGGGGTTCAAGGTGAGCAAATCTGGCTTTTGGTCCTGTGTATTGAGTGCGGTTTTGTAATTCTCCAAAAACGCATCTATCAGCTTGAATAGCGCCGAAGTTGCCGAGTTTAGACTCCGTGAGAGCTTCTTCACGTCATCGG
Organism: Metschnikowia pulcherrima; assembly: GCA_009746055.1. Classification (NCBI taxonomy): domain Eukaryota; kingdom Fungi; phylum Ascomycota; class Pichiomycetes; order Serinales; family Metschnikowiaceae; genus Metschnikowia; species Metschnikowia pulcherrima. The sequence goes on from VFXK01000010.1 coordinate 1,516,123, forward strand.
CAGATTCAAACCAGGCAACAGCAAACTCTGTTTCGGATTTAGTTAACATATTTGTGGGCCGCGCACGCACGATTGCCTGGAGCGTGAACTTGAGCGTGTTTGAGTCATCTGAAATTGCTATCACCCGGCAGACGGCCGCCATGTCAGGTTCGCGCAGATCAATATTTTCCAAAATTTTCATCGTGTTTGGAAAGACAGCCACCAAAAGCCAGTCCATCTCGGCGCCGGGCTCGGTTTCTGCCGCATTCACGGGCGCCAGCAGCCGGCAGTGAATTTCCGCCAGGTGGAATTTAGCGATACCAGAAACTGCATCTTTGGAAAGAAGGCCGATTTCCAGCGTGGGGCCATCAAATTCATATTCTTGAAGCACGCTTTGTATCACCGGCACGAGACCCGCTTTTTCCCTGTACCGGGCCAAGAAAGCGGCGGCTTTGTACCGTGGAAACGACACATTATAAAGGATTCCGGGCAAAAGCACCAACGGCGAGTCCAACGTGTACAGCGGTAAGACCAAACGCTGTTCCGAAACCTGTGTGTCCATTTTTAGTGGATCTGAAGGAAAATCAAAATTGCTCGCTAAAGTCACTTATCTGCTGTGAAAGAAACCGCAGAATTCAAATTAGGTTCTTGTGCTTTTGCAGCTGATATGGTCTTTGCAGCCTCGAAAGTACTAAAAATCTGCAGTTGGGCCAGGATTTGACTCAATGTATTCTGTCTAATATGAGGCCACCTTCGAGAGAATAGAGTCCGTAAAGTATAACTGGACAAAACGGACTAAGATGGCAATTAAATTTCCTTCTATCGAATGTTGGAAGCTATTTTGTTACCAACCGATTCAGACCTGGGGGAGAAGAAGAATAAGTGGTCTGATTTTGTTCGATTTGGTTCGATCTTTTGAGTGCTAAGTTAACCTCGGGCCAGTACCGGGGCCGATAAGCATGCGTCCTTGTGGAGCGGAGGCACCGTTTGGGAAGGCGAATGCGCGCACGTGAAAGTGTGAAATACGGGGAAATGGGGTGATTCGGTATGGGGAGGTACGGGTGTTTTGAATAGAGACGCCAGCAGAGGAGGTGTCAATTCGAGGTCTTTTCTGAAATCTATAAGGCATTTCGTGGGGGAACGTTTGATGATGCTTTATATCGTTTTTTTATTGGAAAAAGCCACGAGGTTGTGTATAAAATAGGAGTATCAAGAAAAAAAACGAACAAAAACTGAATCCTTGCACTGGTTGCAAGTTGCAACATTGCTCGGGGTCGTCTAAATTTTGTATTCCAAAAAAGAGGACTAAATATTTGATTCTTAGGCCACTCTAAACCGCTTAGCTATCACATATGGATGTCTCTACTCCAAATTCTCGCTGGGAGTTTCCAAGATTCATGCTGAAAGGGTTGAGGATTGTGACTGGGCCATGTATGAATTCTTTCAAAACACATCCCCTCTTGCCATGCCGAGATGTGACCAAAAGAAACTAAACATAATCAGGTTATCGCAGTTAGTGTTGAAACGTTTACACTTCACGCAATTAATTTTGGCGACTATTTGTAAGACACGTGGAAACCCTGATCAGATCTGATGCTCTGGTCACTGAACAAACAGCTTCGAATGAATTGTTTCAAAACATATTCAAGAGGTCGTGTATAGCAGCTTGTCCTGAAAGTTGTCACAAGCAAAATGTCATGGAAGAGCACTATTCTGTTTAACTAAGCTTGTTTTGCCAAAAAAAAAAAATCACGATAAATCAAATGTGTTGCTCTTCTTCCATCTGTGTGAATCCTTTTGGGTCATAAGAAGTGTTGGCCCTTTTGTTTTTCTCCTTTGTACATCTTATCGTGGACTGAGAGCCAGACTTCTTGGATAAGGCTTTCTTGATCTATCTTCTGGTCTTAGTGGAAGATTATACGGACCAATCGATTTTCCGTAATTCATGACAGATTCTCGAATCTCATCAGATGATTCTACAGGATGCGCATTTAGGTAAAGGCAAATATTGATAACTATTTGGAACAACAAAATATAATAGCTATACTTTTTTCATTTTTTCTTCTTTTCGGATATTCTCTTCACTCTCCAATTCTCCTCCCTCCGATTGACGCTTTTTGCATGCTGCCTTTCTCATAGCCCGACTCGTAAGAATAGTCAATAAGAAATGCACGCAACTCAAGCTTCACCACGCCACCATCTTCCTTACTGAGCCAGTTTGAAGTACTCGCAGTAGGCGCTTCTGTTGCCATTCTTACAAGCATCGGCGGCCTGGGCGTCACGACGGGGCACCAAGTACGTATGGATCTGCTCGATCGTGTGGTCAATGTGCCATTGTTCATGGCTGGTCAACTTGGGATAAATCCACTTGGCCGCTGTTTCCAAAGCCAGGAGTTTCTGCTTGGCCAAATACCACTTCTCCACATTGATTCCGTCCACGTAGGCTGCGTCCAGCTCGGCGTCAAAGTTATCCACCATCTTGCCCAACTCCTCAACATTCTTGGGGAACCCATCAGGAATGTCACTCTCGTTCAAAATCGACGTGTTGGCCTGGCTTGGCGTGTTTGTGGTCAAGGCGAGGGCCGCGGCAGAGAGCAAAGCGAAAATAGTCAACTTCATGATATATTCTGGGATAATTGTGAGAAAATTATAAATTCAGGTGGATCCCAGTGATGCTTATATATCTCATTTCTGAATTCGATAACTACAAACTGGCAGCTCCATTTGTAAGCACGGCTTTGCCAAAACAACATCGACTTGTTACAACTTTCCGTAAACGAGCGGAACAATAGTGTTGCACGCAGTTATCGGGTAGCCATGAACAATGGGCGAGAATGCTTAAGTAAAACGCCCCGAACAATGGGTCAATGGGTATCATGCCATGTACGTGGCCAAAAATAGAACGGTGCCTGAAATTGACGGCGAATTCTCTGTATATGGTCTATTTCGCTTACAAATACACAACAGAGCCCATGAAACGGCTGGCTTGAGTGCTAGATGTTCGCGGAGTCTGCTGTCGCAATTCAATTGATGATTTGATCGGCAAAACAGATATGCTAGTGGTTTGAGGCAATTAGATTCAAAGGCGTGAAAATGCTTGACAAGTCGAAAAAATCCAGTGAATACAAGGAGAAATCACAGCATGAAACTGCATTTTGTTAGCCGAGCCGACAATCTACAAACTCGATCCGATCCTCGGCCCAGGCCTTTTCGAAAAACTCGGCACCTGCTTCTGAAGCAACATTCAGGCCCCAATATGAACTCCAGCGTACGCAAGCTGAAATTTCACTTTCTTTGGGAACTGCAGCAAAGAGCGTTTGGATTTGAAATGTTCGACGATCTTACACTTTACTCAGCTGGATTTGCGTAAATTACCTATCATTCTTTTTTTTATTTATTTATTTATAGTAAGAGTCAGCCACGAACGCTGTTCTAATTTTTTTTTCTTTTTTTGAATCGTTTGGGAGATTAGGCAATAAGCGGTAACTTCATAAGCCTTGACGGGGTGGTTATGATGTGGTGTCCAACATATGCTTTAATCAGATCAGGCCTTGTTCCCCAAAAGCGGGTGAGTATGAGTTCAATCATTATAGAGAATGGCTGGAAAGTGATGACATAAAAAATACAAAGCAATTTCTACATGATATTTTAATTTCACAAAAATGACACGTCTAGTAAACTCTTGTGGCATCGCGATAAGCATATATATATATATGTTGCTTGAAGTATTGACTCCGCTTGTGCTTCCTAGACTCGTGAATATGATTTGTGGCTTTCGTGCAGCGCAGCTAAAAGCGTTTGATTTCCCTCTTTCCCGTTCACAATAGGCCAATCAGGCCACTGACTTCTGTGACGCAAAAGCATTTCCACCGAAAAATGGAAGTTTTCTCGCCGAAGGAAAATCGTTGTGCATGAGTTACCAGGGTTTAGTTAAAATGTCGAGAAGTGGCGGATGAATTTCCAAAATTTGCATGATTATTCATCCCACTGGACCGGCATCGCTTCGGCAATCAAAGCATTACCCAAAACTTGAGGCAGCAGCTCTTAAGTGAGCTCATGCACGATCAAGAAGTGACTTATCTGTAGTATAGTCACACATCATGACCACGTATGCAAGTTCCGGTCCAATACCCAGCCAGGAAAATATTGGTGCCAGGCTCCATCAGAGAGCGGTGATTGAAGATCATGAGCGACTGTTCCAAAAACTTAGCACACAAGCCAGGCTCCGAAAGAGCATAGTTCGAGAATTTCGGGTGTTAGTGACCGGTATCATGACTTATGCAGCTGATGCTTCGGTTTGCCTGAACCGGAGACCTAACAACCTGCTTCCGCTCAAAGCCTTCAACGAACGGACCGGTCAGCAACAGTACAGCATTACCGTTACTGTAAAACACACCCTCTCTTAATGTTGACTTGCTCGAGAATACTCAGAACAGGCGCTTCACGACTCTTCCAAGACGTCTTTCAAGTTGACCTGGCCCAGTCCGCGCGCCAAAGGCTGTGGCTGCGTATCAGACTTCTTCCACCCGATCATGAAGATCACATTGAAGGTAGCCGGAATTGTAATTCCGTCGGGCCCGGTTTCGCCGTGCAAGCTCTTGCAGATTTCGTTTGCCGCAAGCAACACGTCACGCGGGAGCGTGTGTGCACGCGCAAGCAAGCTGTTCTGTTCGCCCATATGCTGCAAATCCGTGCACATGGCCACAAGGTCCGGGTAGCCTCCGACAACGATATCCTCGGTATCTATCGTAAGCATACTGAACCCTGCACGGTTGAGAAGACTGCCCACGTCGTTCAAGTGCACCAAGGGCGAGACACGCGGGGACATGCCGCCCAAGCGTTCGAGCTCAGCTAGTTGGAGGGACGTGCGGAGCTCATATAACGTGTCGCCGCCAAAAATCGTGCCCATGAATAGACCATCTGGTTTCAACACGCGGTTGATGTTGGCGAGAGCTTGCGGGAGATCGTTTATCCAGTGAAGCGAGAGGTTGGAGATGACGGTATCAAACTGCTCACTTTCGGCCAATTCCGGTGCGTCAAACGCCTCCTCGTCGGCGACTACGCGGGTAACATTTCCTGGGAACTCACGGTCAAGGCTTAAATCAGCATCGCGAAAAAGCAATTCACGCGACGAGTCGAGCATAATGAGCTCTTTTATTTTCGCTGAAATGCTTTGTTTATCGGCATTTAGTTGTTTGATCATCTCGGCTTCCGTCTCATCGGCACCTTCCTCGGCACGCGAAACAGTACATAGATTCTTGAGCAAATTGCCCAGATGAGCACCAAGATCGAGCGTGCGCGTGAAATCTCTCGTGATGAATGCTAGCCGCTCAATGGTACGCAACGAGACCTCGTCTCGAAGGAAATCTGCCTTTCTCGATGCAGAAACGTCTGTCTTGGGCGTTTTCAGACGCTGGACACGCTTAGCGGCACGGTCAAATACCTGGAACGCACTTTTCGACGCCCCCAGGGTCGTGGCTAGGCTGCGAGTGACCACACGAGACATTTTTGAGGAAAGAAAAGACGAATTTCGAGCGGATCTCAGTGGAGTTAAAAATTGGGGAATGAGATCCGGCTTGCGAATCGTCCCGCGCAGGGCCGGGCCAGAGCCTAGAGGTACAGGCCCCAAAGCCCAAAGTCCCATGGCCCATGCCGCGCATCTTGGATGCTAAAACGGTGAACCGATAGGGTTGCGAAAAAATGAATCATAGTGATTTTGAAATAAAGACTGTCTATTTAATGTGAGTTTTTTTTTTTCTGGATATATTTCGAGATAGCGCGACGATCCACCAGTATGTTTCATTGTCAGGATGCTTTTTCGCCTTTCCTGCTGACTGTTTTGGCATGTACACGATTATGTTTGAGAGCCTAGAGCTCATTCTTGATCGACTCGCTCTTCACGAGCATCTCCGTGGGAACAATGCAAACAAAATCAATGCGTTTTTTGAGAGGCTAGTTCCATATTTGAGAAGCAATATAGGATTTACATTTTGTCTGTATCCCACGAAATTATCGCTCTCAAGTATAGAAACTGGATTCGTTTCAACCAGATCGTACTGAGCATTTCGCGTAGCTTAATGTATTTCTCTAATCTTAGATTCCAATAAGTATGCTCTTGCTATGCTCTTGCTATACACAGAATCAATCATGGTAATAACCGCATGTCAGCTTATAATAGGCCCAAGCGTACAATATGTATGATTATCGGAGGTCGATAGGCAATTAGGGCTTTGCCGCGCACACATTTGCGGCTTTTGAAAAGGACAGTACTTTTATCGGCATTCGAGTTTTTTTCTTCTTTTGGCCCTTATACATTCCATATCCATTCTGTTCCAACGGCATGTGCCATGTCACATGTGGCGGTGGCACACTACGATATCCAGCACCCTGGTCGAGAATTCAATTTTTACTCTGATTTTTTCATAAAATATATTTCCTGATGAAACACCGTGAAACTGTTTTTTGACATCGTCCTCAGACAAGATTTCTGCTATGAGTGAGACAGGAATTCAGGCATTTGAACCATTCATTCATTATTTTATGTTGTCGTCTTTTTTTCGCATCCATTTCACCCAGGCCCTAAACCAGCCCTGTGCCGGGGCCACTTCGCGCAGCCCCAAAAACCCCAGATCGAGAAAACCGCGTATGGCCCCATCGCTAGTGCCCAGTCTAAGATACACCGTAAACACCAATGCTGGCGCCAAGAAATTTAACCAGAGCGGTCAAAGTGTCTACCAGGCCCTCTGCACAGTCTGGAGCAAAACATAAGAATAAATACCACGCAAATCGAGCGGGATTTGCGGAAGCTACGTCGTCTGAGGCTGCGAATCACATGTTTCGCCAGGCGATATCGTCCCTGGTGCTTGATCTATCAGCAAAACAAGTTTTGAATGTGATAACTGAGAACTCTCGAGCAGGAAAACTCGAGCAGAATCTACGTGTTACCTCCACCATCAGGAATGACCCGCTAGGTACGCGGTTTCGCACGCCAGAGATTTATTCATCACTACTACAACACTTAGCCGCCGAGAACGCCCGGAAATGGGTGCCTCTAGCACTCAATTTGTTTGTGGAAATGCTGCAAATCCCTCATTGTACACCCAATCAGCTAGAAAAGGCTCGGACGGCTTTATTTGCATGCTTTGAAGCGTGTTCTGACTACACACAGCTTCTCAGCCTCAAAATTGTGTTTCAGAGCGTCATTTCCCGCCAAGACACCAGCCTGGATGTGGCGCTACGCTATTTAGGGATCCATATGCACGTGTTGCTTAACTCGGGCCAAGTTCAGCTTGCAGCGACACATTTTAGCCGCTGTTTGGAACAGGTCCAAGAAAATACGAGGAAAGCAGCGATTTTGCGGAGTTTACCATTGCAAAAGTTTTTGACGGTGCTCTGCCTGGCGCAGGACTGTGATACTCTTACCATGATGCTCTCCGAGATCATACTGCACGATTGCATTGATGTTTTGAACGTGTCAGATTGGTCAGAAATCTTGGGGTTGGCGCTTTGGAAGAACGACTACAACTTAACCAAACTCATATATGAGCACGTGATCATGGACGGCATTGAACCGCTGGTGCTTGGAGACGCCGTGCTAGAAATCGGCCTAACACAAAACAACCCGCTTTTGACTTCCTTGAGTGAGAAAACACTCACCCAAATACTCCACACATTAGCAACAAACGGCGACGTAAGGCTGTGTCTTCACCTCATTGAGTGGCATTACGTACATAAGTCCCTACAAGGGGAGCAAACCTTGACCAAGGATCTCTGTTTGCAGGTCATTCGTGCATATTGCTTCTATAATCCTAACCCTAACACGCTTGCCGATAGGGATGATGAAGACGCATCTGTAAAGGCCATTATGGACGTGATCGATAGCCTTGTTTCGAAAAACCGCCATGTCTACGATTACACCGACGTTCTGGATGCTTTTCTGCATAAACTCAATACTTATCATGCATTTGACAGCAAAGTGGCGAATTCCGCGGCAAAAGAAGCCAGCGCGCCCTTCATGCCAATCTCATACGGGCACGATGCTGGGGAAACGGTTCCTGAAGAAGTCTTAATCACGAAACGATCGAATCAAAACATTATAAAATCCCCGCAAGGCTCTGTGTTAAAAAATACAAGGATTTTGCAGGATTTTATCATTGAACACTTGCACCACATGGCTGCAAACAATTTTTCAAGCAAGACGCGCCAAATTGTGATCAATTGTTTCTTGGCGCATCTCGCCGCATACCAAAACGCGTCCGGCGTTATCATCGCCCTTAAACTGATGAGTTTGAGCGAGGAGAATTTCTTGGAAAAATGGCTCGATCCATCACTGTACGAGATCATCACTAGATCTTTTTCGGCTTCTCCGGCGGCAATGATGACCGGGCTCACTTTTTATGAGCACATGAAGAGAAATCGTATCAGCATTTCACAAAAGACCATGAGAAATCTCATAATTTCGAGTTTGCGTGATGTTCACTATAATGCGCTTCTTGAATACTACGTGTATGAGTACTTGCAGGCCAACCCCGAGCCTGTCAGTTCTTATCTCTTTAACCGCATAGCCTCCTTCAAACAGTTGAACGAAGAAGGAAAATTGTTGCTCACTTATCTTGAATCCTTCTCAAAAGATAAACATGCAAACATTGACAAAGCCTGGGAATTGTACGGATTCAACAAAATTGCCCCAACCACCATACTCCTGGATGAGGAATCTGCCCAGTATCATGCCATTGACGAGAGAGACAGGGCCGCCCTTGAACGGATTTTGGCTCAAGGCAATTGAAACGGATTCTTCACAGCCATTTCCAAGTCTTGCGCACTGATCTCGATCTTTGCAGCAGCCAGAAAGTTGAGCGATGAGACTGGCTTATTTTCCTCGGTGAGACTGTCACCATCTATTTTTGCCAAAGATTCGTCGAGCACATTTGAGAAGCTAGACGAAATCGTATCGTTGCAAAAGGAGTGGAGCATTGTTGAGTCCATCGCCATGCGCATAATGTTTTCTGCGTGACACGCCAACGGATCTGTGATGGACTTGTTGGCAATATCGGTTGTGCTTTTATCTGGCTGGGCGTCGGATACACCTGTCTTGGGCCTATGTACCCCTGGTAAGGCTTTTCCTTGTGCGGTTTCGGCCCCTAAATCGACTTCTTCGGCTGTGAGTTTAGGCACATGTGATAATGCATTCGAGAACTCGCTATGTTGAGCAAATTTCTCATTAGTGTGCTTCTCTGGAGATAAGTTTATTTGCTTAAAAAGGTGTTGCTGCTTCTGTGCAAATGCTTCATGTTGAGAATGCTCGGCTGGAATAGCACTTGCCTGGCTTTCTCTCTTTTTTCGTTCTGATGGCAACTGGAACTGATATTGTCTTATTTGAGCTTGACTCTTGGCGAGTATATCCTCTAATGGGTCAGCAAACGGCGGAAGAAGATCCTCCTCTGATTCTAAGCCAGTATCCTCGATTGAACTGAAAATAGAAACTTGTGTGCGTTTTGGTATTGGTTTTGGAGGAAGTTCTCCAAGGTCTAGATTTTTGTTGACCTCTGCCTCTTTCAGGAGTGCCTTCACGTACACGGATTTCTGTGGTCTTTGTGGGAGACTCTTTTGAAACATGACAAGAGGCGTGAAAAGCGCAAAGGAGAGTTGGACCTGAGGTGGAGCCACATATTCGTGGGAAAACTGACATCTTCGAAGTGCGCTAATGATGTTTACGTATTGCCCAAAGAGGAAGGTGGTAAGGAGTGTTGCCATAATTACGATTTACAAGCTATCCATTTGTCTTGTCAAACATCTCTGATACTCAAAGCTATGTTGATTCTGTGAAGTACATTATGTGTCGTGATATGTGTCTATGAATATGTGTTTGCAGCTTGCAATATGCAATTTGCAATTGAGAAGTATATGCGAGTGGGGAGTGCACGAGCGAGCGGGTAGCCGTTGGAAGAACAAGCGCCCATGCCTGCATGCAATGCGGGTCACGTGTTTGAGCATCGATGAAAATATCGTCGCCTGTGTAAAATATGCGCGTTGTGATTGGCCGATTCCATTTGGAACGACACCATGGATGATCGTGGTTAAACGTGTGCTTTATGAGAAACATTTGCGCCGAATGTTTTGTAGTCATGTTGGCGCGATATCGCTATGAAGAATTCATCGATGTCTGGCGTCAGTGTTGTGCGTGAACAATCTCCAGGATGGTTTATTTCTTGGTGTGCCGAAATAGGCAACGACGGATCGAAGTACTTCCTCCAATACGCTTGGACCAAAATATCTGTTCTGAGTTTCATTGCATCAAAATCTTCAAAACTGCCTCACAGCTCATTTTTTTGAAGATGGGGACGACCGCTTGTGATTGACCGAGCCAAAATAGAGATATGACGTCCTGAAGTAATCTCAAAAAACGCTTTAAACGTTATCCTTCTGGACCTTTTTTTCCTGGCGACTCAACCTCTCGTCAACAACAGAGTCGTTTCCATGCACAGAGTCAACAGGGCACGGGAGGACGGAATTGGCTCCCACTAGGAGAAAACAGATGGCAAAAGTAGTGCTAAAGACCGAGGTGGTGACTCTATTTCTTTGTGTGGCTCTTACAAACATGATTATGGGTATGTTTTGTCCGGTTTCTGGGCGAAATTCTGTGACTATTCGGTCAAGGCTTGAAAAGGTAGACTCGAAAAGAAAAAAAAAATGGATAAGCTTGTTTGACTTCATTGGCCAACGACATTTTCACGATATCTCCAGGTGTGCATATACGCAGCGACACGCACAATTGGTTGTGCTCTCAGTGGCTGCGAGAGATTGAAGTGCAGGTGCAACGCGGTTTGACCACTTTATGAGCTTTTTCATGATGCATTTTCTTGACTTGTTCGATTCAAAGAGATAAAAAATGTCATTTGTCTTCTTTGTGAAACTGCTGAAAAATAGAGTCATCAATTCTCTCTTGGGAAAATTGACTGTTGTTCTTGTTATCACACATTTCGGACTCATCTCAAAGGTCAAATGTCACTTATTCGGAACAGAGCATTCATGTGGTGCACCTCTAGACAAATGGAAAATGCAAGGGTAATCATGATTCCCGAGTTCCATGCTCATTCAAGAATTTCTTGGTACAGGAAATAACGTAGATTGGGCCAGACCATATTGTGGCTCCCGAAACTGAAGAATTGCAGTTTAAACGAGGGAGCAGCTGGCTAAAGTTGTTTTTCTTTTTCTTTCACTTCATTGCTTGAAACATTAGATTACGGACCGAGAGCCACACCCGCTTAGCTAGCTCCAGAATTGCTCACCTAGCTCATCCATTTAGAACACCCAGGCAGCTTCGCTCGCTACCATGCCTCGCGCTGATATCTTGTTTTGGCAGCATATAACATTTGATCCAGCTGTCGTCGCCCTGAAGGCTGCACATGTTATGGAATCCCGGAAAGTGAAGATTCTGGCTTCGTTGTGTTCGATCAGAATTATTCGAACAAAACCAGAAAATAAAAAGGTGTGCAGAAACAGATTAGCAAATCTATCAAGCCGCACAACAAATACTGTTAGGGAACAAAAGAAGCATATGGCCTATATCCTCATGCGTGGTTTCAAAACCTTAATTTTTGGAAAAAAGGACTTTTTTTCTTTTCGCTCGAATTAACCAAACAAAACTGCTTATGATGTTTCCGCCTCAGTGAAGGAAACCTCAGCCTTCACATGATTCTCACACCTAAACAAAAGACAGAGCCATTGAACAAGTGCCCCATGTTTCAGTACATACTTTCTAGTCGAGCCAATCGAAATTGTAATATATCCATCAATTCACCACCTTTGGCGCCAATCTGAGAAGCATGTCCCAGACCTTCTCTGTCTGTGTTGTGAACGCCAAACGTGTCTCGATTGGGACGCTTGTTAACTCATCAAAACTTTGCACCAAGAAAGAGGTTAAACCTGCATAATGATTTATTTTGAAACTGAATTGATTGAGTTGTTTGTTGGGAAGGCCATCCTTGTCGAAGAATATTAGAAGTCGAGCACGCAATTCACTCATGTAATTGATCAAGTGCTCCTCCGGCCGGCCTAAGTAATTATAGCGCTTCATATTCTCGGATGATTCAACCATAATCCGGAAAGCATACTTGGCAAAAGTGAATATCTGCCAGACTTCCTCTAAAGGTGGGTGTGACTCAGAATTCATCATGTCTGCAAACTCCATAAGCTGTTTGTCCAAAGAGACAGCCGCTGCATCAAACTCTTCGTTTGCAAACGCGTTTTCCAGCACAAACAGGAATAATTCCTGGATGTATTTTTCGAGCTGATGACCCAGACCTGGGGAGGTCTTGACCTCAATTTCGGTCTCCGTACCGGTTTGATTTGGATTAAGACCAAATAATTGAATGAGCGACTCGGTGGTTATATGTGATGTGAGATCATAGTCGTCTTGCCATGCTTTTGTAGTGGCGCATATGAGACTAAGCGTGAGTAATTGTACTTTGATTAAACCTCTCATGATTTTTTTGAAATCGTTGGACTTTTACAAAAAGTTTTTTTTTCTTTTATTCTCTCGGCTTTATAGGTGACTTATCGGCAGACTTTTTCCAAAGATTCGGTGTTTTGAACGATCATGAACCCCAGCTTTGTGCGTGGATCGAAAACCCAAATTGGCGTTCGAAGGCTTTGAAAATTGCTTTGAAATCAAAAAGAACAGCAGGCTGTTCCAGAATAATGCTCAGTTCTCGAGGTTTCAAAACTCATTAATTCTTGTCATCTTTGCATGATACAAAGGCTCCAGGTTTGACGGAAAATATCACCGTGAATTGCCTCGTGTCGGCTCAGCCCGCAAGCTTCAAATTTTCGAACACATTGTGAATGCAATTTCCACAATGAACTCAAAATTTTTCCAAGGAAAATGTCTGGCCCAGTCAGAAAGCCTGAATTCATGTTGTCCAATTTCAAGAGTAAAATTTCAATGGCAATTCGAAAACCGTACAGCACCTATTTGATGAATCATGGTGTCAGACCAAAATTACCCTCCACTAACGTATCTGCACTCACCAATTCATGAATATAGACTAACAGATTTAAGACAAAACTAAATACAATTGTTTCGAATAAACCTGAAAATACCTCATTTCTGGCAGTGGACCGAAGTTGAGGGCACTGGGGGCTTTACATTCATCATGAATCAACCAGAGTATAAAATTCCTATCACGATCTTTGCAAGGTAGTATAGATGGAAGCAGACGGCCATATATTAACTTTGCTACTTCTTTTTTTTCTCCTTTTTTTGTGTTCTTTTTTGGGACTTGATAATGTTTCTATACAAATCGTTTGCGTTTGCCATGTTAGCATCATATGTTTTGGCTCACAGTGCCAAACTATCGAGCAACTCAACAGTGGAACTCCGTGAAATTACAAATTCCAGTAGCTCATATATAGAGCTGGTTGACGTTTCAGTTTCGGTGGAAGAGGCAGAAGACGAGCATATTCCCGTGTGGGATAATCTGGAAGCACTCAAACTCGAAGCGTTGGAAAAACAAATGTCCATAATATCCGAGGCTTTGAGATCGTATATTCTGTGGACGAGATTTGACGTTTCTGGGTTTTACGATGCCGCAGCAAATTTTCGGATAGAAATCTCGATGATTGCAGAAGAAATCGATACGGTAGAGGGACATAAGGAAATAAGGGCCCAATACCAGTTTCTCGCGCAAATGTTCGAAATCATGGTGGATGCGGCCCAGAATATCAAGGAAACGGTTTCGTTCAGAAGTCCCGCAAGCCTCTTGGTTCGAAACGTGATCGAACTTGATGTACGGCTTTTGGTGTTATACGATCCCTTTGGGGTTCCCAACTATCAATCAAAGGGGTATGCATACAGAGTGTCACGTCTCAAGCGACTTTTGAAAGAGTGGAAGAACGAATTTGCCAGTTTGAAGAATACAGGCCATGTTTTGAGTGGGTTATTCATTGTTCATGCGTCACTGGCAACCGATTCCTTAGATCAATTGCAGAGTCATATTCTGTTACAATGGTTTCCTAGTTGAAATAGACTGACCTTTGAAGATACTGATCTTGTTGAGTTATGAGATGAAATACCAAGCATTATCATGAGGTTCAATCTGTGAGTCAATTTATGGACTCCTGTAAAACAACTGTGGTTTATGCCAAGCGCTCAATGTCAAGATCGAATGGCATACAAGTGTTTCAGCTTAATGGCTAGATGAAACCATTGCATAGCAGAGACTGGCCATGATATTTCATGTTTGAGCATGTTGGTCTCAATCAAAAGCGCCGCAATGAATCCTCCCGGAAATGTAAGAAAGGTTTTTATGTGTGGGTGCTGGAGAAATAGCGGCCCTCGGATATTCACACCCGGCTTTTTCAAAGAATGCCATAAGCTAACCTCCCATTTTAAGTAATACTCACCAGCAGAATGATCAGCCTAAGCAAATTGACCAATTCTACCTCACAAAAAGTGTGATACTACACCATGTGGCCCCGTATATGTACATGTATTAGGCTATTCACGCTAGAGCTGGCCGACTTTCGAAAACCCGGCAGGGTAAGTCGTACTATCTTGTCTTTTCATTTTCTGAACCTGCAGCGGCTCCAACAATTCGATTTTTACCAATTCTTTCACCATCCGGAGCTTGTGTGCCGTGGCCACAGACACTCTTTGGTAAACGACATTGTTTCTGCGTCTAAGCCCCAAGGCGGCGATATTCTTGCGCACCAGCGGCGGCATTCCGATCGTCGACCGAAGCTGCTGGATCCTGTAGAACATGGGCGCCGTCTGAGACATATTGTGTGTGATTTGTGGACTGTGAAGTGGTTTCAAAACTGTTCGATGCAGGCTCAAGACTTTTTCCATATCGATTTCGAAAGACCCGTACACCAGTTGCAGGGCCGGTGTTTTAAGCTGTTCGGGCCTGTGTTTCTGGATTGGATTTTTGGATATATGCTTCAAACAGTCAGTCTGGGTGGTCAAAAGAGGAAATCCGTCTATAAAAGTCTCTATGTTATTGTTTTCATACCGGGGGTGGATCCAAATTTGTTAGTATGTGCAGGTTGCTTGATGAGCCTAACCAGTAATCTACAAATAAGTCTATGTAGGTTTTAAATGACAAAAAGAATGCTTAATCGGATAGAATTGTTGATGGGGGATGTATGCATACAAATCTGGATCTTTAGTTAATCTTCTATCAACTATTTGGTCTGCATGCAAATGATGGGTATGCCTGACCGGAATGTGACACTCCAAGATGTTCAATGTATTAGCCGGGAGAGCAAAAATCTAAGTAAGCATAAAACTCGTAAAATTGAGAAAGCTTTCTGATATCACTTGAGCAAGCTTTTGTTTCTTTGGTGATTGACCATTGGAAGTATCAACCATGTCCTGATATGGGTCCCCCACGCGCCCCCACGCGCACCCATACTCTCGCATAAGCACTAAACCTAAACCTCCATACGATTTTCCACAGTGTCATATGAGCGAGACAAAAGCCAATACAACTCAATTCCAGCATGAGCAAATCGCACAGAATCTAGCCGAAATCAAAGGTTGCCTTGAGGAAAATAAAGGTTTGAGCGTTTTGCCGAAAAAGATCCTCAGCTTAAAAAGCAAACTCAATGCGTTTGAGCAGGTCCCGCGGGCACTTGATGGGCACTTGAAGGTATACGTACCTACTATCACCTCGCTTTATTTTCTTTCTAAGGAAAATCTAGGAAAATCCAAGGACTTAACAGGTGTTTCTGAGCTTCTAGCCGACCTTATATACGTGTTAGCCAAAGTCAGAGGCTACAAATCCGTGGCGAATGAGCTTTCGAGCGACGTGTATCTCGTACCCCGTCTAGTCAGCCTTGTTGAGCTGCCTGAGGTCAAGGAATGTCCTTCAGAATGCTACGTCTTGCTTTTGTGGCTTTCAAGGCTCATTTTAGTGCCTTTCCCGCTCCCGACCGTGCAAATTGGTTTGGACACGAACCTTTTCCGAATAGCACTCAAGAACCTAGCGTTACACTCGACGGCTTCAAAGACCCAGGTGATTTCGCTGACGCTCCTTGCGCTGCTTGTGATGCGGCCGGACTGTAGCCATTTGCTAACGCAATTTCTCGAGGACACGACCATGAATTGGCCGCTTATGGAAGAAAACGCTAAATTGGGACAGCTCATGGCAATCAACCAGATTCTCAAAAAGCCATCCAGCGGGCTAATTGCTGATTTCATAAAGGAAGCGCACGGTAGCATCATCCTATACGAATTTGCGCAGGTGAAGTTTGGCCGGATCGGCAAAAAATTGAACACCTTTAATGCGTTGTACTTGCTAAAAGTCTCGGCCAAAGCGCTGCGTTTTTTCATCCCCAAAGGCAATTATGAGCTTGTGGCTGGCCTCATCAACCAAACCAATGATCTCATGCATCACATGGGCGACCGCTTCGATAATTCCTTACGTGAATGCATGGCCAAGAACTTGGCAAACACAGTATCGTTCTTGGCCACAAAAGCAGTCAACTATGCTGACCAAGTAATAGAGTATATGCTAGAGCAGCTTCATCTCGGCCAAGATGGGCAAATTAGCCAAATTAGCGGGTACAAGAGGGATCTACACATTTGTTCTGCGCATCTATCTGTTCCGCGCTACCATACCGTATTATTATTCATGGGCTTCTTGGCATTGAAAAAAGCACTTCCTGAAAAGTTTATCCCCACGCTTTTTTCCATCACGCACCAAACTTGTTTTCTTTCTCAGCGAAACTTTTCATTCGTGCAAACCTCGCAGATTCGTGACGCCTCTTGCTTCTGTTTATGGGCTGTTTGCAGATTCTTGTCCAAGCACCAATTTGCGCAGCTAAAGAAAGAGTACCCGAAGCTAGTACCCACGTTTTTGTTTGATTTGGTTAGCGTTTCGATCTTTGACGAGGATTTTACCATGCGGCGGTGCGGAATAGCCGTTATTCAAGAGTTAGTGGGCCGTTTTGGGGCGGACTTTTTGGGGGATGTTTTAGGGACTGCTGACACTGCCATTATTGGCGAATTTTCCATCAAATTTGTCGAGCTCTTTGGGTCTTCGACGGTTGGCGGCCTCGCTGATTCACATGACGTGATGCATTCGTTGGTCAAGATGGGCTTTTCTCCAGCACTTTTTGTGCATCTCCTTTTGGATGAAATATTGGCGGACCTGTCTTCCTTTGAGCTTCAGAAGCTAGGCTCACATCATCTTGCCTTGATATTATCTTCTGATTCTGCGTCTGAATTGGACTTGGCGATAAGTGAACCATTCGACAAATCCACAATTATAGCCACATTGTTGACCGAGTTCAAGCGCGGGAAGCATGGCGCGCTTTATGCTCTAGCAGAGATAAATTCTGGCAGATTACTCGAGGAAGAAACCATCGAAAAAGTTTTTGAATGTATTGAAAACACAAACTTGGACGTGCACTTCCCAATAGCAGGCATGGGCGAATCGATAATGCACTGGCTCAATTCCTCTGCTGCTGCTGACACAACAAGTCATAATGGACTCTCAGGAA
Source organism: Metschnikowia pulcherrima (assembly GCA_009746055.1). NCBI lineage: Eukaryota > Fungi > Ascomycota > Pichiomycetes > Serinales > Metschnikowiaceae > Metschnikowia > Metschnikowia pulcherrima. The sequence goes on from VFXK01000010.1 coordinate 1,533,607, forward strand.
TCACTCGAATCATTCAAAAAATGGACGCGACTCCGGGCTTAGTATCTGAATTTCAGGCCTATTTCGAAAATTTGCTACAGATTGAGGGTTCTGAATTTTCTGCTCTTTGTCGCCAAATCCGCTCGGGAAGCAAGCTATTGGCTGCGTCGATAATGCTGGCCAAAATGGATGCACATCAGCTTCGCCAATTATGTTCTGTTCTCGTTGATAAGAGCGTAGATGCTGAGATCAGAGCCACGCTCATTTCGAAGATGAATATTGGGAAAAATATTCACAACATGAATTTGCTCTTTCCGACCCTTATAGGGCTCCTTGACGACTATACTACCTCGGAGCAAGGCGATGTCGGGCTGAAGGTGCGTCTGGCATGCATAGAAATATTCCACAAAAACATCGGCATGTTGAAGAAGGAAAACCAAGATCTCACTGAGCTTCAAATGAAACTCCTACGTATTGCAGGCGAGACTATTGATAAACTAAGGGTTAGTGCATTCATTGTGCTTTGCGAGATAAGTCAAGAGCCTAAATCAATTGATGAGCCGCCCTACGCCAGCGATTATGACGTTTATTTTGGTGACCTTTTCCGATTCTACAAGCATCATTATTTGACGTTGCCTGACTTCTCAGAAGCGTTTTGGAGCGGCATTGTCCACTCTGCTGGCGCAGCCACAGGTGCCAATACCATGATCAATCTGTCGTTTCGTCACGTGCTCGAACATTTAAGAAACGTTAATGTTTTGGAAAACACAAGTGTGGCATTGTTGACGCTTTTGAAGGTACCTACAGGCGTGCAAGTATCGAGTCTTGATCGCAGAGTACTCAAAACAATACACGCAACAATGAACCTCATCGTGAAGCTTTTTGAGGCGGGCATTGATTTCGCAAATCACGTGCATTATGACGCCCTTTACGTGAGAGCATATAACTTGCACATCAATACGAGTAATGTGTCGAGAATCGCGCTTGCCGTACGGGTATTCCAGCACATAAGCACCTGCGAAAATGTTTCCGTGAAAACACGAAATGGCTGCAGAAAACGGCTATGTTGGCTTTGTTGTAACCACGTCAATGGTCACGTGCGCGTTTGGGCGGCCGATGCCTTATTTGAGGTTATAAATGAGACGGACCCAGAAAATTCAGTCATCAAAATGTTGGAAACTATCCCATGGGAACTCGAAAAGGCAGGGCCTACACTTTTAAAAACCCTCGAAAAGGTTTTTTTGACTACACACGCGCCAGAAACGCGGTAAAATTTTTTATTGATCATTATTGGGCATTAACTATATCATATTCATTGCATCACAAGCCAAGCATCAAGTTGTCGCCGTCCCCGTGCAACGTGCCTTTGTCAAGGTATGTGACATAGCTCCAGCGGCGCCTTGGCTCGTCCTTTGGGGCCTGTGCTGTGTTCAAAAACGTGTCATCCATGCTGATGGGCTTCAAAGACGTGTCTGTAAAAGCGGCACTACCTTGTTCTTTTTGCTTGTTCAAGAACTTTGAAAACATTGAGTTTGGGATACGACTTTTGTGGGGTGTCAAAAACTAGTTGGGTCTTGATATTGCGTTATTCCTTAATATAAGAACAGAATTGGGATGTAACTTTCGGACTTGATTTCTGCGAGTGATTTTTTTTTTCTGGAAAAATGGCTTTATTTGTATTCAATCGTTATCTTGAATTGCGGTTGATAACTCGTAGAAATCGGGGTTTGATTTCACGTGCGATTCAAGTAAATTGTGGCTGCTCAAATGTGTGTGAAGGATGGCAACTCAAAAGACGGGTATTAGAGTGAATCGTGTGTAAATGAGAGTGTATAGTAAAAGGCTGGAAAAAATAGAACAATAAAGAAGTTTTTTACAATGCACGGATTGACTGTAATCTTTATAGTGGGGAACTAATATCCCCTAACGGCCGGCCACCGAGGGTTATGTTGAGAAAAAGGCTGTGTGTGGTGGCGTCAAGGGGCGCGCTCTGCATATAAGCCCTGGAAATCCGGGGAACACGCGAAATGGCGTCATGTTTTCCAAATGTTCCCTGCACAGTATGCACGATATGGAGGTGGGGACGCCCGAAGTGTCGGTGACGTCGAGCAAGTTTATTTGGTGCACGGGTGCGCCCCTAATCTAGTTTGCAGGCTATTCCATTTTGATTGGTCTGATAAGTCTTTTTAAAAGGGTGACGTATTGCTGGAATATAGAGGTTCTTTATGGAACAATGTTGAATAAAGTGTGTTCTGCGGGGTCGTGATGGAGCAATTTCAGTCAGTTTGGTGGGACCTAAATGGACCACAACATAAATGACTTTGTCTCACAGGAAATACCTCAGAAGCCTCCTATTTTTTGTGTAATATCTGAGAAAGCGATTATTGTTTAGCAGGAGATACGGCTGGGGCGCGATCCAACTCTGAGTTTTTCCGATAAGGTTTTCTCAACGCACCACGTGGACCTATTCCTCATATCACGTGACGTTGTGGAGCAAAATCATCGTTTGTCCCCGAATGTTCTAGATACGCAGATCAGCTCTTTGTTGAATCTTATCTTACTTTTCTGCATTCTCAGTCAAAGTAGTAACTAGAATGTGAACTTCCGTACTTCAGCCATGCTGTTTCTATTGGTTCTGAGCAGATATATAACAGCACCAACAGACCTACTTCTTCTGTTATCATTGAAGAGTGTGTATCAAGTCTATAAAAACATCGATTCCAAATAATTACGCACTGACAATATTTGACGCGTCCGAGTGTTTTCCTTGGCCGAGCGAGATTGTTTGGTCACTGAGATCAAAATAAACATACGCACTTCTCATGAACACACTACCCAAAAGTTGATGGCCGTCCTGATATGCCATTCCCAAAAGGCACGAGCCGTCGTCGTTCTGCACGATCATATCTGCGTAAGAAATCGAAATCGTGTTAGCGCCAAAATTGAAATGGACATACTTGTCTGCAGGCTGCGTGCAACTAACTACCCTGTAGTCGACCCCGTTATCGGTCACGACTGTGGATTCGATCAATTTACCGAGAGAGTTGAAAATGTCTTGTCCGACAAAGCACAAGGACGTGCCCGAGTCAATGTAGTAAGGACTGGCAACATCGATGTTTGTCCCATCAACAATAATACTCTTCAAATCGATCGTCAAGGATCTTCCGCTATCATGGACTGGGTACTTGGTAAGACACCCTTCGTACTTTTCCGTGTCCACACCACCAAAAATCACCACCCCGGAATCTTTCTCCTGGCCCGAGTATATTGAGTAGGACGCTTTGGGCGTGATTCCGGCTTTCTGCAATGCCCAAGGGAGATTATCATACTTGTCACGTGCCACTTCCTCGGCCCTATTGCCAATACCCAAAACACCGGGTCCCTGTGCGTTCGAAACTGCAAATTGAAGATTCGGAACCACCGGAGAGTTCTCAAATTGGAAGCTGTCCAACACATAGTCGCCCCTGGTAATGGAGCCATCGATATACTGTATACCAAACTTCTGGTCTGTGTTTTGCGACGTCGTGGAACTATTAGCGCTATAGTCAGTAGAAGGCACCCACAAATCCGACGACCCCGTATCGATGACCACATAGCTCTTCAGTTTATTCGAGCCCAAGTAGATGTTCATCATGTAGAAGATATCCTGCATGTTTGTGAGCTTCTCGGAGAAGCTGTCTCTCTTCAACCCCCTTTTCTGGGCCCAGAATTCCTTAGCGCTAACATTACCGATTTTTTTAGCCACTGTGAAGGGGAACGATAACGGCGCTGGCGCCTTCTTCGCTTGTCCTTCTGGCAAAGCATATGCTAGCGCGACGGCACAGACGTAGATAAAAATGAGCATATTCATTGTAGTGGAGTTAAGTGACCTTTTGATTTTCTTTAATGGCGACAAAATAAGTCAATGAGATACGCCAGCCGATTTATAGAAGTTTCAGGCCAGTTGCAAAGTACGGAAAAGTGTGTAATCAAAACACTGGTAAAAAGCACTTTGCATGGCGAAACCGTGTCTAGGCTGCAATATCATTGCTTTGGGTTTTCTTTTTGGACCGCCAGACGCCTTGATTGGTCAGGCAGCCATCCAGTTTGAGCACCTTCATGCACAAAATATAAAATGGCATGTGTAGAAGATGCCAGATGACATCTTTAGCCCGAATATTTTTTGAGTTGTGTTCCTCGCGTGTGCACCGCGTCATAGTCGCGTCCGATTTAGGCAATTATGTGAGACGTCTCATAAGTTTGCCCGCGGCGTCTTTAGATTAGATGAAGGCTTGGTGTTTTGTGCATTCCATGTGACAACTAGCATGAGAGTGTTTAATTTTTATTCTTTTTTTTGTTTTTCCTCGTATGTCGATAAAAATGGGTATGTGCCTGAAAGAATAAGCACCGCTTTCCACTGTGGACATGAAGTGATGCTGGACGATTAGATGTTTTTTTCGCGTATCAATGTACACCTGCAATTTAAGATCTTTCTTTTTTCTTTTTGATTCATCTAAGTGAACTAGGGGCCAGAGTTGCTTACCTCGCACTTCACAAAACCATGTATGATTTCATACAGCCCCAGCTGTGATACCACGAGTCTATTCGCGCATGGCATTATTCTGCTCCAGAAATGTTCACAAACTTTGTTCAAGACTGTGATGCGTTCCTAAATTACAATTCGATGTAATCGCCCTTCCCGAGATATACAAGAAACAAGAAAGGTCAAGAAATCTGCACCGGAGAACAGAAAAAGGCAGATGTGTGGATATTTTGCCAAACCCTGACCTTTATTTTTCCTTTTTGTCATACGAAATTTCATTTAATATATTTCTAGGTTCGTACATACGTAAGACTAGAAACTATCAAAGATTTTGAGGTTTTACCGACTCAAAACAGATCACACTGAAGTCCATGGGCTTTCAATTATACCTAATCAGAAGAATCAGAACCTCAAGCAGCCACGATATTAGATGCCAGGGTGTACTTGACCTGCGCGAGTGAGATGGTCTTGTCGGTGAGGTCATAGTACACATACGCATTTCTCAAAAAGATATCGCCCAAAATCGTGTACCCTTCGTCGTATGAGAATGCCAACGAGCAAGTTCCGTCGCCGTTTGAATAGACCGCATCGGTGTATGGCACCTTGACTGAGCTTTGGCCGAAACTGAACGTGATGTACTCATCGCTGGGCTGGTCGCAGCTGACAAGTCCATTTGAGTCAACATTAAACACATCATTCAAGGTGTTTAACAAGCCTTCACTGACCAAAGCCAATGACGTGCCGGAATCCAACACATAGGGTGCGTTCTCCTGCACCTGCTGTCCGCCCACACTGACCGTTTCCACATCCAAGGACAATGATGACTCGCTGGTATCAATGCTGTACTTGGACAAGCTACCCTCATACTTCTCAGTATCGATTCCACCAAAGATCACCACGCCGCTGCCGTGGTCTTGGCCCAAGTACAATGAATAGGAGGCCTTGGGTGTCAAGCCGGCTTTTTGCAACGCCCATGGGAAGTTATCGTAGGTGTAGCTCGTGGACTCCTGGTCACGGTCAGCAATACCAAACACGCCAAAACTGTCGGTGCTGGCGGCGGCAAACTCAAACTGCGAGAGTACTGGCTGCGCGCTACCAAATGATAAGGTGTCAGTGTAATATTCACCATTAGCCGACGAGCCGTCAACATACTCGATGCTGAACGCGTGGCCCGTATCCTTCACTGTGGAAGATGTTTTGTAATTGTAGTTACTTGTAGGAACCCATAAGTCGGACGATCCAGTGTCGAGAAGCACATAACTTTTCTGCTTGTTGGACCCCAAGTACACGTTCAAGAAGTACGCGTAATCGACGTTACTGATTTTCTCAGAGTAAGCGCGCTTTGATGATTTCGCCGCGTGCTGTGCTCTCCAGTCACTGATGGTGATATTGCCGATCGATTTCTCGACGGTGAAGTCAAGTGCTAAAGGCACAGGGCCGTCACGTGCCTCGAGTTCCGGAACAACAAGGCCCTGCACAAGGGCAACGGCAAGGGAGAAGAGGGTGAGAAAGTGGAGCATGGTTAGAAGGTTTGGAAGATGATTAATCAAGAATTGTACTTGGAAGGGGGCAAATGCTACTTTATATACGTGTTTCTCGGTCAATAACCAGGACCCTTATCGGGCGTGGGTTGACGACCCACAGTTTGATGGCCCTTCCCAAATTTCGTTGCTCCGTTCATCTGCGCGGCTTCGTGGGGAAACCTTATCTGATTGCGAAGTGTGGTTGGTATGGTTATGAATCTTGACGTATTGGACGCTCCCTATCTGCATGTGCTTTTGCAGCAGGCATCTTTAAGCCTGTCATTTTTTCAGGCAAATATCCTCATATATCATCCATTACAAATCGGAACTATGCATTTTAATTCAGTGATTATTAATTTCCGCGTAACAGTTTTTTCTTGTAAAATGCAAGCGCATTTTTTGCAAGCGCAAAACTAAAGCGCAAAAGTGAGGCGCATCGAAAAACCCTCGGGAAAATTTGGCATTGACACACGCGCAAGACGCGTGACAGCACAGCACCGCTCGACCGATTTATGCACATTCGGGAATGGCGTGCGTTGTAAACAATGCTAGGAGGCCTAATCGCCAAACCCGCCAAATCGCCAAAAATAGCTTCTGTTTTCATTAATCGGAGATTCAAAACCGCGCAAGGTACCAAAACATAACTAGTTTTTTCTTCAATTAGCGGGAAATCGAAGCCTTCTTCGTCCTTCACTCGTATTGGAAATCAGGACTCGCTCAGCTTTTTTGGCTTGGAAGAGACGCAATCGCCAGCGAGAAGTATGTCACATGACACAAAATTATGCCTGCATAAATCCAACTTGAAATATGTACATCGAAATCAATCGATAAGAGATATGGACGCAGATACTACGGCGAATTATTTTTTGTGTAACTTGTTTGCTCTCAAACCCATCTACGTCTCGAATACCGCATATAATTGTTCGCAAGACATCTCAAAATGGCCTTATTCATGTGGTTATTCCTGTATATGATGCTCAAAACCGGCTTCACCTACCATTCGCCATCAGGACACCGCGTATTATTGCCAGTATTTGCAAACTTCAAGCATACTCGTCATGGCGCCGCACAGAGCCATGGCTATGAATATCCCAAGGAGCAACCAACACGAATTTTCAATTTTGAAAAGAAGCGGACGTTGATCTCCGATATCTCAAAACAAGCTGTTTTTTCTTTCGGTATTGAGCAAAGCGTCACTGGACATGCGGTATTTTCTGATTGTTTTATTCAATTATATATTTAGATAAAGGGTCCACAAAAGGGTTCACGAGGGTCCACAAGTCCTAAGAACATCTGACGCATATTTACAGCTTGCTCCGTACAACTTTGTGAGAGGATAAAATTTCAAGTTGGCCAATTTTTATTTTCCAACAAATGAGTCCAATGTATGAATCAACCGTGCTTGGGACAAAACAGAATCATCTTGTTGAGTTCACGGTAACTTTCTTTCATTGACTAGTACGTGTATTCGGTAGGGTCAAACTCAAGAACCAGAACGATTTCAAACATAGAGTGGTGGCCTTCATTTATAGCCTATCTACGATAAGTGTCGCACCTCGTTGACGAATTTCTCTCGTTAGCAAATCTCCCTTTTGGGATAGGTAACCGGATTACCGTATTCGGACAGTTGCCGAAGATATATTATGTACTATTTGAGCGATATTTGGCGGCTTTAGTTAATTACCAAGGGATAGGTACAAACTCTTGTAAAATGATCAATCAAGAATGAGGGGTTATCATTTAAATATCAATAAACATACTAGAGCCCCACTCTAACGATACCTGTGGATCCTTGATGAGAATTTCTGTTTTTCGTTATACTGATCGTAAAAAACGTTAGTTTTAAGTGTACTTGGGGCTGTAATTACGAATTTTTTTATTGTATTGTCAAAATTCCGGATTAGACGACCAGATCCAACCCTTTATCTCTGATAATTCTATGAATTGCAGTATATTTGTCAGATTTACCCTTATTTTTGTACGTCAGCCTTTTTTTGTCTGAGCTACAATAGTCATTCTACTCAGAAGTAGCGCGTGCGAAAGTCACCATGTGCTCTCTTTAGCTGATAGAGAGTTTAGATGGTAAAGAAAGCAATCTTTGGGTTTTCAAATAAGGAGAGTTTTTTTCCAATGTCTGTTCAAAGCTTGCTTCGATACAATATTGTGTATGTTTTTTACTTTTCCCTCGACAAAAGCATCACTTTATGTCAACGCATAGGAACAAAGGCCAAGAAGTAGTCCAAGGGTCACGTGATAGTTTCGGGACGGCAGCGGTACCTCCGGGGAGCGGCGACCTTTTCTCCACCCGATCCTGTTGGTGCCCCAAGGATTTAGTGACAACTCTAAGCTGAGTCCGAAGTATTACATACTTGGATACACACAGTAAAAGAACTCACACGTGTTCTAATACTTTATAACGCGTCGCGTTGTACAATTACGCCCCATGCTCTCCCATGTTCTTGTCTCCGATGAAAGCATATAGCGTTTTCAATAGTCTTAGGTTTTCAAGTGTCTTATCAATGGATGATTCGCTGCGATCCTTCTGGAGTTTTGTGGGCTGTCTTCCTCAATACCTTACACATTGGGTTCGTTCTTCCATGCATTCATCTCCAAATAGTGTTGAAGGTAATTTATCAGCTTTAGCTCCAATATCATATCTAACTTTCGGCGTCACGTCATTGTGGGCTTATGGCGTCACACAGCGCATTCGACGGACGCGAGCGGGAAGGGCCTCTGCTTACACTCATGCCTGTGCTACGTCTGTTCAACTAAACTTGCCGATCCTCTTTAGAAAGGGCGCAAAATTCTTATGATAATTTCCGTTGCTCCTACAGGGCACAGCTACTTTAAATCATGTGACTTCTGCTTTTCATTGTCAAGAGCTTGCCTGGGGCGCTTAATCTGCAAAAGTATGATCGTTACACCAGTCTGTTAGATTATATCGTTTAAGTGTATTGTATATGAATATCCACTTTGGTTAACTCGGAACTGTTCGTTAACCGTAGAAGAGGAAAAACTCTTCTTCTTTTACTCGGCTAATAAAGCTTGGCTAGATAGGGTCGTGGCGCACGTCCGGTATACAACCGGACGGGCGCAGCCCTCGTCAACTTTAAGCCGTCAACTTCGCAAGCCCTGACTGAGGTCTTGTGATCATGCCCTAGTCAGACTCACTCACTCTGACACAGTCACATGCGTCGAACTTGTCAAAATTCTTTAAGGGTGAACAGAAGGGTCCAGTACGTCTACCTGAAATCAGCAAATATCGGTTCATGTTGTCGAAAGTGTTTAAATTGAAAAAAAGTTTTCCGTAAACACTTAGACCGTCACTTAACGAGGTCAGCGGGTCACGTGCGAGTTTCCCGATTAGGAACTGCCTATCCCGATTGGGATGAGTGTTTGACAGAATAAATATTGATGGGGTCCAGAATTCGCGGATATTTGGAAAGTCGTCAACTGGCTGCGACATCCATCACTCGCTTAAGCTCTCTAGGATCTTTCACAAGCTTGTTATAGTCTCCAAGAACACTGGTCATAATGTGTGGTAAGACAACCTCATAATTCTAAAACGTAAATATACTTCTTTAGTTTATACAATTAGAATGGGAAAGAATTTCCACTCTTTTATAGCGATGCCCAATTTCACTCACGTGATATCGCGACATTATTGTATGTAAGGCTCATGATGAAATGTACACAGACTAGGATTTACTGTGTTCAACAAAATCCGGCTTCACCTACCATATTTCCTTTTGCTCTAGGCAGTTACCCACTATTGTAGAAAGACGCACTTATGACTTCAAATAAGATGATGACAAGATTTGAGACAGCTCGGGCCATTTCCGAGATCCTCAAGAAGGTCGACGCACCCGATCGTTTTGAGGTACTTCAACTCGTTTCCCTTGAAAGCCTCGGCTTCGCTTGTGAGAAGCCCAGGAAGAGGCAAACAGCAATCACTTTGTCTATCCCGGCCGCAAGAGCCCTACTCGGAGGTAATGCCCGGGTTTTTCGAGTCCATGCCAGTAGTAGCAACACAGTCAAACTGTAAGGACCCTGGAACTTTAAGACCTAACCCAGTTCAATCTAATCACTAAATAATACTTAAACTCACATCTTAAACCTGATTTGGAATCGGGAGGTCTCTTTTCTAAGATTTATTCTCCTATACTCAAAGGATTGATTGCATATAAAAGAGAATGTGGAGGGGAAAATCAGGGGTCATAGCAGAACAGGCGATGATGAATATGTGAAATGTGGTTGGAAGATACAAGGGATTTAAATTGGATAGGCATGTGCTTGCAGGGACTACTTTTCTTTCGCTAGCTCATATTAAAGCGCATGGTATATGCACATTCAAGTTGGCTCGTGAAATTACAATCTGGGTATGAACATTGTTATGACTTTTTTCGTGGAGATGTCATTTGAAGTACCATTTCGGCTTCTTCCGGGTCTCCTATGGAGAGGAAGAAGAAGAAGAAGCTGGCGAAACCGCAGCAAGGTAAGTCTGCAACCAAAATTAATTCCGAGGTTAAGCGGTTAACTGCACAGCCTAACGATGCCAAGAAAGCTTTGAAGGAGGGTACCACCGCCGATTCAAAGCTTACAGACGACCACCCCTTGGTTTAAAACCTTGAGCCAGTTGGATTTGCTCTTGAAGAAGCAAAATAGTCCTTTTGGACTAGTGCTAATGACTCCCTTGGAGAGGGCGGAAACACTGATCACGAAGTGTCAAACGTTGACGAACAAACTTAGATTGTTCGACCGAAAACAAGCGTAGGACATGTCACTTAGTGACAATGACCTCCCCGCTGTTAACGGTGTCACCTCAGATGATTCAACACATAAACTGCTGGGGATCTGCTCCAAAGGAGAAGATACCCGACTGATTTTTCTCGAACCTCGATTAAAAGAGAATCATTTAAAAAGGGCCACAAAGTCATCTATATGCCTTTGAGGCCTGTCTCTAGAAGAGAGCTCCAACGGATGATTTCCATGAAATATACCGTAACAGCTTACCGGAATAAAGGGTTCAAAGGACCCGTTATTCCAGTTACGAGATCTAAAGCCAAACACTTGGCCCATCTCATTATTAAACCCATTTAAGAACTTTCTGTATCTGAATACAGAAGGGACTATAAAGGTTTACTCTATAAATATTGGAGATATAGATCCCCAATGTCTATGGACAATCATTTTGAGGTTTTCATAAGATCCTTTAAGGATTTTCAAAAACCGAAAGATGATAAAACCTACTCAGTAGAGCTTGACCTTTCGAAAAGGTAAGAGGGAAGCAAAATTCTTTGAATTGAGGACCTCTTTCCAGCCAATCCGTTCGCGATGGTAAGAGTAAACTTTTGACCCGGAGGCGATGGTGCTTCCAAGAAGCATTGTTTCCATCCCACAATTGAGTAAGACATGATCTTGGATCAAAAGAAGTAATCATTCTAGCTATCGAGCCCCTTCTTGCACGACTTGACAGTCCATTGATTTGGCGCTTTGAGCACAAGTTGGGCTTCAAGTGCCAAATCACATTGAACGCTTATGCGAAATTCACTTTCTCAAAAACCTCTTGAGGCGAAACCATTCATTTATGTATCATGATCATCCTTGACAAAACGAGGTGATACAACATATTGAGCTGGCTAGGGTTTTATATGTATTCATATATATAGTTTCGTGGAGAGCTAGGTAAGCAATTCTGGCTCCAAGTTCTTAATCAGATATATCCAGCAAGAAAAGAAAAAAAAAAGCAAAACGGGTTCGTAAGAGGGTCCACAAGGGCGTTCGATGTGAATTCCCGACTTGATCCATACAACTTTGCGAGGAGATAAAATCTCAGAAAGCTCCCAAGTATACAACAATATATCAAGTTGACAATAATTTTTCCCTACAAGCCACAAGGGAGTCAAATGTATCAAACAACCGTGTTTAGGACAAAAACAATTATCATGTAATGTTCACGGTTTTTTTCACTCATTAGATGACGTCACCGAGAGCAAGAGATAGTTGAACTCCTTTCGAAATTCTTATAGGAATGTATTCGCTACCTGCTGAAAATCAACCACAGGCTAAATTCAGGAGCCTGACACGTCACATCGAGTACAATACACTCGGTTCAAACTCTGGGAAAAAAAAGAAAAAAGGCTTTTGAATCAAAACGTTCATACGAGGCATCATCCTTTTTTTTGTTCTACAGCCTGAAGTGAACTCTAATCAAAACAACCACCATCAAATTTCCAAAAGTACATACGGTTCATGCCGCTGTCACGTTGGACTTCAGAGAATGCTTCACTTGTGCAAGCGAAATCGTATGGTCGGTGAGGTCATAATACACATAAGCATGTCTCAAGAACACGTCACCCAAAATGAATAGTTCTGGGCTGGCTGCAAATGCAACAGAGCAAGTGCCATCGCCGTTTGAGTAAACGGATTCTGAATACGGCACCTTCACCGTATTTTTCCCGAAATCGACTGCGATGTATTTATCCTTCGGCTGCTCGCAACTAACAAACCCGTCCATATCCACATTCAACGCGCCACTTATCACCTCCATCATGCCCTCACTGACAAGCGCCAAGGAGGTGCCTGAATCCAAAATGTACGCGTTATTTTCATCAAATTTCTGGCCGTCAGCAGTCACGCTTTGCACATTCAAGGCCAACAGGTCCATATCCTGCACAATACCGTACTTTACTAAATCGCCCTCATACTTCTCGTTATCAATACCTCCAAAAATAATCGTACCAGAACCGTGGTCTTCGCTCAAATACAAAGAATATGAGGCCTTTGGGATCAATCCAGCTTTTCTCAATGCCCAAGGCAAGTTGTCATACGTTTTTTGCGTGGATTCCTGGCGTCTATCTGCAATACCAAGCACACCGGGGCCTTTCGCAACTGCGGCTGCAAACTGGAATTGAGAAATGACTGATCCGTTGGAGCCAAGCGCTAAACTGTCCGTGTAAATTTCCCCACTTACAGCTGTTCCATCTGCATATTCAATGGTGAACGGATTCCCTGTATCCTTTGCAGAATCAGATGTCGTATAGTCGTATGTGCTGGCAGGCACCCATAAATCCGAAGAGCCCGTGTCTATAATGACCGAACTCTTTTGCTTATTTGAGCCCAAGTACAAATCCAAATTGTAACTGATATCATTCACATTCTGGAATTTCTCGGTAACCGCACGCTTCTTGAGTCCAATTTTGGAGCCGATGGTAAATTCTAATGGCAATGGCATGGAACCGGAACCGGTATCTGCCGGAAAATTCGGCACCGCCAAACATTGCACATATTTTATGGCAAGAATGAACACGAGTGCGTTGAAATGCATAAAGTTAAGCATTTTGCGCGTGATTTTGATCCAGATGTGTTAGATTCATATATATATCATACAAGTGAAAATTTTGCAAATGTTTTAATTTGCTCACCGATACAACATCATATGATAGATGTGGCTTTGCATTTAGTCATGCAGCCAGCCTTGATAGTATGCGCGGTATTGCGGGGCGCGTTTCGTACAGCGCATTTGACATCTTTAATGATATCACATCCACACAGGTAGCATTTTTTTAAGCAAACATTGATCAATTTACCTTTTCAATATGTGTCATATTTGATGATTATTTCAGGCTTAGTGACCGAGAAATGGCAAAGAAGAATACAGTTGTTGAACGGAAAAAGAGGCAACTCCTACAAGGAGGGCTAGGCTGATCCATGCACGCTCCCCGCGAGGCCATAGCCAGCTGCTGCTGATGATTACCCTGCATGAATTGCCGTTTGAAGAAGGATAATGGGATTATTGATGCTTTTGGTTCCATTTTTCAGTTTTTTTCTGCAACACGTATTTTGTGGCTCATTTATCATCCAGGAAAGTCTAGCATTTGAAAACTGGATATTCCATGCTAGAAACTGCAACAAGGGTCAGATACTAAGAGGCAAAGCCCTCAACCCGCAGGAAACGTTTGGCCTCAACGAGGTCCAGAAGTACGGTCGAATAAAGTTAAGATAATTGATGAGCCCGCTGATCGAGTGATTCAAAGTATGGAATCTATACAGATTATGTTTTTAGTAAAAACTAATATTCGCAAAAAGAGTTTTTTCTGCAACGTGATATATCAAGAAAATTGTTATATACTAGATTTCGTACAACCACTTAAGAGTATTCGTTAAAGGCCGGAAAGTGGACAATAAATCTGGGAGGTTGCTAGAAAGGCCCTCGCTTTCGGAACACGCGTCTAATTTCCCCCTGCCACTAGTCAAATAGCTTAGTTATAGCCACCCTCTCTACAGGGCCATTCAAGTCCAGATTGCTAGTTTCCCAAACCAGATCATTCCAAAACATCTATTTTCCCTTGAGAAAGCCCATAAAGGTTTGCAAGATGCTTTGTGTGTCTTATTGACCGAGTGACATACACTTTTGCCGACTAACTGAGGCAGAGAGCTCCGCTTGTTTCAAATGGAATATGCTATACGTATCATTTTGACTTACGCTGAGTTTTGACAAATCAACTTGCATTAACTAATGAAACAAATTCCATCGTGACTTCAAATATTGTGAACTTACTGAACTGAGGCATCTAAGAATATCACTAGCCTACGAAATCGGTTTAGGCTCTGGCTGGTTGTGGTAGGATGGCCTTAATCTAATAGCCTACGTCAAAGAATGGAACGTATTCAACTTCGTAGCCTCACTTGATATGTATGGGCTTTTGAGCTCAGTCAGAAATAAACACCACAGAGAAGAATGTCTTGACATGTCTCTAGACTTTTCTTCTCTCATATGAAATTCGCCAGCGAAAACATTTACTTTTTCCATGACATGGTATTTCAATACTTAAACCAGCTAGTTGCCCTCAAACCAACTTTTCTTCAAAGCGCAACTCGTTGTTGATTGGCATTCCAACCAATAACCTCAACAAGTTCTCAATGGCCAATCTCTGCTTATTCAAACCATTGATTGGCTTAAATCCAGGCTTTGATAAAGGCGCTTTCAACCAGTAGCTCAACAATGTCAACACCGAATAAAAGTTCTCGTACTTCTCAGTGCCCGCTTTTCTGTACAGCACCCTTTGGAAGAACTCCGTCATCACCACCAAATCGATAATCAATGGCGTGGCCAAAAGGGAATCCTCGCAAACATTGTGGATGGAGATTTTGTTGTGGCCTCCCAACATTAACTCGGAATAGTACTCGTCCATGGCCACTTTGGAGTCCCCGACTGCAGGTAAGTATTTGATGACTATGCAATGGTCAACTTTGTCACCGGACTTCTCGTTGTACAAGATCTCGTTCAGCTCAATCATGTCATCCACCACCAGCTGCTTCGAGATTTCTTTGGACCGGAACTGTTTGGGCGACAGCAAGTTGTACCCATCGTTGTTGCCCAAATGATTATATGACGCAATCGAAATGGGCTTGATTCCTGCATCTACAAGGAATTGGGCCAACACAGACTTGATTTTCGTTTGTCCGCTCTTGAAATCATCTCCGCCAATAAAACTCTTGTGTTTTTCGGCCAACTCGATCGCCCCAGGAACAAATGTGTTTTGAGGTGAGCCATTGATGTAGGGCACCTGGTCTAAGATGCAGGCCACAGCGAAAACAGTCGAGGGAGACACTTCCGGGTGATTGTTTTTCACGGCCTTGATCAAATTCTCGGATGTATCATTAACACCCGGAATAATGTCCGAGTACCTTTCTGTATTCGCAGTCCACAACACAATCACTTTGTCCAACCCATTTTCGTCCTTAAACTTCTTGATATCAGCCCGAATTCTCTCCACATCGTCCCATTTGCGGCCAGTGCTTGGTTTCCCGTCGGAATCGACATTGAAGACCTTGTCTGCTCTATCCTTCTGGTTAATTGCAATGAAATCCGGGTAATACACCGAGGGCAAAGGGGTGATTTTCGCCATATCTCCCTTCAATTGTCTCTGCAAGTCAACATCCAAGACTTTGGCCCGCTTCATTGCCTTATCAAGCGGCATTTCGGATATATCCCATCCGCCAACAATCAAATCGTTGGGGTGCACGAACGGTAAGATAGAGTTAAATGGTGCATATACATCGTTGCCGTGTGCATCCACACCAAGCTTTATTGTCGACAGTTGGGTCACAGAGCCATAGTAGTTTGCCTCAACGGTCCCTTCTTTGTTTTCGAAAGAGAGCTTGTTCTTATTGGCCAAGATAGCTCCCACCAATGTGGTGCCATTGTTTCCACCAAGGCCGACCAACATTAACCCAGTTTTGGGAGTCTTTAAATCCACTTTGAACTCGTAATCTGTGGCGGTGGGTGTTACTGAAAAGCTCAGAGCGGATTTTTCCACAATAGCCGACTCGTAGGTGAATTTGGTATGCAAGGCGTTGTCCCTGGTGACGGAGTTGGTGTTGAATTGAACAGACATGGTGGATAATAGTGTATGGGGAGAGAATATTTAGCTGGATGTGATGGAAAAAAGAGGATTCCACGCATCTATTTATAATTCTCGTAATTGGAATTGCGCCCGGGATTTCATCCCCTGTTCGAAAGGGTACACATACCCGTACATTTGGTTTATTAGCATCCTGTGTATAAGTGGGAATTTCGCCGAAATTTCGCCGAGTGTGCCGGTCACATGCAAATGTGTCCATGGATCCTGCCTATTCCGGCGGGGAAAAAATACCTCACCACCAGCGCGCTTTTCTATTGGTCAAAATGTTTCGGGATTCTGTAACCAAAACTAAAATCGGGCGCCTTGTTGGGTTTACGACGTGTCCATTTGTGATTTGTCAATGTATTGCGAAATCCGGCTATGCTGTTTCCGTTTCGTGATTTTTTTGACTGTATGATGGAGTCAAAGCCCAAGCCATCACATCACGTATGATAGAAGTGGACAAAATACATGTATCTCAGATTCATTCAAAGAAAATCAACAATTAAAAAAGAAATACGCACGAATCATAATATCTACCACATCAGAATGATCACGCCAAAACCAGCTTACGAAACACAAAAATGTTTATGCGAGTGAGCACCACAATAGTCTTTTAGACCAAAAGCATTCATATCAATGTATGAATTTAGATCACAGAGCTCAATAAATCGAACTCCTTTACTCGTCTTTCTTCAGGCATAAACTTCGGTCGTATAACCGTCGGTCGTGTAACGGCTCGAACCTACAGAGCAATATATGCGCTACGCAGCTTTTTGATCATTGAATCAATCACTAGGCGTTTTTGCTTTTTTTTTTTCCACTTATTTAGCCCTCTTTTTGTGTGAGAAATATTTGTTTGTGATTGGTTCCCGTCAAAAGCATATAATGCACGTTCGCGTTCTGTATTCGGCGTCTTGCTTTCTGGTCTTTTTATTCTCGTGATGGATATTTCCATATTAAATTTTTTTTTATATGATTCCCCGTCTACCTATGCTGGTTTCGTGAGAAGCAATATCAAAAAACGTCTCGAAAAAAGAAAGAGATTGTAAGTGGATAGAAAAGATCTTCGATGGAAGAGGATATCGAAACACGCTCTTATATTGAAGCATAACAAGACAAGTAGCGGGAATCAAACACGTTTATGCAAAACAATGCACAATCTGCTTTAGCTGCTTGAAAGCTGCAGATTCGAAATTCCGACCAGCAAGAATATTCGGTGAAGATTCCTCGGACTGATCACGTCGAGTTTTCCTATGGCTATCCCTAAGACCTCAATAGAAGCGAGATATGTTTTTCTTCTGATTACTATGGATATATTCATGTATAGTCTTGTGGAGAGCTACGTAACCGAATCTGACTCCTAGTCTTTAGGCAGAGATGTATTAAGCAGAAAAAGAAAAAAAAATTGTGAAAGGTTGAGTGATAGTCATCATTAATTGTAAAAAAATTCAGTCGGATTGAAGGCGGTGTTATGACTGGTTAGGCAGTTCTTTTGATGAGTCTCCTGAAGTCCTCCAGGTTAAATAGGCGCTATAAACGTAGAAAAACTTTGTTGGCATCCATATCAATTGCCATTTCTGCGTGGCTTGAAGCCGTGGCAATTATCGAGTGATACTGGTGCGCCAGCATTATGAAAAAAACACGAATATGAAATATTCAGCTTTCATCCTTTACATAATTGTAAGAGCTGCCAAGAGTCAACCGCCTTCTTCCAATTCTTTTCTTTGCAAACCAAAAAAGATAACGTTGTGCTGTAGATCTCGAAGCAATAGGCAGCATGAGCAGTCTGGTGAGTGCTGCCAGCGAATAGCATCAGTTTAGCCGAAAGCGTTATGTGGGAATACAAAACGACTTGCGTACACACCCTGACCGAAAATCAGCCGAAATATGGTCACAAGTGGCGTGAAATCTGCCCGAGACATACACACTCGAGCTACTGCGCCAGTCGAAGATCCTTTTCGATTTGTGTTTACATCATGCATGTCGCCGCACGGGTGTTTACAAAACACGCCAACCTCACCATTGTTTTTTTTTTTGTTTGTTTTGAGCGAGGCACCCATCAAGCCCATGCTTAGTGTGGCCAGCTCGTCTTTGAGCAAACAGATATTGGCAGCAGTACAAAGTCAGCCTCACAAAGTTGGAAGGATTAATGCAGTGCTTTTTTGTTTTTGTTTAGTTCCCAGAACTTCACACTGGAATGTGAACGTGTCAGGTTCTATGATTCCTCGTGGCGAGAGTGTGCCGAACTGTTGTCAAAAACCGGCAAATTTCGTCCAGTATACAAATCGTATTGTTTTGTGATTCCCGTGGGGTCGTGCCAGACATAGTTTACTGCAGATCCAACTCTGGCTGCAGTCCTAATTCTAGCGCGCTGCTGCGCATTTTTCGCAGTCGCTCCTGAAAACAATGGATGAAATTGTGACAAGCTGAACTGTACCGGATGCGTCACTTTTGCGTCTGTATCCGGCAATCCAGGGCATTCACAGTTTCTTTGGGGGGGAAAAACGCGCCTTGAGATTGTGTAGTGTTATTGCAAGCTTGTCTGACCCATTGTTTCCTGCGGCTGGCCACTCTTACAGGTATTTCGTAAGACACTTTATAAGAGCAGCCAGTACCAGCATATTTTGCCGTGAATTTTAGATATAAATACCCCCAGTCCTTCACGAGTGGCCTGATTTTGGCACCTACCATCCTTACATCTCACTCAATCCATCAACCCTTCCATTCGTTTAATGATAGCTCAAGTCATTTTCGCCTTTTGGGCATTTTTTGCCACGGCGCTTTCTGAAAATGTTCAGAGTACCCATAGTCACGGTATAGTGGTATATTGGGGCCAGAATTCGGGATCTCATCTGGGTCTGGACCAGCAACCGTTGAGACATTATTGTGACAAGAAACACGTTGACATCGTGGTGATTTCGTATCTCAATGAATTTCCAGAAATGAAAATGAATCTTGCAAACATGTGCTGGGAAACATTTTCCAGTGGTTTGCTTAAGTGCCCTGATGTCGGAAAAGATATCAGTTACTGCCAAGAACAAGGCAAGATTGTCTTGCTATCCTTGGGCGGAGATGTCGGTAAGTATGGGTTCGAAGATGATAAACAGGCACGTGACTTTGCACAGGTATTGTACAACACGTTCGGGCCTGGCGAAGCAGAGGATCGGCCTTTTGGCAGTGCTATTGTGAACGGGTATGATCTCAACTTGGAGAAAAAGTCCCCAGGATATGCGGCGCTCGCGACGGAATTGAACAAATTACACAAGGACATGGATATTCCTTATTTTCTCACTGCTACGCCTCAATGCCCTTACCCCGATGAGAATCTCAAAGAAGCCTTGTTGAGTGCCCCATTCCATGCTGTATTTATACAGTTTTACAACAATTATTGCGGTTTAATTCATCCCGAAGCGTTCAACTTTATGACCAAGTGGAAAGATTTTGCAGACAAGGATTCGCTCAACAAGGACGTGCTCTTGTTCATTGGATTACCTGGCGTCACACAGTCTGCAGGCTCTGGTTACGCAACATTAGAGCAGGTAAAGGCTGTGGTCACAAGGGACTTTTTCGAATACGAAAAGTTTGGCGGGTTCATGCTCTGGGATGCTTCTTCGCTGGAGGGCAACAAAGACGTGCAGGACATCAGTTACGACGAACAGCTTGCAAACTTTTTGGCTGCACCCCCTTCTTGATTATTTAGCATCGATAGTAAAAGTTCTCGTCGTTTCTTCCAGAAAATTATTCAAGGGCCAGTTTCTGTTATGTTGCCCTTGTGGCTGGCACAATTTACTCGCACTATTTTGTGTTTTCTTAAGGTTCATTCGCATCCAAATTCGAACAAGCTTACATGTGAGTGATATGTAGGCCTGTACCCTGCCCAAAACAATTAACAGTACATTGTGTGTACGTTTTTGTCTCAAAGCAGCGGTAAAACTTTGTGCAAGACGCCAAATTGAAGAAAGTGTATGATACATCGACCCCGCTTCATCCCAATCCTTTGCGATCAGTGAATGAGATCGCCTTAGCATCAGTAACGGTAACGACAGTCAGGGTTTATTTGCGCTTAGTAAGATTCAACTCGAGAAATAGCTTTGGTGACGAGCACTCGATGCGTTTGCCGAAATCATTTCAGATGTTGCAAATTCTGTATGCACTCTCTTAGAGACGCTCAATGCGGCATGTATAGACCCATGAGCAAAAAGGGGTGAGTTGGAAAACTCACGTGACTGAACCAGCAGTGGTGAGTGAATTGGAGACTCTTATGTTATTGACGAAGCGCATGAGTGCTGCGAAGTGTGTCTCGCATCTGATGATCCTGCCAACCTAGAATGTCTTCACCAAGTCGAAGCATCCCTATGATGACTCAGCCTTGTTTCACCGGGCAACGCAACTGTAATCTTATTGAGAAGCACAACTCAAGTAAAGATAAATTGTGAGTTTGGCTAGAACATTATCAAGATTTTGAAGTATAACCTGATGTAGTGCATAATCATTGGGCATGACGGATGTAAGACGCATGAACGCAAGACAAAAGCCGCGGCACATGCACATTCATCAAATAACGCACTCACATTCAGACCATTAAAAAAATCCCGCAGACCTGACAGGCATTTGCCGTCGCTCGCGGAAGAAATACTCCAACCAAAAGCATATCAGGCGCGGTACGCAGATTCCTTTGAGCGCTCGTCATCTGAGTGATTGAGAATGCGCCAATTCTTGATGCACCAATTGTTGACTTCTCATCTGACTAAAGAATGTCCCGATTCTCGGTCCCTGACTCGCATGATACCCCACTTCTGAGGTTTTAGTAGTATCGATCAACTTAGCACGAGTATAATGCACTCTTTATGCACGTCAGACCATGCTTTCTATAGCTATGCGTCACTCAATGAGCAAATCTGATTGTAGGCCTCAGGTGCCAAAGCATGTGAAAGGAAGGCCCTGCGTTCGTCGTAATTTTACGCAATCGAGGATTGAATATTGCAACCTCAGCTATTTTTGAAGGTTGCACTCAGCACACCGCGCTTCCGCTTGAGCGGAGTTCCCCTTCTTGTCTTGTTGATTCTTTCCGGTTACAGCGGGGTACATTTCCGGGTCTCATAACGACTCGAGGAACAACTTGACTTGGACGTGGATCGAATTACCCCTCGGTAAAGTAGCCTGATGAAATTGTATAAAGATAGAGCCAATTCTCCTCCAACGATCGCTTCCGGGTATATCACATTAAGGATACCCGCAGAACCACTAAGCTTTTGCCACACCTATCCATACACATGTTGATGCAACCATTTTTATGCTTTGCGGCGGTTCTCGTCAGCAGAGCCCTTGCCATGCAGCCTCCAAAAGGAGTGGCCGTTTACTGGGGGCAGAACTCTGGAGGCGATCAGGAGAGATTGAGACACACGTGTGAGCGTGATTCTGTGGACACTGTGATCTTGTCGTTCTTGACTGATTTCCCCAAGATGAAACTTAACTTCTCTAACATGTGCTCCAAGGCGTTCCGCTCCGGTTTACTCCACTGCCGTGACATATCTGACGACATCAAGTACTGCCAGCTGAGAGGAAAGATCGTTTTGCTCTCCTTGGGCGGAGACTCTGGCAAGTACGGCTTTGAAAGTGATGCAGAGGCTCGTGACTTTGCGCATACCATGTATGACACTTTTGGCCCTGGTTTCACTGAGGAACGTCCATTTGACGATGCAGTTGTTGATGGATATGACTTCAACATGGAGACCGAGGGTATTGGGTATGTTGCCTTCGCACAGGAATTGAACCGCTTGCACGCAAACATGAAGCGCTTCTACCTCACGGCGTCACCACAATGTCCTTTCCCCGACCAAGCTCTCAATGATGTATTGACCAATGCGCAAATCAGCGCATTATACATCCAATTCTACAACAACTATTGCAGCTTGAGCGGAGGTAGCTTCAACTTTGCCACTGACTGGAAGCGTTTTGCTGAGAACGCGTCACCAAACAGACTTGTGCAATTGTATATTGGATTACCTGGTGCGCCCCGCTCAGCTGGCCTGGGTTATGTCGGAATTGAGCAGGTGAAGAGGATTGTCAACAGACAAATCTTGGATGACGAGAACTTCGGCGGCTTTGCGCTTTGGGACGCATCATCGGCTGAGACAAACAAGGACAAGACGGGTAAGTCTTATGACGCGCAGATCAAGGATTATATGAACAACCCAGGCGGAAACCCCAACAACCTGACCAACAACCTGACCGTCACCAACAATCTGACCAACGTTGACGTCGATGTTGATGTCGACAAGAAAAAGCCTTTTGATTTGAACAAGCCAAAGTTTAAGGTCTGATGAAATTTTGTACTGAAACGAGACTTTTGTTGCTGGTCAACGAAAGCTTAGCTAGTTAGTTTGAATTCAAGTCTGATTTGGATATGTTGCAAGCCAGTAGGAAAGTATATGCAAGCAAATTTACTGAAGCTTCCGGGGCATATAGCTCATTTTCCCATGACACACAATCCTGGCGGCAACGGAACAATCAAGATTTATCAGTTGCATTAGATCCTGATTTTGCTCTCAGTTTGTCGTTGCCTTTCTTTTTTTTTTCTTTATTTTTGCCCCTGGTTATTCCTTTCTTTCTTAGGTGTTCTTTCGAAATCGGAAAGATCTTGTTTTTTCATTGTTTCGACAAATGAGACACAAAACCTGATGTATACGATTACCCGCTAGGCCCAACTTTCAGTACACTGCCTAGGAAACAAAGCTCACATATATGAGTGTGTCACTGATTACTGCCTGACTGTACAGCTAAAGCACTTTTGTATCCTAAATTCAAGACTTGCTAATGTCACTAATGATTACTGGATCCGAAACTAGGCAAACTCTCCTCTTATAGACAACGTCGTTCTGGCACGTCCGCGGCTGTGTCTAAATGCTGACGGGTAATTCTGTCAAGCCCAAACACGTGACTATGTCCCGCGTCTCTCGTGGGACGAGCGGTATGCAGGCATATTTCACACCTCGTAGCGCGAAGCGACTTAGTCTAGTATATGCGAGGGCACGTGCTTCGTAGTGAGTTGCCAGGAGTACTGAAATTAGGCAACAGTACCACGGTGAGACCTTTTATTTTAAAGAATTTGATTGAAAAAGATACAAGGATGATTTTTTTTTTTTTCAATTGCTGGCCTGAGGTTATACTTCTTACACCAAAACTTGCGCCTTTAACAAAATTCCTCTTACTACCTCTACTCATTCTCAAAGATTGACTACCCCCCGTAAGCAGGACTTATTTTGATTGGTCTTTTTTTTGTTTTGTTGTTCTTCTGTGCGTATTTTTATTGCACGAGCTTCATGTTCGTGGTAACAGTAAAGGTCACCAAAGTGTTATGGCCCTTGGCAATGATAGCGGTGAATAAAATGTGAAAGTGTCTTTTTTTCTCAAAATTTGCCGTGCGTTTACGAGCATCAGTATAATGCATAATCAAAGATCAATTCAGCAAGCTCAGAGGCCACAGCTCGTGTTTTCTTTCCAGCAGGAGTACATCTAGCCGTACTATGCACATAAGTTGATAAAAGTCATGTCAGAAACGATAGTGTAAAGCCAGTTATCTTGGAATTAACTTGATAGCCCAAAATACCAAATCACCCCGCTTTGAGACAGTCTCGATCGATGCTAAATGGCTTTTCTTCCTTTGCTAAAGTAGAAACCAATTTTCGGGGCTAAATTATTCAATTTCGAGGAATGCATAGCAAGACAATTCGTCAGTAATGTCACGCATCTACCAATACGTCACTATTATCGCTTGCAGCCACATGCACTCCCTTCATGTGGTAAAAGCCGCACTTTCTGTCATTGAGCAAAAAGGAGGGCGGAGATAAGGTCACATGACTTAGTGTTATTTCACCTTTCGCCTTTCGCCCGGTCTTGGAGCGTCTTCTAGCTTTACGATTTTCATGGTCTGGTTCGGGAGGTCGATGTTTTGGGCGGTAAAGCGGCCTAGATCCAATTTTTGACCACAAGCTGGAAATTGACAAATCTGTTTCCAAAATTGAGCGGATGCATTTCGCTTTTTTATGTGAGATTTTTTGTAGGAACCATAGACAGAGTCCTTTCATCACGCCAGTGAGACATATCTTTCGAGTGCGGCATGCTTTCGAGTGAGCTAAACAAAGGAGTCACAGAGGCACAAAGTCAAAACCGAGACACATTCACATTCATGACAAATTCGGCGCAGCGGAAGAAGATATGATCACAAAAAAGAAGTTCATGTCGTGAGTCCGGGCAAATGGTCACTTAATGGCACGTGACTGTTTCTAATTTGCAATTTCCTTACCAAATAGATTGAATTGACCTCTCTGGCACCATTCATTAGTAGGACGTGCCTTTTCTGGCGCGTCACAGCATGCAAGTCATCTCTATGCTTGCTGTCTAGACCAGCGGTAAGCTTCTCCACCTGTGCATACACGAGTAGCCTTTTTCACCCAAATCAAGCGCACATGCACTCTTATAACCGAACGCGCCCAACCTGGTCTTGCCGCATTGCGCCTACCAGTGGGCGAATCTGGCTGCGAGCTATAGGCAATCAGAGCCCACCAGGCAATGAAGAGAAGGCCCTGAATTTCGGCGTATATGTATTCTTCGCTCCTAAAAATATGCAACCCGAATTCGTCTGGGCCGGTTGCATTTTTTGGGTCACGCGGTCGGCTGTGCTGACTGCCAATTAAGTTAGATTCGACTAAGTCCAGTTACAGCGGGGTATTGTGAGGTCAAATTCGAGCTTGAAAGCCTCTGAATCTGCTGTCATGTTCCCCTCCAGTATGTGGGCTCAGGAAACTTATAAATACCGAGCAGTTCTCTCTAAAGTAGTGAGTTTGTAGTCTAACAAAACAGTGAGAAATTCTTTGAGACAATCTTATCTTGAAACATGTTGATGCCCACTATTCTCTGCTCTGCGGCGCTTCTCGTCCGCGGGGCCTTTGCCATGCAGCCACCCAAAGGTGTCGCCGTGTACTGGGGCCAGAACTCTGGCGGCGGCCAGGTCAGATTGAGACACACTTGTGACCGTGACGCGGTGGATACTGTGATTTTGTCGTTTTTGACGAGTTTCCCCAAAATGGTGCTTAACTTCTCTAACATGTGCTGGCAAACGTTCCCCGACGGCTTGCTCCACTGCAAGGATATTGCTGACGACATCAAGTATTGTCAGCAAAAGGGAAAGACCGTGTTGCTTTCTTTGGGCGGTGCTTCTGGTACTTATGGTTTCAGCAGCGACGATGAGGCGCGCCAATTTGCCCAAACAATGTACGACACGTTTGGGCCTGGCCACACGGCAGAGCGGCCATTTGACGATGCCGTTGTTGACGGGTACGACTTTGACATGGAGACGAGCGGCGTCGGGTACGTTGCGTTTGCACAGGAGTTGAACCGCTTGCACTCCCACATGAAGAGGTTTTATCTCACGGCTGCGCCTCAGTGTCCTTATCCCGACCGTGCCTTGGGCGATGTGTTGAGTTCCGCGCAAATGAGTGCAGTGTTTATTCAGTTTTACAACAACTACTGCAGCTTGAGCGGCGGCAGTTTCAATTTTGCCACGGACTGGAGAAATTACGCCCGTACCGTGTCACCAAACAAGAATGTGCTGTTGTACATTGGATTACCCGGCGCGCCCCGCTCAGCCGGCCTGGGCTATGTCGACATTGAGCAAGTGAAGCGTGCCGTGGGCAAGGATATTTTGGATGACCCCAACTTTGGCGGCTTCATGCTCTGGGACGCCTCATCTGCTGAGGCCAATAAGGATGCTCAGGGTGTGTCGTACGACCAGCAGCTCAAAAATTATATGAACAACCCAGGCGTGGATGTGGGCGCAGGTTCCGGGAACGTGACGGCGCAGAATGACACCAAGCCATTTGCCTTGAACGGGCCGAAATTCGTTAAGGTTTGATGGTCCTGTTGAACTGGACTTTTGTAGTTAGCTCGATGAGAGCGTAGTTATTTGTTTGTTTTCAAGCCTGACTTCGGAAAATGATAAGTATCCATTGTAAGTTTTTGGCAAAGTCTAGTTTGGGGTGGGAATAAAACACTAGGCTGTTGCATGTGACATTTGACTATGGCACCGATAAGTTTGTGCATGGTGAAAGGACTGGTCCAGGGGTAAAGGGGGTGTGTTAACCCTTTGTTCTATCTTCATATCACGCATTGGATTTTGTTGAATAGGAGCCCAATTCTTGGTTTGAATCTTCTGGTTTCATATCCGTGCCCGTGGCTGCTGAATAAGTATCAGATTTGGTTGCTCTCGAAAACGATGAACTCTCTCATCCAGCCGTATGTCAAGTAGCCGACGGAATCACCTCCCGCCTCTCGACAAGCTGGCCGTTACACCTCTGTCTTCATCTATAGCCTGTCATTCTTCAGAATTCAGTATTTGACTGATAAGATGTGATCTCAAACGTTTCCTTGGTCCGGTACATTTCTTGACTAGGTTCCTCTTGGCGGTTGATTCGAGCAGTTCGCATGCAAACCCCTAATTGCCAAAGCCACCTTCTATGCATATTCTCTGTCGGTTCAGTTTGTCAGCGGATGAGATTCGAAAATCTTTCTCACATATGCCATCTTATCTTTCCAAGTGGGTATATGAATATCCTAGAATTTGGTCCCACAAGTCCCTGAGTTGTATAATCCAGGAGCAAACCAAATGGGGAGACGGTATACAGGGGCCAATTGCTGGAAACAAGTGGAAATAGAAGTAAAAAAGTCTTAATGTGCAACACTCTGATACATCCCAGCACGTCCCGTTTATCTCACCACTTGACTCAATTCACGTTCAACGCTGAACCCTTGTAATACTAGACGTGACATGTGATTCATGTATACAGGCCCCAATATACCACCAGACCAATTTTCGATGAAAAAATCGTCTGGCCCCGGCACTTTAGGCGGCAAAAGCGGCGAGACCTGCATATGGAGCATGGGCACGTCACTAGTGTCCATTTGCCTCTGTCCCTGCTTCGTCATTGGGAGCGGCGACACGAGCATCATGAACGTCTTCATCTTATCGGCTCTCAGGCGCATGTTAATGTGGAACTCGCGGATTCCGGCCAATTCACGCACGGTGGCCGCGGCGATTTTCAGCTTGTAGTTTTTGCACTGAACGAGCATGACGATATCGCTTTGAATGTCAATGGCGGTTTTCCGGTCAGAAAAAGGTTTGCATAGAGAGAGAAGCGACAGACGAGGGATTTTCAGTTTGGCATTTTGTGGATCGTGAAACATGCTAAGATTCCACCGCCCAAATATATCTAGCCCATTATCGCCAGCGCCTCCACTGCGTACTAAATTAAAGCAATGGAAAGACTTTTCCAAAATGTGTTTGACGGTTAATTCATAGAGCGTGCCACGGCACACGGTGCCGTCAAGAGCCGTGCCGTTTTCCCGACAAAAGTCTAGGTAATCCTGGCATGTATGCACGTTCATAAGCTTAGAGGCCTGGCGCCGACAAATGAAGGGCCTTAGAGTGGTCCTGTATAGCGCCATTTGAGCGAATTTTGGACCAATTTGCATATCAGGTTTTATTCTGGCTTAAGCTTGGGCGAATTGTGATTGTTTGTCTTAAAAAATCCAACACCCTACATTATCTTACAAAATCACGAATGATACATCTTTTGATCTGGTGATGAGACCGCGTCGCCGGACTCGGTGTGCATATAAAAACGGTATCGGCGAGCTTGCAGGCAGATATTCCGAATACTCAAAAAGTACTTGATATCAGTTACGGATCATATCGCCTAAAACTCTTGGCTTATCGTTGTTTCATATATATCACAATTGTCATAATCTGAACTCCGCTCAAATATGCTCCTCGCCTTTATTCTTTGTCTTTTAACGGTAGTGGCTCTGCAGGATATCAGCATATACGCCAAAGACGTCATTTCTGGCCAGAATCAGGAGCTAGGCGTTATATCTTACGATGCCAGTCTGCGAGGAGCATCTTTTTCGGCTTTTCCTGACTCTGTTCCCCATTCGGGCGCTTTTTCCATCTGCGCACGTGACCCGGCCTCGTGCTTTGCATATCAGGAAATTAAGGAAAAGTCGGGCCAGGATTTCGGTGGTGAATTCCTTAT
The DNA here is from genome assembly GCA_009746055.1 of Metschnikowia pulcherrima. Lineage (NCBI taxonomy): Eukaryota > Fungi > Ascomycota > Pichiomycetes > Serinales > Metschnikowiaceae > Metschnikowia > Metschnikowia pulcherrima. The sequence goes on from VFXK01000010.1 coordinate 1,562,129, forward strand.
AACGATAAACGAAAGTGGAACGATCCAGTCATTCTCATTCTCACGCGGAACTGAGCCAAACGTGTATGCAGCAAAGGTGGGCGTTTTGGCAGAGGCGCCCAAGCCCAATTTGAACCCGTACAACAAAAGATCGGCACAGGACAAACAACAGGTTCAGACCCAGAAAGTCGTTGTGAAAAAACTTGTCGAAAACGAGAAAGGAGAAAAAATTGAGGTGGAGGAAGAAGTTGAGGAGGTCGTGGAGGTTGATAATCGCTCGTGGGTGCAGAAAAACTGGATGTACATCGTGCCGCCGTTAGTGTTATTCTTGATCTTCAGTCCAGAAGACAAAAAGTAGGATTTTTCTGATTGGTATATCACGCGATCCAAAGGTTTAACGATCGCTCAGACCAGCCCTTTTAGACTGCTCACAAATACTTGTTGCCATTCCTAAGGTTAATGAATTATCTGTACTAGGCATGGCGGTGCATATCAACAGAGGCTTTTTTCGTTCCAGCCAAGCCACTTTGTGAATGACCTGATCATTGACCAACGCAATTGTTAGTTTTTGAGTATACGAAATCTGGAATTGGAAATCAAGCTGCGCTCTCTTATACTCTGACAAAGTCTCAATATGATCAGAGCCGGTGGATCTGTCTTGGCGAAACTAATACTTTTACGCTTGTCAATCCAAGTGGAATTAGTCTTTGACAATATTTGACTGGCAGAAGCAAAAAAAAGGCTGGAGATTGAAAGGATAAACGTCGAGATACACAAACTTGACACGTTGTCTTGGAACAATACGAGACACAACTGTTTTTTGGGCTTTCTACTAGAAACAACCAAGAATAGTCCACCTTCAGGCTATCTTCTATTGGTTTTGAAAAGAATCGGGCCTATACTCGGCCGGCGTAATGCGTATGCTCTATCGTGTAGGCTGCAAACGCACTCAGGAGCAAGTAGAATCGAACTACCAAGCCATATTCGGGTATTCTGCTTGATGATCAGCTCCACTTCATAGGTCATACACGATCGTTCATTTTGTTTAAAGAGAGCTTTATACATTATCTGTCGCTTTGCATAACAAAAACTATACTTACCTTCTGGGTTAATGAAATGTGTGAGTGGCATGAATGCGAAGGCTTACAGGACCCCCTTATTGCGCAATACTATGTTTCATAATCTCGTCTATAGACAATGTTTGCGTAATTACTGGTTACTTTCACGGGGTTTATCAAGAAACTTAGAAGTTGATTCATATCCAAAAGAAAAAAACTTTATATTGTTGCCATGTAGTCTAATCTTGGGCTCACGGACCGCAAGAACGTACACTTAAGTACCATATACATAAATCCATTTGCTCACAAAGTGCTTTTACACTTGAATGGCATCTAGAAACTCAGCCATTGCCAGTAAGCCCCCGCTCGCCAAACCCTCCTTTTACTTTTTCTGTGTATCATATCCACACTGATCCGTTGATAGAAAACACCACTTACATGCAGGAAAATGAACCCCACGAACAAGCTCAAGCTCAAGCTCAAGACAATTCGAGAGAAGAAAAAAAACATGTCGCGGCCACGTGACTACATGCAGACAGCCTATCAGCGGCGGATGATTCGCATTTACTAACTATGCACCACGACTCACGCCAAAGAGCCAATAGCGAATTTTTTATAGCGCATTTGAGCTTATCCGCAACAAGATATTTATATACTTTTCGGAAACGACACCACCACGGCGCCTTTTTTTTTGCAAGTTTCTGCTGCTCACCTTGCTCATCTGGCACATTGTCTGTTTCCACAAGAATTTACTCCGTGTACTCGTGATACAGATATCCTGAGAATCCTGAGAATCCTGAACTTCAGCGGCTAACACAGGCAACCAGTGTTCACAACAGGATACCTTACCTTCTTTTCTGATCAATCTCCTTTATCAATCAAGATCGAGAGTCATATCAAGAAGTCAGACCATAAACAGGAAACCATTTCTATTTCCAATTCACTGCCATTTTTACAGCTTCTATCCATTTTCGGAAGTCACAATATAATCTCCTCAAACCTACAATGTTGGCCAGAACGATGAGAATCTCGCTGGCTAGACGCCTTTTGCTGGCGTCCGCACGCACGTTTGCTGACGTGCAAGTCACTGTTGACGGTAAAACTGTGCTGATAGAGGCCGGCTCGTCTATTATCCAGGCGGCGGACAAGGCCGGAGTTGTAATTCCGCGCTACTGCTACCACGACAAATTGGCCATTGCAGGTAACTGCCGTATGTGTCTCGTTGATGTGGAGCGCATGCCCAAGTTGATCGCTTCGTGCGCCATGCCTGTGCAGAACGGTATGGTGGTACATACCAACACCGAAAGAGTGCATAAAGCCAGAGAGGGTGTCACGGAAATGCTTTTGGAGAACCACCCATTGGATTGTCCTGTTTGTGACCAAGGTGGTGAGTGTGACTTGCAGGAGCAGTCGCACCGTTACGGCTCCGACAGGGGTCGTTTTGCCGAGGTCATGGGTAAAAGAGCCGTTGAGAACAAGGCAATTGGCCCTCTCGTGAAGACCTCCATGAACAGATGTATTCACTGCACGAGATGTGTGCGTTTCATGAACGACGTGGCGGGCGCCCCCGAATTGGGCACTGCCGGCAGAGGTAACGACATGCAGATTGGCACATACATCGAGCGGAACTTAAATTCCGAGATGTCTGGTAATATTGTTGATTTGTGTCCCGTGGGCGCCTTGACTTCAAAGCCATATGCTTTCAAGGCTCGTCCTTGGGAATTGAAGCGCACAGAGACTATCGACGTAATGGACGCCGTGGGCTCGAACGTGCGTGTGGATGCCAGAGGCATTGAGGTCATGCGTGTCTTGCCCCGTTTGAACGACGAAGTAAACGAGGAGTGGATCTCGGACAAGTCGCGTTTTGCATGTGACGGTTTGCGCACACAAAGATTGACGGTTCCCTTGCTCAGAAACGGAGACGAGTTCAAGCCCAGCACTTGGGATGAGGCGCTCTCCGTCATTACCGCTGCATACAAGAAAGTGGCTCCACAAGGTGATGAGTTCAAGGCAATTGCCGGCGCTTTGGCCGATGCCGAGTCCATGGTCGCGTTGAAGGACTTGGCAAACCGTTTGGGCTCGGAGAACACCATCACTGATGTGGCACAGGCTACGTCTGCTCACGGTGTGGATGTGCGTGCCAACTACCTCTTCAACTCCACTATCGACGGTATTGAGGACGCAGACTGTATCTTGCTCGTGGGCTCAAACCCACGTCACGAGGCCGCTGTGTTGAACGCGCGTATCAGAAAAGTGTGGTTGCGCCAGGAGTTGACTATCGGCCACGTTGGCCAAGAATTCGAGTCCACTTTCGGGCTCGAAAAGTTGGGCGCGAACGCGAAGGACTTACAGGCTGCTTTGAAGGGTGCCTTTGGCAAGAAATTGGCTAAAGCCAAGAATCCAATGATCGTGGTCGGATCCGGTGTGGCTGAAAGCGAAGACGCCAACGCTGTATATGCCGCTGTTGCCGAATTTGCTGCCAAGAACGCCAACTTCACTGCCGAAGGCTGGAATGGTGTGAACATATTGCACCGCGAAGCAGCACGTGCCGCTGCATTGGATCTTGGTTTCCAGACCCTCTCCGAACCTACTAAACAGGCCAAATTTGTCTACTTGCTTGGAGCCGACGAGCTTAAGCGTGGCGACATCCCCAAGGATGCATTTGTCGTGTATCAAGGCCACCACGGTGATGCTGGCGCTTCGATTGCCGACGTTGTGTTGCCGGGCTCGGCATACACTGAGAAGTCTGCCACATATGTGAACACGGAGGGCAGAACACAGGTCACTCGTGCAGCCACAAACGCGCCAGGTGCCGCGCGTGAAGACTGGAAGATCGTGCGTGTGTTGTCAGAGTATTTGGGCGAGACTCTCCCTTACGACGACTTGTATGGTGTCAGAGAGCGTTTGGGCGAAATTGCTCCACACTTTGTGCGTCACGACGTTGTGGAACCCACCAGTACTTCGGTCGCGCAACTCGGTTTGAAAGACATTGTTGGGCGCCATCAAACGGCCACAGTTTCGGGCGTGTCTTTGAAAAACCCGATCGCCAACTTTTACTTTACTGACGTGATCTCACGCTCTTCGCCAACCATGGCCAAGTGCGTTTCGTCTTTCGGTGCCAAGATCGACAAGATCAAGGACCCCAAGCCCGAAGTCAGCATCGCTTAAATTTACCTGGTGAGTAAAAACGTCGACGGTTCTCCCCTTCTTGCATGTGTGCGCGACACACCCTATCTATTTTGAAATAGGCTACACTTATGTACCCTAAAAGCTTGTCCTTGAAGCTGCTAAGGCTGTAATCCAAAGCTCTAGCTCGAACTTTCATGGACCGGGCTGCCCCTCTCCAGCTTCGGCTGCGCAATCAATAAACAGTATACAGAAGTCACCATTGTAAAAAACGCCAAGACGTTCTGTTCTCCAACAATAATTCCCGCTTACTTCCCTGTTGAAGATGGCTCTCTCTTGCATTCTTGATAAAGGCTACTGATATGTCTTTTTTTTATTTTTTGATTGATACATCTGATCAAGGACTGGGAGCCACAATCCTCGAACTGTTGGTGTAGACTGCGGCCAGAAGGGGCAATTTGGTCACGCTTTCCAAACTTGGGTTTGGATTATGCTTTTAAAACTAAAAATATGCTTTTCATAAGGAAAATCAGGCATGCTGTTCAAATTTTGCCAGAAATGTCGGGTGCTTATATGCAAGAATAACAGTTCTGATAGTTTGCCTACTAAGTACACCGCACCCAGAAAACGTTCAAAATTGTAACGTATCGCATGGACACTTGAAGCGCAATCACACGATAGTTATCAGTCTTGTGATTCATTGGTGTTGAAAAAACCCTTCTCTGAGTCCGACATGTGTCCATACCGCTACCCGGTAGTGTGCCTTGATTTAGCATACCCCTGCTGATCTATACAAAGTGATTATAGATTCTTAGAAACAGTGGCCCTTCCGATAGTCTCGCTATACTCAATGAGAAACAACTTGAAATCTCTTGCCGTTTCGAAAAAGTCAGAAGTTTGTTTTCAAAAAAATACTTGTGTTTTGCGGAGCACCTTGCATGGTTCCGCGTGTTGTGTGCATTCCCGATCTATCAGATCTCGGAGTCAACCGAGATAGCGCTACCAACACGTATCGCACGGGCCAAGACTCGACAATTGCAGAAAAGTGCAGATATTGCATAGCACTGTTGGTCTTGCAACTGATTGGGCGTACGCATCGGGAAATTGCTGCAAAAAATTGAAAACTGACCCTTCTTTTCTCAGATACACTACCACTGGAACATATTCATAGAGGGTGGAAATTTGTTTGCCATGACGGAAGACCCGCCGACGGAGTTTGCAGAGCGATGGCGTGTTGCACGTGCGTGTGCCCGGTGCCGTCGTCTCAAGAGCAAATGTGTATACGAAAGTCCTGCGCACCAAACATGCAAACGGTGTTTTTCACTAAAACTCAAATGTTCCGTCGAGGCCGATCCAACAGCGCCCGCGGCCAAACGGAGACAGATGAGACTCCCGCAGCGCACGCCGGACCAGATCATGCTGAAGGTGGCGCGGCTTTTGGCGGAGGCGGAAAAAGAGTTTTCCAGAATGCCTGACATGGAGGTCGCCAGACTTTATCGAGCTGCGCTGGCGGACCCGGCAGACTTATATGACCCGGCGGACCTAGGAGAACATTCCGTGGGGAGTTCAGATACTTCCAGCAAGTCCAAGGAGATATCCCAGGCAGCGCTTAGATTGCATCAGCGAAGCGAAAGCCTATATCGTACATTCTCAGATACGGCGGCTGTAGAAAGCGCAGAAACTGGGCCAGAAAGCCGGACTAGGGCCCTTACGTGGACGGAAAAGGCTGCAGAAACAACCTCACCTGAAAACGCTCGTCCTCCGCTGGCTCAATCCAGTGACCCGTCTCAAATGCCAGCTATATCTGTGCTAACGTCCACAAACTCAGCTTCAGCACCATCAGAAACCGCCACTGCGGCCACTTTTCTCTTCAATCTCATGAGCGAATCTGAGGCACGGGCGCGATACGAATATTTCCACAAAAACATGGCGTGTTCCTTCCCCGTGCTTTCGTTCCCTCTGTTTCTCCAAATATTCCCCTCCGCCCTCGAATCATGCCCCTTGCTTGTGCTCGCGTGTGTATACGTGACCACTTTGCGTGACCGCGGGCTATCTGAGCGGGGAAATGACCGGGCCGTGGGCGCACAAATCATCGCGTTTCTCGACCAGTCGTTGGCCCAGACCGTATTTGTTGAAGCATCCAATTTGTCCTACCACCTCGTGTTTGCCTGCATGGTGTTGTCGCTCTGGGACGTGCCGCCGTCCCGTGTGCACCAGTATAAAAGCCAGATCGATTTGATCACGGCATACAGTGTGGCCATATGCATCGATGCAGGGAAAGTACTGGGCACGGCACCGCTTACGGATGAGTCAGCCGAACGGAACAATTTGCGGTCGTTTTTGGCGGTGTTTTGCCTGGGCGGCTCGCTCAACATCTCGCTACCCCGCTTCAACTTTGTAGCGTGGACGTCCCGCCACGATTTTGCTGCCAAGCTCTTGCTCAGGCCCTTGCATGGCTTGCCCACGAATCGTGACAAGTTTCTATGTTACTACGCGCGCGTGATCCGCGAAGGCAAGCAATTGGCCGATTTCCTTACCGATAACGGCGTTTCCATGAATCTCCTAACCTCGGCAGAGGAGCGCGGTGGGTTCCAGGGGCTAGATCCGGCAAATCCGCACAAACATTCGTTACAATTCAAGAAATTGGTAAGTGATTTGATGGTGTTCAAGGCCAGATTGACCGACGTGGTAAGCGAAAGCGGGGTCTTGACTGACGGCATGCTGGAGAAGGTTGACCCGGGCGAGAAATCGTGTTTGCTTTTGACATACTACTACCTAATAATGATGATCCACGACAATTTGGTCAGCTGGTGTATCTACAAGTTGACGGCAGACTCGCTGCTACAGGCGCAGGAGCGTTTTTTCCCCGAGATTGACAAGTCTTTGATATTGGAGCACGTGATCAAGTTTGGCGAGGCGTGTGAACGCATTCTCGACTGTTTTATCGGTTTCACTGCAAACGGCGTATCGGATTTCCCCACTTTCTTCTACTATCGTGCCGTGTCCACGTTAATCGCCTTGATACGCGTGCTGATTTTGGTAAAGTCAGATATCCTGCAGCAGTATTTCCCGGAAATCCACTGTGTCCGCTTCAGATTGCCTGCGTTATATGCAGAAGTGCTGCAACTAGTGGAGGATTCGAAACAAAAGTTCGATCTGCAGGTCTGTGAACGACTCACCGAAGTCTTGGGCCGTATTGGACACTGGGTGAAAGTGGTGGATGAGCGGCACCAGCCAACAAGTCATAATGGCGATGTGGATTTCTTGAAACTCACAGGCTTGAGCCAGGGCCAGGAGGTGGAGAAATTGATGGCTCCGCAAACGGCAAACCTGCGAGGTGATGTAAACTCTCTTGCCAAGCAGAATAGTATCAGTATTGCTGCTGATACACCAGATGATAACGGCCACGATATCTCTGGATCTGCTTCTGCACCAATAGCAAGTTTCTCCATTCAAGAAATGTTCAAAGGCATTGATGAGGACATAATCGCCTTTTTAAACCCTTTCGATACCTTGGATACCAGCTTTTCGTTTAATTTCAGCTAACTTTTGTGCTAACACCAGAAATCTTTTGTGTTTTGGATGTATGCATTACAAATTGCAGCAAAGACGGTTTCTAGAACCTGAATTCTTCATCGTTCTCGGCGACGGGACTTTTCTTCTTGGGCTTTGGTCGTTCCGCCTCGCTTTCCTCGCCCCTTTTCAAATCGTACCTGTGTTTACCGTTCGCGGTACCGCTTGATGAGTCGGCGGGTCTTTCCTTCAACACCGTATACAAACTGCCCAGAGTCGTTGCAGCAGCGGACGCGGATGATTTCTTGACTTTCGCAAATTCGGTGATTTCGACTCGCTCAGGCTGGTTGTCGTCTGGTTCTGCAGAATGCAAGATTCTAGCAAAGTTCTCAGACCCCGGATTCTCGCCGATTTCCGGCTCGTCCGTTTCGTGTACGGACAGGACCGCTAGTTCCAGCTCCAGCTCCGCGTCAGACTCCTCGCCGTCCTCCAACATGCCCCAAGTCTCGCGCAGCAAGCCCAAAGCGGAACCCTTTTCGCCGTACTGCACCTTATACCCCAGATTAGTGTATTCAACGTCTAGCCCAGGGATGATTAGGTGCAGGTACGACGGCGGTTTGCCCAATTCGTGCATTACCGTGATCCAAGGAGGCGCCACTGCTTCGTTCTCAGACATCCCCACCGCGGCTCGAAGCGCCTTGGAGATTCTGCCGGGCCGCATCCGAGCCACCTCGTTGAGGTGCTGGTCCGAAATTTCACGGCCCTCGCTATAAACTTCCCCAAACGCGAGCACGCGCGGTTTGGTTTGGTGCTTGAAAAACGCGTCATGAAGTTTCTGGTAATCGATGTCGAGACGGCCCATTTTCGGCTGCACGCGGTCACGCTGCAGCTTCTTGAGCGAGTCGGCGTCATGATTACGCATCTCGGCTATCCCGGTGTTTGCAATGTATTTCGGGAGCTGAAACGGAGCCCGCTCGAGGCCGCGTTTTGAAGAGAGATACTCTTTTTTCTGCTGCCAGTGAGACGGCACATTCACGTGGTTCAACGCCGTTTTCATGAACACCGCCATGTAAGGGTCGGGTGCGTCGGCATCATACCACTCCACAGCCTGTGGCTTGCTTGTGGCCGATTTCAACACGGAAATCGGGATTTTCTCGCGAATTCTCCGCTGCCGTTTCGAGAGCGGCCGCGTGCTCGAGTCGTCGTCGCTATCAATGTCGGAACTGGATGCAGAGGCGTCCGATGCCGTGTATAGCACGACCTGGGTTTTTGTTTCGGATTTAGGCTCAAACTTGTGGAAAATCCCGGCGTATTGTGTATATAGATCTGTTTCCTGCAAAGACGGTTCCTTGGGAGTATCCTTGAGCCGGGAGAAAATGCCCATGATCTGTTCCTTGTTCGACTCGGGCTCATCATCCGACACGTCATGCTTGGTGTCCAGATTTGAATTTGGATTTGGAGTAATATTGCTAGCCTCTGATTCTAAAGCCTGTTTATCTGGCAAGGTTTTAGTGTTTTCTTGCTTTTCGTCAGGGCTTACTTCCTCCGTCTTGTGCGACTCAGACTTTGCTAAAGCCTCGTTCTCGATAGCTGATTTGGATTCTCCATCAGCATCAGTTGCGAGTTTTTCGATAATGACGCTTTGGCTAGAACTGTCTGGAATCATTCCATCAGATTCTTTCGAAATCACAGTGAGGCCACTTGAAACTGGGGAAGAATCAGGAATTTTTTCGTCACTCACATGCTTTTGCTTTTGGCCTTCAGAATCTTCTCTTTTTCGCTCTTCGCCAACATTTTCTTTGGGTTTGACGTTTTCTCCAGCTTCAGTTGCAGTGGCCTTTGCAGATGGAGATGCCTTCTCTGCGGGTTCTCTCACAGGGTCTTTATCATGCAACTTTGTCTCTTTTTCCACACTAGTGACACCTTCCAACTTGCCGAGCTTTCGTAGTTTTTCACGCTCCCGTCTGATCTGATTCTTTGTTCGTTTCTGGCCCATTCTAGTCAATGGCTATTATGAGATTCTGGTGAGTGTGCGAAGAGCGAAATATGAGGCCGCATTACTGTATGTGATTGTGGGGCAGTACAGTATAAGGCCAAAGCGAGCCTTGGGAGTGGAAAAAAACGTGAATACTTGATTGAAATATTGAAGCGAAATGTACGAATATTCAGCATAATTGAAAAATATCCTATTTTTGAGCTCATGAAAAAAAAAAATGGCGTTCAGCGGAAGAATAGCGGGTCTTCGACGGATGGGTTGGTCGAGTATCTCATTTTACAGTAGCCTCGGCCCCAGGGTGAAAACAAGTTTTAATTTTTTTTGAAAAAGAATAATCATTCAAAGCCAAATCGGTGCAAGATCATCTGAAGAATTCCACAAGGCTATTTACTCAAAGCTCATGATATCAGCTTCACAAAATGATGCTGTGTGACTAAAAAGGCCAAATTACCAAGCTGGAAATTGAGACGGTGACTCTATCCAAAAAGATACTGTGCACAATTGATTTGACCGATCTCAAATTTCACACTCAAGATTTTCCACATGCGCTGTCATCATCTTTCAAGTAATCCTTCTAATTTTTGAGGCTGGGCCTAGAAGTTTGACCATGCAAACCTGGGGCTGGGAGAGCACTAGTATAAACCTGGTAATCGACGACTTTCCCCAAAAATCGTCTCACCGTAAACTTTTTTTGATTCATGGTGATTTCTCAAACGCGTTTTTGGGTGTGGACTTTAGTTAGAGAAAAACGGGCCGTTTCCTGAAAAATTTAAATGGCCAATCTTTCACGTGTGGGTAGTATGTGACGTTGCATATCCTCATGGCTCTGGCCAACCTCTCTGAGTTGTACAATATACCCTGTACTTCTCTTTTTTTTAGTTTTTTGTTTGCTTTTTTCCAGCTCCAGCAATCTCTAGTGCTAGAAACAAGACACTTTTTTCTGTTCAGCCTTTTCCGTCCAAGAAACCCGAGAACATGCCTTTCAAAAGCTCTGGCTATGTACGTAGCCATTGATACGGCGTATAGATCCCTGATTGAGCCAAATTGCGCTTTCAATCCGCCCGAAATCGAAAAGTTTCACTTTGCATTGACTTCTCTGATAAGTTCATCTATCAGGCTCGATATTTTGGCCATTTTTTCCGCCAATAATGTCTCGTCTTTCTGCAAAGACGCACTCAACTCGTGCATTTTCGACTCTAACAGCTGTGCCACTTGGAGGGCCGTGGGTTTTTTCTTCTCCTCTTGTTTTGCAGGATCCGAAACTGCATCTTGGAACTCTCCTTCGGTCAACGCTGGCGTCTTAAGCCCGTCTACTTGCGTTTCGGCCATTGTGTGAATTTGATTGTCACTTGGGCAGGTATAGATAATGGCTCTATAGAAGCGATTACGAGACAAGAATATGCACACCGATTTGTGGGATGGTTCCATGCAGGAAAAACAAAGGTTTCAGATTCGATTCAAATTTGTCGTATTTTTTTGACGGTAAGTAAATTATCGCCGGTTTGTAATTTCTTACGTCCAATGTGGCTGTGTGTTTTATGACTAACCCTTTTTGTATGCGATAGTTAGTTTGAAAATCTGGGTGCGAATCGGCGTGGGTCAATTGGGTGACTGAATGATTCATGGAGGCACAACTACGGTTTCTTCATGATGCTTTTCGGAACACTTTGGTCGAGATTTTTACTGGTTGATGTCAAAAGTGCGTAAAAAGGGTTTAAGGCTATGAAATTTTCAGTATGGCCTCGCCCCGCCTCGATGTTGAATCTTCCTGATTCATCTAACTTGTTTGGATGTGGTCATTAAACGGGCGATTAGCTGGGAAGTAGGACTTGGGATTGGTATAGGCAGCGTAGGGAACCTAATGTCAAAACCTCAATACTTGTTTGTTTTTCATCATTATTATTTTTCGACTTTTTGCTTGACACTTCTAATAATGGACTGGGAGCCCGAACTGTCCACCTAGCTCACGTTATGCTTTACTTAAGAAGGGTGTTTATCGTTCAGGTTAAGTACCTCTTGATAGATCTCTAGTAGATGTTAAAATAAATACCACAAAAGTATATATGAATATCTAAAACCCTAGCCACGTTCGCTGCCATGCGTGGGGTACTTATCTTGGCTCAGCAGCATTGGTATCTATGTTTTTTGAGTGTTCTGACTAAAACTGTTGGTTTTGTGGACAATGAATATCAGATAGGGCTTTCGAAATATTTTGCAATGAAGCGGATTTGGAGATTTCGTGATTTTGGCCAGGTGACGGACTCAGACTTTGCTTTTTTTGTTTTTTGGTGAGCACTGACAATACTAGATGATGTTTAGTTTGAGAAAACCACAAACAAAATTCAATCGCCACTTTTCACTGAAAAAAAAAGAGATTTTTCGGGTTCTGCGCAAAAAGATCACTATTTTGAGTTATTCATTGATTCGAAAAATTGCGCTTTGGCTAGCAAACCTCGGAATTGTTGTTTCTTGTCTGTTATTTTGGGTAGGTTCGGGCGATTGCAAGGGAGAATGGTAGAGGTCTCTGGAGAAATGTCTCCGCGCGATAACTGAATTTCTGAATCATGAACTTTTCACATATCAATTCAAAATATTGTATATTGAAATGCACTAGAAATGCAATATTTGGGGTCGAAATGTTTTTTTCATTGATTTAGGCTTTAATGAATGCGTTCGGTCAGAAGCACCCGCAGGTGTCTTACCTAAAAGCATTGAATACGTATGTTGATTCATGTAAAACAAAAGAACAAACATAGAAAAGAACAAAAATCTCAAAGAATCAAAAAAAAGCACGCTTTTCTTACTGTGTTATAGCAGACTAAGTCTGCGACGATCATGACCAAAGAAATTGCCAAGTGATATTCTACGAGAATTGCCTGAGATAACGCTCCTTATGCCAAATATGCGCTCTTCATGAACGATCAAATGTATGGATCTTTAGAAAAAAAAATGGATTGTTTCCCTTTTTTTGCCCCATTTGACCGTGATTTTTTTTTAAAAAAGGTCCTCATGTATCAACACTGCTCCGTATTTGCCAAAAACTATGGAAAAGACAGTATTGCCTTTTATGTCAGACATAAGACTCTGGAGCCACGGCTATGGGGTAGGATAGGGTCTCGAGCCGAGTCGCGGGGTCGAGCCAGCTCATGGTAAAAGCCAACTTTAGTGTCCGTGAAACCGCATCAAAGTCAGTCACATATTCCTATCTATACGGCTATTTTTGGACAATCCATTCATTTGTTTTTGTTCAAATCTAATATAGTAAAACATTGCAAATTCACACGCTAAATGAGACATTTCCTAGCGCTTCTATACTTGGCACTAAGTGTGCCATTCATGGCCGGTACAGGATTAGCCATGATGCCATTCAACGTGAAAATCTACGATTCACATGTGCCTCAGCGGCTAGCGAATCGGCTAGTTACCGAGACCGGCGAAAATCCGGCGGCAAAGTCGTACCTGCGTCTATATATCGGGTCCCAAAACGGCCCCAACGGTACCGCTAGCAAGGACGAATATATCTGCGAGATCCACCCCGAAACCAAGCTTTTGCAGCTCCAGAAGGACACAGAGACGGAAGTGCCCGAACAGGAGAACCAGAAAGAGATTTTAGCCAACGCAATGGCTATCGTGCATGACACGTTTCCGGCCGAGGCCTGTTTATATGCATACGATCTTAGGGGCATGTACTGGACGTATGCACTCTGTAGTGGCGACAAAATCATCCAGTATCACGAGGGCGCCAAGCCTGAGGAGAGGCCATTCAAACACGTCCCGCAAATGCCCAACACGGTGTTTGTATTGGGCCGGTTTTCACGGGCGTCCGACCGCGAGGTCTTGTTTCACAACCAGGCATCAAAAGAACAGTATGAGACATACATGAAACACGCCGAACGCACGGTCACGCTTCTAGATGAAAAATCGGCCCCTTACACGCATTTGTCTGCGCAAAAAGCCGTGCTGCAAATCGTGACCGACGGATCTGTGTGTGACATGACCCTCCAGCCGCGCACGATAGAGATAGTGTACAAATGCGATGCAGCCGGCGGCCACAAGGCGGCCATCTTGGATGTTTTGGAAATTAAAACGTGCCATTACAGAATGTTCGTGCACGTGCCGAAATTGTGCCTGTATGCGCCGTTTTCGCCACATGGACCAGGCCTGAACCCTGCCGTGGATGTGGCGTGCCAGCGCGTGTCAAGCGAAGAGAATGCTGCTGAAATTGGGGAGTTTGGGGACTACTTGCTGAACGTTGCCTTCCGAGACCACCCCCTCTTTCCTATTCGGGCCGACAACAGGATTGACGTTAGCCGCCATATCCTTGGATCATTGGGCCGCGGCTTCTATATCGCGAAGAGCAAGGACTCACTCAAAACCTCAAATGAGTATTATAACCTGCGGAACGTGGCAATTTTTACCGGCACCTACAGCTCCTTGACCGATTTGAATGCGCAATTTGGGCGGGCTTTCTACAAAGCCATGGGCTCGACGCTCTTGGCGCCCAGCCTGCCAGAACAGGGCGTGAAGACGCTCCAATGGCTGCATTCTTTTGTGGTTTGGTATGAGATTTACGACCATACAGGTACGTTTTTAGGGGTCACGCGCATCGAGCACGACGCGTTCAAGAAGAGAAACGCATTGGAGGCCCTGCTACTAGACCCTGTCACGCTTCTTGATGTGGAAGGCGACGAGCCGCGCATGGTTGCGTTTCAAAGGCCGTTTTTTGCAGCCCCTCATGGCTTCTGGAACTTCGAGGCGTTTTCGGAAACCGGCGAGCCTTTGAAGGGCGTCGCCCATGACCCTACAGAGAACAAAATCAAAAGAGCAGAGCTGAGGTCTATCATGGCATTCAACCGCGGGATTTTGGAGGATTCTAGAGTGAACATGCAGCTTGTAGATCAGACCTCAGGTGAAACGCTCTCGGGACACTATGACGAGAGCGGGGTCTACGTTTTTGAAATAGAGCCGTGGAAGGGCCACAGACACTCGTTCGCCGTGGACCCGTTGCACCCGGAACAGGATTTCGTGGGGTTTACCATCACAATTGATGTGCCAGACAATGTGGAGGTGAGAGGGGCGTATGAAAATGCGAGAAATGAGAAGATTCATCAAAACTTTGGAGATGACCTCCAGATTGGCCAGAAAGAAGTCGAAACTGGCGATGAAAGCCTGGCTGGCGACGTGCAAACGCAACCTAGAGACGTAAATGTGGCGGCTCATGATGAGGTTACGAGTGAGGAAGGACATATAGACACACATGACAATACGGGAAAAGGTGTCGAAACTCAAAGCACAGAGTTTATCGAAGAAGACCGTGACCACGTCGATGCGCATGACGGGGCACTCCAATCAGAAGACGGACACCTTATCGATGAACTCTGAGTCCAAGACTTGTGCGCCGCACACTGATAAGCACCGCTCTAGTCAGCAAGACTTTGACTTTGACACCGAGGTCAATTAAAAATGACCTAAAATAGTCAATCATTGAGAATGGATCAAGGGTGTGAACTGATATAACTTTCGAAGCTAAAAGTCATTATTCATGTTCATATCGCCAATTGAAATAAACCTCGGGCTCAGAGGGAGTACTGAAGTTTACGCGTATACATTGGTGGCGTTTAATTCTGCAGCAGTACATCTCAGTCCGGGCCACCGAGCGAATTTTCGGTGAGGCCGCATCTCCAGATCTCACTCTATTGCTTCACAAGTTGAACCAAAAGAAGACATTCATAGCCACCTGCTGGCTTGCCCTAGATTGAAAACCAGAATTATACACACAACAGGATTCTGAGTGAGCAATTTTCTGAAAAATGGTGCTTTTATCGAGAACGGTGCCGTGCCTTGTGCCCTCATACAGGCTTGCCCGCCGGGCGCCTAGTCACAGGAACATCTCCTTCTTGAGCAAGTTGTTGCTGTTGGACAGCAAGGAGGCGGAGGACGCCGAGCGCAAAATGTACTACTGGGACGAGTCGCCCTACGAGGATATTCGCACGCGAGCGGCGTTCATCAGGGCACGCGCCAAATGTCCCGTGACGCAGAAACCGGTAAACTTCGTGTGTCCGCATTCGGGGATCCCGACTCACCACGACCAGGCCGCGTGGGAGAACGACACGGAGTACCATGCGAAGAAGAAGTACGAGTTGTTGAAAAAAGTGAACTTGTACGAGCACGACTTGCGCTCTGGGCGCAAATTCAACGAGTTTGTGTTCCCCGGACCCGTGGAGCGGGACGTGATGACGTCGTTGGCGTCGTGGGATGCGTTTTTCTACACGCGTGACTTCAACCCCATGAACACCGAGTTCAACTTGGCCGCGGCCACGAAAGTGTTGACCTACCCAACAACTATTGCATCGCTCATCCACAAATTCACTCCTTATGCGTTGGAGCCCAAGGGCCCGCTCACGTTGGAAGGTTTGCGCTCCATGTCGGCGTTGCGTTACTCTTTGTACTCGCCGTCCAAAAGCAAGGACGCCGACGCCATGTTCAAGGACCGTGCGATGCGTATATTCATCGTTGGCGCCCGCATGGAGGCCATGCTTCCGGGATACGTGTGGAAGCAATTTGGATACCTTTTTCCCGACACGAAGTTTGAAATCCACTTGATCGGCCCACACTCGCATTTCGACACGGAGTTGAAGCAATTCACTGCCACAGACAAGCCGCACGGCCGGCCGTTAGTGACGCAGTACGACGAGCAGATCACGATTCACCACCACACGAAGTACTTTCACGAGGTGTACAACACGGGCGACCTCTTCCCATTCGACCCCTACTTGGACGTATTCTTCATGTTCCACCCTGGTTTTAGAACTGCCGACGAAATACACTGGGACAAATCTTTGAAGGGATTGCTCGAGTCGAAGTGTGCGGTGTTCGTCACCGGGTACCATGAGAAGGATTTGAGACGTGAGTTGAACTGGCTCGAGGAACATCCGCTTTACGAAGAAACCGACATTTTGATGCACCCAGGTGCCAACATTTTCGGATCCACCAAGCTCGATTTGGTAGACTCCAACCCCACGGAAACTTTCCAGGCAAACAGCGAGGTCTTTGCCTTCAGAGGCAAGAGATATCACGCGATCAAAACATAAAATACCTGTACATACGTAACGACGAAAACGAATGACTTTTTCTCTGGAACATTTAACGTGAGAACACCATCCCAAAGGAGAGACGAGCGCTCAGTCTATAAATTGGGTTCCCGATCGAACCGCATAGCCGTTAAAGCCAAGCCTGCTCAATGAGCTTGCATAAACAGTCTTCATACTTGAAAGAGATATCAAAATGGGAAGTTTCAAGTTCATGACTTTGACTGATGGGCATGAGGTCCACTCAGTGAGCCGTTTTCCTCAATCTAAAGTATAGTGACTCACTACTGCCGATGCTATGAAATAATTCAACTAGGATTTCATCCTTTCGGGACCACGCTAAATGCCCAATGTTGTGCAGTTTACTTGAAAAATATGGCGTTACAGAATTTTCGAAAACTTCTTTCGTGCTTAGTCGTGACTAACCGAAAAGCACTTACAGAAAGGCAAGTCAATTCGAAAATCAGACGTTTCATAATCACTTCCCAGACAATACAGATCAAGCTTGATCGAGCCATAATAAAATCAAAATAAAAAGACCCTAAGCAGCTATTTTTTTTCTCTTTAGCCACGTAACGGGTTCCAACTCTCAGGCTTAGTAAAATTGTTATATGCACTCTTAAAGACACCTCAACCCCAGAAATCGCTCCAGCTAGTTGGATAGGATCATTAGAGGTTACTAAAAAGACGCACAACACCACTTTTTTTTGCAGTCAGTTATGGATAAACCTTTTGATCTTGTTATTCCGGTAGAACAGGTGAACTTATTTGGAAAAGCCACGCGTCTAGATGCCATAAATGTGCGTGTTACGCTCCGGCACACCCTAGCACACGTGCGACACCTGATATGGATGTTCAGCGAGGATAATCTGATCAAACCGATGTTTTTACTGTTCAGATTCAATAATGGTGTTATTGCTGACTCTTTACCGCTCTCAGAAATCCTCTCTGTGGAGGATTCTGTGGAGATTACTGCCGCTCATGGCTTATCTGTGATCATAGACTATACACTCTTTGAATCGCCCGCAATTCCTAAGCGGGATCCCGTGCCTGATTTATTTGATGTGGAGATTATTCCTGAGGGGATTTCAAATACGCTTTCGTCGCAAACTTGTTTCACAAGAGAATCGCTTTTATCGTCAGTCGCAAGTGTTTTAGAATTAGCCGCCACGAGACACAAAATCGCGCCGGAAAAGTTGGAATTGACATATGAGGGTGTGGTAGCCTCGGAGAGTTTGCTTTTGCGGGAAACTTTAGCCCTAGACGTGCCGCCCCTCACCACGGTCAGATTTGGTGTCCGAATGAAACCAGTCAAGTATCCAATAAAAGTGCAGACCAAACAGCCGCTGGAGCAAGTGACCATGTTTGTTCTTTACGTTGAAAAAAACGTGTTGATCCGCGAGCTCAAAGCGGAAATTGCTGCAAAGACGGGTCTTTCAAGAGCCATGCTAGAATTGTATGTGAGGGCACATTGTTTTTCGAAGGCGTCTGGTCTGGGCGACCTGGCACGACTTCTGGAAGTTGTGAGTCTACAGGAAGAAATCGAAAATGCCCCTGAGATTTTGTACGCCCCTGTTTCCAAAACAGACGATGCAGAGGAAGAGCCAAAAACAGGTACAAACAAGTCGATGATCATCGAGAGAGATAATATCGTGGCACCTGAAACGAGTCTTGATCTGGAACCCGACCAAATGTCGACATTGCAAAACTCGGGCTTACCCTCCGAGACCTACGAAATCGAGATTGCAGGCAAATCGGTTTTGCTTTCGACATCGGAGTGTATACTAAACCCAGATGGCCAGCTTTTGTTGAACGCAGAAGCCAGAGCCAAGGTCGCCAACTTGGGTGTGATTTTGGACCCGAAAAGAGCATATGAAGCCAATCGCCCATCTAGTGTGGCAAATATGAGGCCGATTCTGGCTGCAAGTTTCCCTTCCAGACCATTAGCAGTCCCTCCTGCTGAAACTGCACCAGAAATAACTTCTCAAGCCAGTGTTCGACAGCCTCAACCAACACCCACTGCCAACGACTTGATTTCAGAATCGACACTTTCTCAGGAACCCACCATGACCAGAATTACCCAGGACATTGTTGATGAAATCAATTACACGACAACGAATAGGGCTACTGGTCCAGAAACTGCGGCTCCTGTGTCAGATCCACCATCTCAGAATACCGAAGCAGAGCCTGTTCCTGAACCGGCAAATAATCCTGAAAATGTGGCCCAAATCGAGCGAGAACCACAGGAAAACGTGCTCAACAGACCACAGGGAAACAACGGTACCGTTTTGCGTGCAATTTTTCGTGTTTTGAACGCAAACTGGGTCACTATAGTGCAGCGCTTGGCACAGATTGGAATCACAATGTTTTTGATGGGCGGAAACATACTCTTGGAGTTGTTTGAACCGACGATTCTCACCGTACTGGCATTCACCTGTCTTATGATTGCGTTTTTCTTGTTTGGCATTGAAATCAGCGATTGGATCGACTCAAATGTGTTGGCGCACGGGAACCCGGACCTGCTCGATCATATCATCTTGAAATGCATATCTCTCATGTTCAGATTGGCCACTTTGCTGAATGAGAGAATCTGCATAGCGGTGAGCATGCAGTGTATCAAGGTGGCTGCCAAACTTCACCAAACACGGCTCGAACGGCTCGAAAATGAGATTTTTGGCAACCCCATTTGGACTCCGTTAAGACAGATGAGTTTACAGGTTCTGGAGGCATTGTTTTTGGGATTGGCCACGATTTTCCCGTTCCTTGAGCATGACTTGCGCGTCTTTTTCGACGTATTGGACAGGCTAGAGGGCCAAGATCTCAAGAAAACGATACACATGGGGCTAACACAGCTCGGAAAATCCGACAACCTGGAGAATATTAAGGCTTTGATCCAAGCGCAATTGCGTGTTCCGATTGAAGCCTTGCTTGATATAGATGCAACTCCAGGTCTGAGTCACGTGCCGCAGCTAAGGATACATGAAGAAGGCGAAGAAGAAGATCAAGAAGCGAATGAGGAGATCTTGGGGCGTGCCAGGGCAGAGGAAAACGAAGACTTACTTCGTTGCTACTTGTTGTTGAGATGGTTCGACACTCACAAAAATGCAAAGGAAATTCCACCCCGTTTGCGCCGGGTTTAATTCAACTCCGGAGGTATTGATAGGTGAAACAAACTTTTGGATAGGAATCGAGAAATTGCGGCCCTGGCTTTTCTATACGCCCGTATTTTAAGGTTTCAGGCCTGGTGCCGTGTTTATCACTACAGTCCAATGCAAACTGGGCCGGACGATTTCTTGCACATAACAAGCATGCCTTTTTCTTGTGAAATGAAAAAACCTGGTCATTCATTCTTAAATCCCAGAATTGCCTAGGTATACAGACGTTGGGTGGCGAGAGGAAATCTGACTTGACCAGTGCGGATACACAGATGCCTCGAATCATGAATTTTTTTCCAAGTTTTTCCAATTTTTCCAATTTTTTCTTGCTGAGTTTTCGAAAAAAGCTGATTTTTAGTATCCTAACCGTCACTCGATTCTGTTGCGCCTTGTTACCCCTGGTCAAAGACTCGTGTCTTGCAGCAAAAAAAATAAACAAACAAAGGGCAAATCGCGTGTTTCGCGACTGACCAAAATACCACATCCGTTCACATCCGTTCGCATCCGTGCCTGTCAAGTTCAACTCGCAGCAGAAAAAAACATAGCCAGACTCAGCTACCAATAATTTCAAGCTTTTCTAGTTACCATTATAATCTTTCGATTTTCTATTGATTATTTTACTTCATGAAAGACTCGACAGTTATTTGAAAGTGTCCACTATCCGGAATAGCGCTGGGAGTTTCATATCTGGGATAGGCTAGTTTCACATGTGTCACAGTGGGTCTCGTACGAGATTTTTTTTTTCTTTTTTGCTATTTTATAACTCGCGATTCCGTAGGTTGCACCCTGCGCCTTGTTCTGCAATGGCGTTCGGACGATAGCCTTACTGACAGTAATGCCATTGTCTAAACAATAATCAATCGCCAAAAATAAGCAATGAAATTGGGCTTTTTTCAGAAGACAATAAAGTATGTGACGCAGGGTCACGCCAAAACGGTGAGTGGACGAAATAAAATGCTAAAATTTCTTTTCCCCTAAATCGCTGTTATGAACGCTTGCCCAGATCAAAAGCGCCGCACCGACATTTTTCGGGCTTTTAGATCATGTAAGAAGCAAGAAAACAGCCAAAATCAGCAGATTCGCGGGATTGTTTCTCGGCCCGCGACTTTGTTGACATCTGAGGCAGTGGCGAATCCACTTGCGGCAATGATAGATCTCCATTTTCACTTGGTGTCCTGCACACAATTCCAGGTCATGTGACTAAGGCACCGGCTTGCAGCCCGTTAGGAATGTCAAGATTCAGTAGGTAACGGGCAAGCACTTGTAGGAAAGCGCCGAAAAATGCCATTTCAAACGGCAAGCAAAACGACAACACCCAAAGAGGTTTTGCATTATCCACTTTCTTTGTAGAACAATTTTTTTCATGGTGACTGTTTCAGAAGTGGCACATGCCGAGGGCGGCCTCACATTTGCGCACTGCCCAGCGAATTTTCATACCGCGTCTAGTGTAGGAATGTGGCTCTCAATTTCGCGTCTAGATTCCTTCATTCCGGGCCGTGCTGAAATATTCGCCGTCGTTGCCGCGGATGTTCGCGGAGCTTCGCCTGCGTACACCTAAGATCTGGCATATTGCGTGCGAGCCCGCGCGCGTGACAGGATTGAATCTGTCGCAAAGCGACATTTGTTTACGCCAACCCTCGATCGGGTGCGCTGACGCGGCCATGTGCAGGAATCACAGTGCCTCGCATGAATTAATAACAACGCAATTCACGGTCAAGACGCCGCATTAGGCAGTAGCGTCTTATTGATATGCGTCCTATGCACGCCGTGGTGAGTAACGCAAAAAAGAAAGCAACAAAAGCCAGCGGACGCAGGTGGCCCCAAAATCTATATAAACTGGGGGTCGCCAACCCATTCGTTCACATTTTTTCTCTATCATCTACAGATCTTCCAACTACAAGTCCTTCGTTAACAATGCAATTCTCCGCCGTCGCCATCCTTGCCGCTGTTGCCTCCGCTGCCTCCACCATCACCGAGACTGACTCTTTCTCCACCTTGGTTACCATCACCTCTTGTGAGTCTACCGTCACCGACTGCCCAGCTGCTCACTCCACTTCTTCTAACTGGACCACCACCGCTTCCGTGTCCTCTTACGAGGGTGCTGCTAACAAGCAGTACGCTGCTGGTGCCGTCGCTTTGGCCGCCGGTGCCTTGTTGGCTTTGTAAGTTCGGAGCTAAGTTCTCTTAAATACGGGTTTATACAATACATGTACGGTTAGAATTCGAGAATTGTAGTTCATACTTCATTGTACAGTCTTTTTTGTCACCGTTTTGGTTCTGATACCAGCTTGATGAGAATCACCAGTGGCTGCTTGAGATAACGGACAAGACCTTTCACCGAACTATCCCAGCTTCACCAATTTTGGACAAAACGTGTGGTTTTAACAAGCACGCCATAGTGATTTTTGGTTATTGACGACTTTAATCGTGAATCATGCATGATTCGCGCGTTTTGATTGGACTCTTGGCCCAGGTGCAGTGCCATTCTCGTATGTTGGCATGAATAAAGCCCTTAAAAAAACAATACATTTTTGAGTGGTGCATGTTATCTGATGAGGCCAAGGCGTTCCATTACGCGGTGTATGCGGCAGTGAGCCAGATCCCTTACGGGAAAGTGACAAATTACGGCCACATTGCGTACTTGATCGGCCGGCCGCAAAACTCCCGCCGCGTGGGCCTGGCACTTAAAAACTACTTGGCCGTAAACGCGTATTTGCGACAAGAGAATGCAGCCTTTGACGACTTGCCCTGGTGGCGGGTCGTCTCAAGCACGGGCATGATTGCGAAGCGTGACGGTGGCGAACAAGAGCAGAAACGTCGCTTGGTGGCGGAAAACGTGGTTGTAAACGGCATGACGGTGTCCTGGGCCGATTATGGCTGGTTTCCGGACGAAATAGACGATGAATGACGACAAAATTTGAAATAGATACTTGACTGTGTTGATAATGTTTGGAAAATAATGCTTGCATGGAGAGTGATTTGTATGCGTGTTAGGTTGCTCGTGGGAATGGTCAAAAGTCGATGCATGGTCATGGCACGTAACTGATAGCCGATTTATTCAAGATCACAAGGTTGGACTAGAATTCAGAGGGCTTTTTTGTTTGTTTCACCCATCGGCCGTTTGATCGAGCTCGAAATCTTTCCAGCAGCTATATCCACAATAATGCCCATTTTCGTGAATAGGCTCGATATATCAATTCCAACATAAAAAGTGCATACACAGTCATGTCTGTAATGATACCCGTCGCAGCAAACACATCTTTATTTGGGGTGCCCATTATTGACAGCCAAACCGGAAGTCATGCATTGAATGAAGCACCAAAAGTAGCCACTTCTAATGTCATGAAAGGGGCATCAGTTCGCCTCCAACAATTCACTCGATGAATTCATCGTTAGTATTCAGCAAGAATGGTGTCCCAATCAATTCTCGAAAACCCACCCAATGGATCGACCAACTTGGCTTGGGGCCAGCAAGACTCCACCATCAAAATGGTTGAGGCTGAGCTCCCTGCCCTCAAAGACGGTGATTTGAAAAGTCAAGGTTTTGTACCTCTCGAACAATCCTACCCAAAGGATTTGGATCAACGCCGGTGTTCCTGCCCTTTTGGAAAGGTCTCTGCCGAAAACAGTGATTCGGGGAGTCTCAGATCGGGTTCTGCCGTGAACAAAGACTCATTAATAGTGATTCAAATTACCATCGATGTTGGCAAATCCATCGAAGCCTTGTTGAGCATTCCAACCAGATTCGTTACCACCAAATATCAAGGTTCTCGCCGATTTCTGGAAAACGGTCCAATTACCAGTGCCAATTAACTCAACAGCAGTAGTAAAAGAACCAAAAGGCGGGCTTGAATAGAGTGGAAGAAGACGGAACAGAAACCGGATTGATGAAGACAATGCTAGCAAGGCGGAATGAGAAGTTGTGGTTGTCACTCATCAAAGATTGTCCATTAGTGGTGCATGTTAATATCACATTGAAGCATTTCTTGTTTTCAGCGATAGAATTTCATGCGTTTTATGGCAGAGACAAGTCACAATTAGCCACAAAACAAATCCTAATACATCTTTCCGGCTGCCGTCGCCCCATATACAACAAATTGCAGATCCTCTTATATTGTTATCTTCAGTATCACCCGAACCTCCCACGAAGCAGGTCAAATACTATGCATTCCACAATAATATCGTGATGTAAGTGAACAACCTAGGTTTGTGAACAATTATCTCTATGTGGCTGTAATTCTAGTCTGCATTAATCACGGTCGACTTTGAAACATAAGAAACATCCATAGAAATGTTGACGCCTATCCAATGCACACTTTTCCCATGTAGATATTTAAAGACGTAATGCATAATGTGATCGACAATCTACGCTTTGAACACATACGAAAAGTGTTACAAGAGCCCGAGATTCTAGATATTCCCGCTGGAGTGTCCTCAGTGATTGTTTGCTTTCTCAAGTATATTAACCAAAAATCGTTGAAGATCCCGTCCCATGAATCTCTTGATTGGACCTTCCGAGTCATCCCCCACGGCGACCTCTACCGCGTCTGGCTTTGCCCCCTCTTTTCGGTCCTGACCTTGAGTGACCCAGATCCGCTTCACCACTTAATAATCCCATTTGCGCGGCCTTTAATTGCTGCACTCTCTTACATTCCTCCTCCCACCAGCGAGCAAATTCTTGTTCTTGCTGAATTTCCTGTAATGTTTTCGTCACCACAGGCTCTTTTTCTTCAGCCAAACGGGTGGCCTCCTCGAGAATGATGGCCGAGAGTTTTGGCGCCGGCGGGGCTGCTTTCTGTCCCAAAACCGGTAATGCATCAAGTTTCCCGGGGGTTTTGGGCCCTCCAGACTTCTTACTGGTTTCTGGCTCGGTCACATTCCATGGGTTTCTGAAGCCCTGCTGGCTGCTGCTGCTGGTTCCTTCCATGGGTTCTTGAACAGGTACGTTCTCCCCTCTCATTTTCCGTCTCTCCTTTTGCGAAAGTTTCATAGGCGGCGCAAATTTGATTTTCGTTTGTTTTTTTTCAACCTTCACACTCTCGCCAAGAGCAGGGCCAAGAAGCGGCGTATTGGAAGACTTGCGAGGCTCAGTTTCCCGTTTCGTGTCCACACGATCGCTCGTAGACACAGCCTGAATGGGCGACTTAGACTCATTTTTCGAGATTTCGTCCTTTCCGGTCTCACGTGACCAGCTATCATCATTTTTGAAACTCAAGAGCCTTGATTTCGATTTGCGTTTTTTATTGCGAACAACCTCGAACGCACCTTCTTCGGCAATAGCACTGTCACTTTCGTTGATGGCCAAAAAATCGCCATTTTTCCGGTCCGTATCCGTCGCAGCATCTCCTCGAGGCTTTGAATTGGAAATGGCCAAATTTCGTACCTCGGCAAGAATGTCGCCGTTGCCCTTACTAGACATTCTGCGGGACGCCAGTTTCCTTCTATCATTAGACGAAGTAGTGTCAGAAACAAAATCTAACAACGGCTCAAAGCTCGAATAGCCCTTGGCGTCGCTCATGAAGATCTCATTGAACCTTGATATATCGTTGACGAAAGTTTCCACGTTCAAATCGGGGACTGCTTCGTGAGACCGGCAAAAAACGTTCAAGTCAATTTCTCTGTCTTCTCCCTCCACAAGACCAGGGTGTTTACACTTGTCGACGAGCTCCATTTGCACTTCCACGCGATGGACGAGATCTTCATCAAGATCCCTTAAGTTTTGGTCAAAAAGCACCAACTCAAGGTTATTGTAAATGTACCAACAACAAGCCATGAAGAGTTTATCTGTACCTGCATATGCTGCATGGCCCAAAAGCACAAGCACATTATCTAAATTGATAAACTCCTTGATTGCTAATTCACACAAATGCTTGAGTTGTACAAGCAAAAGCTCGTCTGCGATTTCGACCAATTCCAAGAGAAAGTTGACAAAGTCGTCAGAATCGCCAGATTCGGCAATCGTACGGCAGGCTTCATCGAAAACGTACAAGTCAGGACATCCCTGGAGATGTGCAAGAACGACCTGCATGTGCAGGATACCTATTCCATGCAATTCCACATATTTCACGTCCTGTTTGTTTCTTTCGTCAACGGGGCTGTCCCACCTATCGGAAAGAATTGTCTCGAAAAACGCGCTTCTTGAGATTATCAGCGAGGAACAGCGAAGCGATTCTCCCCCGGCTAGCTCGAGAACCACGTCTAGATCCGGAACATTTTCCGTCGCCTGTAATTGCTGAAAGTACTCTTCATCTTTACCCAAAAGCACATCCATCTTGAAAAGAGTCATGAGCGAGAAAAAGTCGCTTTTGATCTTCCGGACTCTATCTGTGAGAATGCCTTCTTCAGCACAATTTTGCCAAAAATCGATACACGTATTGGTGTATACGAAGTACACAAACACCAACACGGCCAAAGGGTCCACATTTGAGCGGAACACTAGTGTCTTTTTTTCAGCATCATAGGCACCTTCTATCTGCTGATGTACAAAATATTCGCCAGTCTCCTTTGGCAGAAAGATTTCTCTGCAAAATTGGGACCTGAGCCGGAAAATGCCCGTGTGAAACCCGATCCAGTAATCAGGGAGACGTAGAAACTCAATCTTTCCGTCGGTAAACTTATCGTGCAGCCACTCAGACGGAAAAAGCGGCAATTCACTGTTCAAACTGGCTTTGAAAAGCATGGTATGGTTTGCCAAGTCTGCATTTAAGATCTCTTGAAAGATGGCGGAAATTTTCGGCTCCTCATTTTTAGCAAATGAGTACTTATCGAGCATCTTCTTCCGCAAAAGATCAACAGTCTCCACCAGTTCCTTGTCCTCCTCAAAAGTGGCAAACCCCGCCTTCATTTGACTCAAATATAATAGCGTGTGATCGTCCAGAGAACATATTTCCGGGGCTTGTGGGTACAAAAAATCAGACACGTAGCAATTCAATCTGTGATCTGTATCGAGTAATTGATCTTGTTTTCGATACAGATTCGGCTCGGCAAAAGGACTCAAATACTCCATGTCCTTGACAAAATCGTTTTTTAGGAGCTTCAACGGCAAAATATCAATGTCGTCCCGCACAAATGCGAATGAGGTGAATGTATCATTGCATGCAACTCGTAACACGCGATTCACGCCTTCCATTTTTCTGAATTTTTTCCTTACAGATCCCGAAAATCCTGTCATATTCGCTGTTGATGAGCCTCTCCTTTGCAGCAGCGCCTGATTCGAGCGAAGAAGCACCTGACCACTTCTCGTACATACCATCAAGGACCCGTCAAATGCGTTATCGATGTCAACGGCTTTCATGCTAGTTTCGGTCGCCAGCCATGCATACGTATAACGCGTGTTTCGAATCGATTTGACGTCATCAGAGTTGACGCTGAAGAAAATTACGTCGCCATTTTCGAGCAACAAGTGCACAGCTGCATGGGATTTCATCACCACTTTTTTGATGGAAGGCGCACATGTGAGGCTTGAGGGCTTGAAATAATCAAAGTGTGTTTCAGCACCAACGCGGGCCGAGATTTTCGGAAGCTTCACCCGCTGGCCCATGTAAAAAATGAAAATGTCGTTTTGCACGGAGACAACGCACGTGCACGTTTCACATGTGGCCACAAGTTTTATCTCGTCCCGCATATGCACTTCTTTAGGCTGCGTCACTATTGAGCCCTTATAAGTCTTGTCGTTCACTCTATGCGTCGAAATGTCGTCATTGGATGGTAACACAATCTGGCCTATATTGAGGCCCCAAAAATAAAGCGCATGTGACGTGTAGGCTACCGAATGAATTTTTGAGACATCGATGCCCTTGATTTCGGAAGTCCTCTTTCCAAGATCTCCCGTTGCTAATTCCACAGGCGTGTTTTCGTACACGTCTGCAATCGTCTTGAACGAGTTATACGGCGCAGAGGATGTAAAACCAAGCTGATTAAGCGCGTTTTGGCCCCAGGCATATAGCGTACCTGCAGCAGTCAAGGCCACAGTGTGGTTATTAGACACCGCACATGCTACCACCGGCAGGAACTTGCTTGGAAAAGAAATTTCCTTGAGCGTATCTGTGCTTGATGCATTGCCAAGACCTAGGCGGCCGCGTGACCCGATCCCGCATGTGTATAGCCTGCCGTCGGTGGTGCACACAACGGAATGGTACTTGGATAACTTGCATAGCATGTACCGTGGCTTTGTTAGAAGTTGATGTAGGCTCAAGTCGTCAGAATCTGAGTTTCTCTTTTGTAGCTTTTCGATCCTCGAAGGAAATGTGCGGTCATGCGAATCGCCCACGCCAAGGTTGCCATTAGTGTTGGATCCGAAGACGTAAACATCCGAGCCACCTCGCGTATCACACCACCAATCGTGATTCACTTTCCTGAGGAGAGGCGTAACTTTTTGTATACTACTCAGTGCATTTTCTGCTGCATTTCCATTATTCCGACTAGCATTCTCGCTGCTTTCCAAAGTTTCAGCCTCCAGGAACCGCTTGACCATGTGAAACTCATCTTTCTCATTTATGTGTACTGGGACCCAGTATAGGTCTTTTGCGTCGTTTTTAAGGAGCGATATGGGCACGTTTCCAGCACGGTCTTTTTTTTTCAAAAGATCAAGTAACAACGGTGAATTATTCGCCTGGCCGGGATCTAAATACCCCATCAATACATTGAAGCATTCTAGCCGTTTATGGTAGAAGATAAAATGTAGAATGTTCCAGCCATTTTCGTGATCCGAGACGTTCAAAATGCTTTTTATATCGTTGGCACGAAGAACCTGGCGAAGGCTACTTGGGTCGTTGCTTAGCACGCATATATGAAGAATCGTCCTGCCAAAAACGTCTCTTTTTGAAAGCTCGTTTTTCCCTAATTTAGCGAGATTTTTCCTGTTATTATTTCCATGGTCTTCGGTTTGAGACTCTTTTCGCCTGACATGACTTTCGCTAGCGACTAATGGAGATTTGGACATGCTCGAAAGACATTTGAAAATTTTGTCGAATCAAGAAAACAGGTGGCCTATCAGTTTAAGGATTTGAAGGGCGAGCAGGCTTATCGAATATGGAGGCGGTTAGCTCAAGATCTGGTTTTCGGCAATAATGATGCACCGACCGTGCACGTGTGAAGAAGCTCATATACAGGAAATTGGCGATATGGGCTTTAGCTACAGCAAGATCAACAAGAATACATCAGTTGAGCAAAGGTAGAGATAGTGCTCGAGATATCTTTCGATAGAGTGCACTTTTGATTTGGGTTGTAAAAACCAGGACTCAGTGTATTTCATAAGCTTTTGGGTCAAAAAGAATCCTTGTTTTTTGAGGTATTGGCGATCATGCTGTCAGCTGAATCTCGTCAAGACCATCAATGATGTCAAACATGGACTTGTCGTCAATGGCTTCGTCATCCTCCTCCTCTTCCGGAAGGATGTATGCGCTCGAAAGCGGCTTTTTCTTGACTGACAGAATCTTCCCGTTGGGTGGAAGACGCGGCCGAATATTTCTCTGTTTTTGCGGAAGATCTTCGTCCTCTAACAAGTAGAGGTGAGAGTCATCGTCGTCGTCGTGAACTTCGCCTTTCTTTCGTTGTAGTTTCGCATGCGCTGCTTCAGACCGATCGGCCAAGCTTTGGTAAAACCCTTGCAAAAGTCCGATTTGGTTGCCGACATCCTCCTTGCGGAGCCTGATGACCGGCCAGTCACGCAAATCCTCGTACTTGCTAGTTTTGTTTGTGGGTCCAGTGTTGTTGAAAGAACTGTGAAGCCTCGAGTGTAGTAGATAGACTGGGACAGAAGACGACAAGAGATTGAATTCTTTGTCGAGACCCAACTCTTTGAAACCGAAAAAGTCGTCGCCTAACTCTGTTGTGAAATCGCCCGTGGTGAATTGCTCACTGTTGTCGTCGAAATTCCCCTCACTAAACTTTTCCAAAGACGGCCGGAGGAGTTCCTTCAAGAAGCCGGAAAGTTTGCCCCGCAAATCTTTGAGCTTGCCCTCTGTTTTCTTCACCTTCTCCTGAATGAACGTGTACAAGTCGTCTGGCTTCTCTACACCGTGTTCTAGTAGCGATAGAAGCAACGCTTCTGCAGGGCCCACGGTGTTTCTTGATGTGCTTTCACAATGTAATTTCATCGACTTGGCCAAATTCAGCATGTATCGCTCCGCCACCTGGGTGAGTGTGTTGACAGCGTACTGTTCCGTCAACTCAAACCCTGTGTGCATAGATATCTTTGCAATGCTTTTTCTCAAAGCAGCATACTGCACGTCTGGATTATCAATGTCATGATTGGGCAACTTCGAAACGGGATCAATGTCGACCTCTTTGAGATACTCAATCTCCGGCTGTTGCATTTGTGTTCTGTGCATGAATTGCTGGGTTTGCATTTGCCGTATCAACGAAATCTTGAAGCATATTTTGCGAATCTCTTGCATCTCCGTGATGTTTTTCGTATACGCCTCGTTGAGCCCGCCATTTGTCGACAATACCAAGCCGGAGCTTTGGTTCCCTGCCTGAGGGTCTGCTGACGCCACGAGTTTCTCTGCCATCTGATTTTCGTACCTTTCTTGTGTAGCGTCATCGATGCCAGGATATGGAATTTCTGGCACGCCGCCCGCAATATCATACTCTAGAAGATACGGCTCGTCGTTGTCAAGCAACTTGTTGCCTTTTGAAACCACCTCTTTGTTGTCGAGGAAATGATTAAAATCGCTCATTTTGCTGGACTCTCGGATAATCGCCTCGGCGTCCATTTTGAGTCTGAAATTCTCATCAAAAAGAGCGGCCCTGCTTGAGCAATAGTTGGCTCTGGACTTGGCAGTAAACACCTTCCATGCCTGGAGCTCAGCATCCTGTATGTCGTCGTTATCATCTTCCCTTTCATCCTCTGCCTCTTCCGCCTCTTCTTCCTCGTCTTCTGCATTCTCGTCATTTGTCGTAGCATGCCCATTTTCGGGCGCCACCGAGGCTGTCACCGATGGAGACGCCGGTGTCCCATTTTCTGCAGAGGAGGCGTTATTGGGGAGCTCAGCCACGCCGAAATCGGACTCTTCCTCCTTCACAACCTCTTCTCGCCTGCGCATTTGGCCCTTTTTGGACGATTTGCCCCCCTTACCCGCAGGCGTGGCGTTGTGTTCATTTTCTACCTCATCATCTTTTTCGAGGTCCGCCCTGTTCTTTATTGTGATGTCCGGGATCGACGGCGCGAGCTTCTGTGTCCGTTTTTGCATCGCCAACGCGTGTGCCCTCAAAAAATGCTTTGGGTCAGCATTGTACAACAAACAGTTGTTCCAGATGAGCATCAAGTCGTCCACAAACTCGGCCTTCGAGTTATACGCCAAAGATTTGAGTTTCTTCAACACCGTGTTCAAATCCATCGGTGTTTTGATGATAAGCCCGTAATTCGGCGCCTCGCGTTTCGATACCTTGTTCAAGAATGGCGTGGAATGCTCGGTGTAGCCACGCAAATCCAAGAGCACCTTTTCGCATGCCTCATAGAGCTCCTCTTGGCCCACCCTATCATCATTAGCCCATTTCCCGCGGTTTTTCCTGATGTCCAAGAATAAGCTTCGCAATTCAAGATCGCTCAAACTGATGTTATCTCTTTTGTCCCTGATGGTGTTAAGTAAGTGTTTGAGCGAGTGAGACGCCGCGCCGAAATTGATTTGGATTTCGGGGTTCCCGCTCTCATGACCCTTCAGATTCTCGATCTGCAAGTCGGATTTCTCTAGTTTGCGTCGCTTGATAAGCGTCTCACGGTCGTATTCGAAGTTGTGGTACGTTTTGTTGAAGTTTTTGATTTGTAGATCTCGATCTTCGAGCGTTGCGGTCGCGGGAGCCATATCGTCCGATGCGATCTGGGCCTGAAACGGTTCCGTCTGTGACGTTTCGCCCGTTTTTGCTTGGAATGACTTTTGCGGGAGCCGTATCACGATATGGCCCGATTCAGACCTCTCGAAGCTCGTGCCGTTTGCAGAATCTGCGGCTTTTGTTTCTGTAGCTTGATTGGGTACACTTGTAAGAGATCCATCATTTTTCCCACCCTCATCCTCATTTTCGTCCTCATCATCGTAATCGTCATCGTAATCGTCCTCCTCCTCGGCTCTCACTGTGACCTTGGCCTTTTCTTTACTCACAGTAGGTGGAGTTTCTGTCGGTTCTGCGGGATTCGGCTCGAGCTGCTCGATTAGATCGTAGTCTTCCGAGGAATGTTCTATGTTATACATCCGGCTGTGAACCTCGCTTTTCAGTGAATTCGCGTAGTAATAGTCGATCGCTTTTTCCCAGAGCAAAAACCGCAAGTTAAGCGCCAACGCGCTGATCGGTTTCACGCCTTCCTCAAACGTTTCCTGTTCCTCTTCCAGATCGGGCTTCTCCGTCGACGCGTCGATCTTCAAAACACAATTTCCCTCGAGAACTTCTCTCCATAATTCAAAATTATCTAGTTCTAGAACATGCTTTAGGATCTGGTACTGGTAGTTATTGAGTACTTCTTTGAAAAACGCCTTTTCATGTAATTTCTTTGCAAGCTCAAATAACCGCCGCAGGTCATTACCCTGAAACGATGATAGCTTCTCCATTAAGGTTTTTTTTGGGGTTTTTTGAGGGCTTTCAGGTCGCAATCGAAGACAAAGTGTGGTTTTGGCTCAGATCAGCGGCTTTTTACTGCTGTTGAGTCGATGGCTTTTTCCCCAGTGAAATGACAATGATGGCTGAAAAATAGATACAAGCCTCGTCGAATAATTCACCTGAGTATCAATCCTATTCCAAGATGGGAAAGCAGGCAATACTTTTGGTGTTTTTATCAGCACGCTTTTCGACAGGTGAAGGATTTGGGCCTGTTTTCAGATCTGATTAAGTCAATGCCATGAGACGCCGTAGCCATGTTGACAGACTAGCGCGTTCTGTGCAGTACGGCCGACTATTTGGCGGTCAAATGTGCTTAACGCGCTTACAAATTTGTGTTTTTTACGTAGATGCGATAATTTTTTGGAATGGCTAGCTCTTCCGCGTGCCATTCAGTGTATTTTCACACAATGTCATTACATTTTCATGCACATTCATGGGGTGCAGTAAGTATGTTCAGGCCGGTCTTGTACACCTCCATGTCAGTGCTGCGCGGCGACATGTTCAGAGCCGTCAAGTTTTTTTTTACTTTCTCCTTTTTCAGAATTTAGAATCTCATGCTCCAGCAAATGAATATAGCAGTGTTGGCTCTGACGAACGATCACATTATGTTGCTACTACGATTGAGGGTTTTGAAGAAGCGAAGTCGTTCCAGGCCCCACATTAAGGCAATTCACCATCAACGATTACACTTGCTATCAGCTAGTGAGCGTTTCTCAACCTCTATCACGTTATAATGCAACTGTACATTAATCTATGTATAGGCGCAGCACCTAAAGAGCCGAACACATTAAGCACCTCGGCCTCTTAGACCGCATACTTCTTCGTCCATTCCCTGGCGGTGGTCTCGTACTTCTGTCTGTCCAGCTTGTACACGTGTGCAATTTCAGGCACCAAAGGATCGTCTGGGTTGGCATCGGTCAACAAGGAGCAGATCGACAAAAGCACCTTTGAGATGGTGAGCGCCGGCGACCACTGGTCTTTCAAGATATCTAGACAGATCGAGCCAGAGCCATTGATGTTAGGGTGGTAGATCTTCGTGGTGAAGTTGATCTTAGGTGGCTTGAAAGGGTAGTCAGTGGGGAAGTGGATCGAGAGGAAAAACACACCGCCCGCGTATGGCGAGTCTGGTGGGCCCATGATGGATGCTTGCCAGTGGTACAAGTCGTCGCCGACTGGGCCAGCAGAGCAGGACGAGGGTGGGTCTCTAAATTGTTAGTATAAGTTTTGGGCCGATAACGTTATCCACTAGATATGCCAGACAAATCATAAGCCAGGTGGTAGGAGCATCAAGTGTCATCTGTGACCGGCCATATAATCATGCTGCATGTCATCAACCCTGGCGTGTAGATCCGGGGTCTTTTTGGAGGTCTCGAGAGCACGCACGGTTCAAGGCTGTCACTGGTCTTTTCCTGAGACAGCTCGGGATCATCCGAAAATGCAGCACTTGGATCGCGCTAGCCAAAAACGGGGCATCTCCTTCGCTCGACATTTTTGCGTGACCACACCTATAAATTTACAGCCATGGCCGCATTTAAATTCGCAGAAACAAAATCTCTCATAAAACAGCGTTTTTGGCCGCGCTCAAATCGACTCAAATGCCGACAAAATCGTGTAAATCAGGTGGCAACCGTGTCAATACACATGACACGCTAGGGACAGGCGTAAAAGCAAGTATTTGGTTACACATACCTTCCCAAGTCGAGTAACTCTTTATTGATACGCTTTAAGGACATGGCAGGTGATTATATTTGAACAAATGTGGTGATCAAGAAAAAAACGAGCGCCTGGCGAGGGAGGAAATTTCCGCTTGCGAGAACGCAGTGGCACCGTGGTTGGCGACTGCACAGTTCGGGTGCCTTCTAGCGGATTCTACCGCACACGACAGCAATGACGAAATGCGCCCCATTGTCACGTGACAAAGTGGTGATCTTTCGGCAGTTCCCGGAAGATACAGGGAAGTTTGTGATAACAAATTGAATTTTCTCAAATTCTGGTCTCTAGATAAGTTTGTTTTGTTTGCTTTAATTATGTGCCGCTTAAATGTTCACACGGTTAGAGGTGTTCAGAGGCTCGTTGCGACGTGCGTATAGGTATCTTGAGCTTTGTCTGATAAACCAGCCGGTTGCTGAAGTATGGATCCGGCGAAAGTTTAAGATACCTGATGAGGCAAGGGGTATTCAACGAAATCGGGTTTGATAAGATCTGATGGTTTAACGAAACGGCGCACGTGATCTTGGTCACGTGATTATAGAACATGGTGTTCCCACCTTACTTTCCAAGAAACTGGTTTCATTGGAAACTGCCTCGAGGCTCATTGATGATTGATCTGGAACGCCAGTACCAGAGTTCCTGTCTTGGCTGTCGCTCAGAACTACATCCATGTTGAGGTCTTGTATGCCCAGTAGACCCGAGCAGAGCACCACCTTATGGCAGGAAAGTTGGGCAATTTGAGGCTTGCTCTACCACTTTAACTCTTCGATTTTCACAATTTTGGTGTTTTATGACAGATAAGCTTATTCACAGTCTCTTACTTTAGAAGATGTCAATGGCCGTCAGAAAGCATAGAGATATTATCCTCCTGCACCAAATGCGTTTCCAAAAATAGGAAAAACATTGGTCTTTTCAGTTTTTTCATGAATTTATTGTTGAACCTGAAAAAAAACCCCCCACTCATAGCCACCAATAAATATGACAGGTATTTTTCGCTGGAGAGGTTTGTTAGATATTTCAGATCTATCACAACGAAAAACCCTTATACAGTACAGCACAACAAACAAAGATATGTGCTTACCCAAAAAATGCAAGAAAGACCACCTATTTTCAATTTTTTGAGTATAGTTGAGCGATGCGAATGTATCTTTCTTTTATTTTCAATGGGGATCAAACCCGGTCGGATTTACCAAGGCAGCACCCAGGGTCGGCCCGTGAATGGCGCCGCGCATACCAAGATAACGCCATTTCCCTGCATCTGCGCACATTTCCATTTAGACGAATAAGGTTGATGTCGAGTCATCACGGAATTCTGGTCATGTTTATGAAATTTGATTCGAAGCTGGCTCCAGATCGACAATCTTCGGGCAACATATCAGAGCAGAATATCACAAATCGCTCGTTTTCGTCACATACAACGCCTAACCACTCAGATGCACATGCTGCAGCACGTGAGATCCCGGCGTCGATGAGATCCATCCTAAATGATACATCGCTGGCGAAAGTAATCCATGAAAATGTCCAAAATGATACTTTAGCCGGGAATATCAACAAAACACAGAGCAAAATGCCACTTTTGGCCTTGCATGACCAACTGTCTGCAAGCGCTTTCCTGCGCCTGCGACCGGTCGGCCGGTCAAACGCCAAATCAAAATCTGGATGTTTAACCTGCAAATATCGCAAGAAAAAGTGTGATGAAACCAAGCCGGTGTGTAGGGACTGTCTCAGGTTCAACAAAGAGTGTGTTTGGGTAGACCACCGCACGATGAACGGCGCCGAAATCGAACGTTTGAAAGCGCAGGTGAGGGAAAAGGAAAGCTCACGTAAGATACGCAAACGGGCCCGAATTTCCCGGAATAAGCTCGAAACTGGCTCGAAAACCGGATTTCTGCCGTCAATGTCGCCAGATTTGCCGCTAGATCCGGACGGAAAGTCGCTTGGCCAGGACATGCACACCCAGATTAGCGGTCATAGAATCCAGGCAGGCTCTGAGTCAGCAATGAGTCCTAGGAATCTACTGGTCGCGCCCTTGATCTCAGAAACTCGGAGGTCTTCTTTAAAAACGCCTCCGGTGAAACTGGAGTCTATTCAAAAAGCCCATCTACGATCTCTTGAAGCAGTAAAGTCGCCCATTCAAAATGACTCACCTGAGAAACTCCATCGTGATTCGGTGCAGACTGGGAATCAATTATCAGATAATAATAACATAGGCAGTATTTGGTCGTCGAAAAGTTTGAATGCCCGCACTCCAGATGCTCGTGGGCCCGTTTTTCAGGATATTCTCCTGCCATTCGAACATGATGCGGAGCCACGGTCTCCCGGAGCAGTAATGAACTTCCTCAAAGAGTTGTCGCTGTTCAATTGGAGCCCTGACTCGGGGCATGCTCGAATTGAAGAGGTTGTTGAAGAAACAGACCCACTCGATGCCGGCTCGCCGAAACTGCCCACTAATTCTCAAGGTAGGCTTTCGCCCAGCTTCAATATCCCTTCTTTCATCGAACAGATGCAGAACATGAGCCACGAATTCCCGCCACATCTAAATGATCTAGCCTCGAGCTTCCATGCGACGTTTTCACCCAGCCCTCGCGCGTCCCTCTCATTCACGCCAGAACTTGACCAGGCAGGGTTTCATCTATACAATTACTACCTGGAGGTGCTTTCGCAGAAAGTGTCGATTGCACCAAACAGTCAAAACGACTCGAACTCCTACCAGCGCGTGTTTCTCCCACTAGCACAAAAGGATAAAGGAGTGCTATACGGCATTTTGGCGTGGGCCGGGTTCCATCTCGGCGGGCAGTGGATGGCACAAGGCTCGAAATATGCCGAATTGGCGTTGAAACATCTCTGTGAAGATATTTCGTTCAATGGTGATTGGCAAACCATCGAGGATCGGAGAGTTATTATCAATAAGCTAGCAACAATCTTGATTATGTGCGGTGCAGAAATCTGCCGCGGAGACGTCAAATTCTGGTCTGTTTATTTGCAGTGGGGCTGGAAATTGTTGCGTAGCAATGGAGGCATTTTGAATTTCAACAACAACAAAGAGGAGCACTGGCTCATTTCGAATTTCGCCTACCATGACTTACTTGCGAGCTCCACCAGCAATAGAGGCACTTATTTCCCAAACGAGGTATATGATCGCATATTTCTAGACCCAGACGGGATCTCAACCGGGAACTTGAACCCTTTGCTCGGCGTGTCCAAACCGCTATACAAGGTGATTGGCGATATTAGCAGTCTATTCTTCGAGAGCAAGCAAATCATGAATGAGTACTACAACCGGCCATCAAACAGTGCAAACAGTCCAAAAGTTGCTGACTTCTCGGTGGTTTCCCCGGAAGAGAATGGGTCGGTAAAATCGTATGCCAGTGTACAGTCCGACATTAGTGACCACACGAAGGTGGCCGATATGTTAAACTTCATCAGTTCCAAGGCACATGAACTAGAGGTGGAATTGAATCGCGTGAAGCCCGATTCGGGTGATTTGGAAACGCTTTCGGATGCAGAACTTGAATGGCAACTCACCACGTTCGAGGCGTTCCAGCTTAGCTGCAAATTGTACCTTCGGCAGGCCATTTTCAAGCTTAACCCGTCCGCGTTAGAATGCCAAATCTTGAATAATGATCTCATCAAGTGTCTCGACATTTTGATTGATACCCCCATGCAGGCCACGCTAGTCTTTCCTACATTTATTGCTGGTCTATTTACTGTGACAGAAAGGGGAAAGGAAGCCATGAAACATCGGTTCGAGAAGTTGATAGCCGATTACGGCCCCTGGAATGTTGTGAGAGTGCGGTCGTTGGTGGAAAAAATATGGGCGCAAAATCCAAATGGCGATTGTGTGGTGGACTGGAACGCCATGTTGAATGACCTAAATTGGGACCTCAATTTTGCATAGACAACTGGGCACGAGAACTTTGTTCATTACTGACTGAGAAGAAATTATGGCTTTTTTTCAAATCTAAAGCATGGCAAATACCTGTGTGGATCAGTCCATGTTGATTTTGTTATGTGGTATGACATGGTGATTGTTGTGCTTCGAAGTATGTTACAACGCGTTATGATGTTGGGTTCCAGCATGCGTTCATTGTTTTTGAACCAGTTTGTGCAGCCTTGTTTCCGTGCTGAATACCGACTTTTATGCGTAAAAGGTGTTGTTGCAGTGGCTTTTGATCGTTTTCAATAGCTTTTCGCATAGAAAATAGCCCAGTTCTGAGATGTTCTGGCAAACGCAATCAACTGACAGGATCAATGCGCATCCAATCAAGAGCCAGGCGTGAATGCTTGTAAAAGGAGATATGATCGGGAGCTGTATCGAAAGTGGAAACAAATACGACGATTGGCCAAATAGATGACCCCTGAGCCTTGAAAGTTCTATGCCTCCGGTTAATTCGAAAAAAGCCTGTAAGACTACCTTTGCATATTCGACGATTATAAGTAACTTAGAACCTCAATCTCGAATTAATTAAGGCGGTATCCAAGTTATCACTCTAGAACTTGCCGGTCTGAGAGGATGGCTGGCTAGATTCCTGTAATATACTACTTAGGGCTAGTCAAGACTGATGAGATGACGATTGGAGGCCTAGAAACAAAGAGAGATTCGTGATGTATAAATATTGACGTAAATTTGGATGAAAAACAGAAAAAACAGGAAAAACAACCATTTTTTAATTTACTCATTTTGTCGAAAAAAAGAAACCGTTAAAAACGTATCCTCTTTCACTGTTCAGCAACACGTCTCACTTGATCGACAGAAAACAGTCTGACTGACTAAGACATGATTGGCTCAATCGAGATAATCGTCTCTGTTTTACCAGGATCAAGAAAGAAAACTACATTCTTCAACATCGCCCTAAGAATAAAAAAGTATGCTGACTCCATTGAACTTTGCTTTTAAAGACTTCATCTTCTGAAAATGAATAGGGTTGGTGTCCATTTAATTATTTCTACTGAACACTTCTTAGTGGTAAAAGCAATCTTACGAGCAATTTTTTTTTTTTTTGAATCGTGAATGGCTCATATTCCTGGACAATATTTTCGTGAACAGTTCCATAAATTGATTTCTGATTTCTATGCCATACTCTGTGTAATTCTACGGATGCATAATCCCGCACTCATGCATCAAATGCGCATAGACTCATGGATGCAAAATACATTTGCGATATTCATTCACAAACTAGGCGTATCCAAGGATTTTCGTTTGCACACGATGCCCCCTTTACTCATGAACTCTTTTTGTATACTCGCGCACATTTATAATCAATGTGAGACTACCAGCATTTGGTGGCAACAAATAGGGCCTGAGGGCCCAATGCATCTTAACTCTATGTTGGCGCCGGTCAACGCATCATCGGAAAACTTAAGAAAATTAAACTGGTTTGTGAAGACCGTCAAAAAAGTGTACTCTTTAAGACGGCGCGAATCACCGGGTGGGCTCGCATTACTGACCCTTCTGTTGCAAGAGTTGAAGCGACAGGTGGGGGAAGTACAGCCTCTAGGGCGATGACAACCGAATTAGTTCTCATACGCAGCCACGCCGCTAGGCATGGTAGCGAAGCTGGCTAAGGTTTTATATATATTCATATATAGTTTTGTGGAGAGCTAGGTAAGCAACTCTGGCTCCCAGTCCTTAATCAGATGTATCAAGCAAAAAAAAAAAAAAAAAAAAAAAAAAAACAAAAAAGAATTCTCACTTGAAACTGCCGCTTTTGCACCCGCATCACAACACTTTTTGCCGCACCAACATCTTCACCGTTTGGTTTGGGTGCAAAAAAAACCCCCAACATTCTTCCCAGTCCAATGGCTACCAACCCAAACCTTGCTACCAACATCGCTTTACAAGATTCGCTTGCCGAAACCCAGGGAAAGTATGAGGACTTGCGCAAACACCAGAAAACCGTGACCAGCCTGCCCCGCACCAACAGACGGAATAAGTATGTTGTGGTGAACCACAAGAGCAGAAGCACAAAGTACAAGACCGGGCATGTGCCCGCACGTCCGGCAAGCTTGGTGCTGCTGGCACTATCACTGTCTGTGGCGGCCCTGTCGCCCAAAAGAATCAGACTCCGGCGGGTGCAAAAAGCACGCGTGACCAGTTTGAGTGAGCGCACGTTCCGAAAGGACTCCAACGCTCGGTTTGCACGCTCCAGAATGTTTCCGGGACTCCCGGCGGGTATTCTGCGGGGATCCAGTGGTCACGGTTTCAGAAAAAACATGACTGAGCGCATGCTGAGGACGACAGACATGTGGCTTCCCAGCTTGAAGAACACGCGCTTGACCCACATGGAACGCCCGTTTCTGCGGCCATTGAATGCGATAGAGCAGCTCTTGAACGACGAAATTGTTGAGCCCACGGCCACGTATTTCAACGGCGTGCGTGCATATGTCAATGCTAAGATTGAGTCGTCGTTTCCGGGTAAGACGCCTGGTCCGTTCATCTATAAGTCTACTCAGATAGTAGAGCTCACTGAGGGCGTCGAAGGCACGGAAGGCACCGAAGGCACCCAGGAAACCACTGGGCAAGCCGCCATTGAAGGTACTAGCAGGCAGCATGAAGCAAGCAATGATGCTGCAAAAGATGGTGATCGTCGGAATACAGAATCGAGCCAGGAGAAAAACAGGAATGACAAGAGCAAAAACACAACGACCGGTGGAAGCACGGGCTCGCCCCGCAAACCTACCAACACTACCATGCAGCCCCTTTTTGGGCCCGAAACAGTTTCAGATCCACGGGAGAACGAGACAGGTTCACCTCACAAGGAACGGTTCTTTGTGTTTGGCCGGATCTCGCTGTTGGGTATGTTTGCCAAACAGTTTGCCCGTCGGTTGCGCCTCGACCGGCTCATGGGGCATCTGGCCAGTGACGACGGCGATGATTTCGTGGCCACCGCATTTACAACCAATGAAGTACTGGAAATCGACGCATGGAGACAACTCAGAAAGAACCGCCCGCCATATATCGTCATGTCCGCGTGCCTGTCGTTCCTGTTCGGGCCGCCCATCAAGCCGTATTCCCCGGCGGGTAGCGGGCCTCAAATGGTGATGTCGCCTGTGCTGAGCATGAGCTATAACCACCTCTTGCTAAGCCCAGGCAAGGAGATCTACACGAGCGAAACCATAGATATCACCGACTTACGCACAGAAAGAATGAAGCGCGTGATGCGTGTACGGTTTGCCGTAAACGGCGCTAACAGATCAAGCCCCGGCTCACCTAGAGGCGTCACTCACGTGACTGTTCGTGAAGAATACATTGTCGAGGCGTCACCCGTGATAGCCTTGGCCAAATCTCCTCTGTCCTGCGTGTTGACGAATGACCCTGAATACCAGGCCTATATTTTGCCGCTCAGCCCGGGCCATTCGTTCCACACGCCAGTGGAGACGCCTGTCATCGAAATTTCCCCCAGATCGGCCGATACTTTCACGGAATTTGGATACCAAGTGATCAACTCTGGTGAGATTTTGGATAGCTAGTTAGCGTCGTTTGCAGCGGTGAATACATTGATCATCGACGCACATGTTTCACAAGTGTGCTTTGAAAAAATCCTGGCATTCATATGTCTACGGCTCTGATGTAGGTACTTTTTTTCGGTCAATTTAACATGCTATACAGAATGTGAGTGGGAGAAACAACAAATATTTTACACAGATGAACTAGTCCTTGGACTTCTTCTTCTTCTTCTTTGGTGCCTCGTCGTCGTCAGCCTTCCGCTTCTTGTCTTTCTTCTCCTTCTTCTCCTTCTTCTCTTTCTTTTCTTTCTTCTCCTTCTTCTCCTTCTTCTCCTTCTTAGGCTCCTCAACAGCCTCCTCGTCCTTGGCCTCTTCATCCTCCTCGGCGTCAACGTCCATGGCGTCAGATCCGCCCAAGGCCAAAGCCTGCTTGATCGCGTCAGCGTTCTTCATTGGCGCGGCGCCAGTGTCGTAGAAGTTCAACCTGTCCTCGACCTGCTTTCTCAAAATCTGGCCGAACGCGGTGGTTGGTTCGTCGGAGTAGTTGTCGATTCTGGAAGCAATCGAACACTTGTTGGCCAAGTATCTGGAGATTCTACCCTTGTTCTTGGTGGCAGCCTTGCCGATAAAGGAGGAGTGGTAGATCAAACCGTACTTGGGCGTGTTACCCTTTGTCTTTAAAGCTCTGAACAAGGCTTTCTCGGCACCCAAAATCTGCACGGTGGAAGCAGCTTGTTTCGACAAGTTGGTCAAAGAACCAGCGTGCGAAATCAATCTGGCACCAACGACCTCACCGATCAACGTGGATAAGTTAGGAGCCACGGTGTGCATCTTGTCGGTCAAGTATTGGTACAACTTGGCTCTGTACTCAGAGATAGAGACCACTCTCTCGGCGAAAGTGGTCACATTAAGCATATCTAGCTCAGAGATGTCCTGGCCCATGGAAATCTTGGCGTTGTCAACAATTCTCTGAGCAATCGAGAGGTCGTCGTTGAACAAAGCGGCGATATCATGGACGTTTTCGTCGGTCAAGTTGGCCTTGTCCTTGATGTAAAGAGCAAGCTTGGCGTAGATGTAGTTGTCAGAAGCAATTTTGGCCAACTCAGGGAAGTGCCATCCATACCACTCCTTGACTCTCATAGAGAAAGTGTTGATGTCCTTGTCCAACTGATCCAAGAGAGCAATGGCCTGAATGATGTGGTTGTCGTTCTTCTGCACCGAGAACTTTACCTTGGCTCTGGAGAAAGCGTGACCCAAACCCAATTGGGCTCTCTCGATGTCACCCTCTTGCAAGTCCTTCAAGAGCTTGGTGCCATGCACACGGATACCTCTCAAGAAGTCCTGCACGATTTCGTTGGACAAACAGTCGACATAAGGGAAGTATTCCTTGATGGAAGGACCCAAGTTCTTGTCGGAAACACCCAAAGTGATTCTGTCCTTTTTAGAAGGCTTTGGCAAGTTCAACTCCAAAACAGACTTCAAGTAGTCGCTGACCAAACCCTCGGAGATGTCGTTGGCGTTCTCCAAAGCTTGCGCAGCACCCTTGAAAGGAGCAAAAGAGACAAGCTCGATCATTTTGGAAAATTTGCCCAAGTCCAGCGAAGCTTCCTGGACCTCCTTCATTCTAACCGCGATGTCATCCTGTTGGATCAACACCTTGAAAATGGCAAACCCAGTGGCCTCCTCGAAGAGAAGGTAGTCGATGCCAGCCATTATTGTCCGATGTTAGGTTGTCTAAGCTGCGAATAATGAGAAGAAAATATTTTTGAGGGCATCTCCGGGTGTGCACAATACAGGCTGCGCTCAGGCGCACAAATTTGTGCTGAGCACGACTCAATTGTTGGCCGAAATGACTGGCGCCTAAATCATCTTTCTTCAAATCAACAGATTT
This sequence comes from Metschnikowia pulcherrima, assembly GCA_009746055.1. NCBI lineage: Eukaryota > Fungi > Ascomycota > Pichiomycetes > Serinales > Metschnikowiaceae > Metschnikowia > Metschnikowia pulcherrima. Next base: position 1,605,682 of record VFXK01000010.1, read on the forward strand.
GATCTTGCTCAAGACAGCAAGGAAAGATTTTGTTGTTCAAGGCACAAATGCTGCCTCCTTGCTGTATAGTTGGTGAATAATTAATTCAGACTGGTCTGTTTTTTTGCAGCACAGAAATTGCAGCACGAAGAGGTTAGTCAGGACATCACCTTCCCCATTGACACACAATTTATTCAACATACACTCATCAGTTTGATCAATCACTCATTCTTCCACTCATTCTTCGAAAATGCACAATATTCATGAACTGAAGATAAATGAAAAAAAAGGATGTTCAAAAAACGTTGATCTTTGCAGCCGCCCAAAAATGATCACGCGCACGCCCTCGAAGGAAAACCACTCGCGCCCGATTTTGATAAGCCAAAAGACCCGTGCATCCCCACAGGCTCAATGCTGATTTATAGCAGTTGTGCATGTCAGTTATGTCACGGAAGGCAAGGCTAAGTGAAAATGCAATCTCTTTTTAAAACCGGTCTAATAGGGCTACGGGCTCGCTCAAATGTGAGGTTTTCAAAACCAATACTTGCAACAAGAAATGTTATCACACCCAATATAGACTGGAAACCTATCAAATCGTCAGTGACCAATCTAGCAAAAGCCGAGAACCAGGGCAAGGCACGCGTGTTCCGCGGTGTGCTTTTGAGTCTCATGATCGCCATGCCTGTAATTAGTTTCTTTTTGGGCTGTTGGCAAGTGAAACGGCTCAGGTGGAAAGTTGATCTCATAAAACGGGCAGAACACATGTTAGCCGAGCCACCTCTCGAAGAGCTTCCGCCAGTACTTGACCCTTCGGTAATCAAGGACTTCGAATTTAGGAGGTTCAAGGTGAGAGGCCATTTTGACTATGAACAAGAAATGTTCTTGGGGCCTCGGATCAGAAATGGTGAAGTGGGGTACTTGGTAGTCACGCCTTTCAACCGTGCCAGCGGCGGCAAACCCATTTTGGTAGAGCGTGGCTGGATCCAGAAAGACTTGGTGATTCCAGAAAGGCGATCAAAGGGGTACTTATCACATTTGGCGCTCCCTCAGGGGGAAATAACGATCGAAGGAATGTTACGAGTGATGCCCAAACGGTCGGGTCTTCAGTACGAACATGAGGAAGGCTCGAGGTTGTTCCATGTACCTGACGTAGAGGCGATGGCTGCACAGAGCGGCACATTGCCCATTTACGCTCAGATGATGTACAGTCTCAAAGACCAGCCTGACTGGGTCGGCCCAGAAGCCACGAGTGTGACGCCCAAATCCGGATGGTTTTTCTTTTCCAAAAAGGCTCCAAGTCAAGAAGTGGACCATTTGCCTAGCTCTGATATCGATTCGACTCTAGAATGGCAAGAATTTGAGTTCTACAATGAAGGCGTGCCAATTGCTGCAGTTCCAAAGGTAACATTTACAAACAATCATTTGCAATACTTGGTTACCTGGTTCGGAGTTTCGTTGGCCAGTACTGTATTGCTACTCTACACATTTGTGAAAAAAAGGGGCTCGAAGGGCGCAGATAGGATCATTCAAGCTAAGAGAGATGACATGAAGAAACGGTTTTAGGCTCCTGACAAACGTTCGATTATGCTGTATATAGACTGACCTCAACAAAGGACGCTGGCGAGCCCAAACAACACCACAACGAGCATGAGATCGCCAATGATAATGCTGGCGCCTCCCCAGTAGACCAACGCAGAGTCAAGAAGTGACTGGTATGCCGTGGCCTGCGGGAAAACCGCTGAGGCCAACGATAGCAACTTAGATGCAGGATGATTTCTCGAAGACTGGCTAAGAACACCATTCGAGGACAAAATCAAAAAGTAACTCGATACAATGGCAATCTCGGCAGACACGAAAATGGTCATGAATGAGCCGGCGCCCTGTGCAGGACTGATATCTCTGATAAAAGCATTTGAAGAAGCGGCAAAGCCGACGCAATTGAGGTAGTGGTAGACGAAGTTAATCGTGTGCACGAAAATCCTGATGACGAGAAACCTGGCCTTCCAGCTTTTTTGTTGGTACTCGTTGTAAACATTCAATTTCGTCTGATAAGATGCGTTTTCAGGCGTCTCTGGGATCGCGTTCGGGTCCTGGGCCATGGTTTTCATCATTTCCGTGAAGAAATTGGCTGTATCGTCGGCACCGGGTTTACCTTCGGCGGTGTTCCCGCCCGCGCCCGCAAATAGCTTCTGCATGAGCGCCTCCATATCTGGTTCCTCGCCCACAGAGCCCTTTCTGTCTGTTTGCAAAAGCAGCGAGATGTCCGGGACCTCTGGATCATCGTGCACTTGCTTTTCGTGCAGAATCTGCAGCAAATTAGCCAAGTTTTCCGTATTCAAGTTGGCCACAGGCGCCGTTGAAGGCGCGCTTGCATAAACGCCCGAAGAAGGCGCAGATCCGGTCGTTTCGAGCACAGATTTCGCCAGGGCCGTGTTCACGGACGATCCTTGTGTCAAGATAGTGTTGAGTCGCTCCGTGGCCTTGCCTTGGCTCATTTTCGCCTGTCTCCGCTCACGCAAGAGCCGTCTCTTTTCCTCTGCAGAAAGCTCGGTCATAGTCTCTGAGTTTGTGATGAAATGAGCAAGTCTTAAAGGTTTAGATTGGAGATTACAAGTCACTTATCACACTAATGGCCCTAAAAAGCTAAGACTTGGTCCTGATTGATGAAGACTTCCAGTAGATATCGATATCCAATCAACCCTAATAATCAACGCACGTTCATAAAACGGCGAGGCCCCAGCGCGGAGTATGCAGGACAAAGTAATGTTGTAACGATGTCGTGGATGCGGCAAATTCGTGCACATAGTCCATGTGTCCCACCAAGGGATACACCTGGTCTTTGAGCTCATACTTACGCACTGAATGAACGAAGCTGGTAACAGCTTCTTCATGAGGTTCAGTCGAAGTAGAGGAGAGGTTACTCATAGTAGTCAGTGAAGTAGAGTCAGTCATTAGTAAAAGGATAGTTGCTTCATTCTCTTCTTAATAGAGTTAGAGGATTAAGCTCACTTTAAATAGAGAACAGGGAGGGGAACTTCACCAAACCTACTAAGCTCATAGTGTCATAATACTACGGTAACTACCTCATCTCAATAATGAGGTGGTTATCCTCCTCATCTCAATAATGAGGTGGTTAAACACATGCGCTTACAGAGTCTTCACTAGGTAGGTGCGTGCATAAGGCGTCTATGTTACACATATTCGCACTCTCAGCACAACACTTCCCTTGAAGTTTCACTCACAACCTCAAATTCCCTAGTTGACAAAGTTCCTTGATGTTGGCCTGAAAGACATTTACCTTTTGAAACGCCACCATTATCTGTAACTTTGATCTCCAACTAGTCGCGGAACACCATACAAAGTATGGCACCAGTCTTCGACTTGCACTCCGGTTCTGTCACTAAGTTGCACCCAGCATCGAAACAAGGCATGCCATATTTCTCATTCGAAACACAATACCATGTTCTGCGATCCGGCAAGATAGCGCAACACAAACCTCGCTGTCTCCAAACGTTTGTTCTTTGGCTAGATAAGATATCTGGAAAGTTTCAGTAACAATGTACGCAATATCAAATCTCACAGTGTGAACAGCATAAAGAAGCTTCCCTACAATCAGACGATACTCAGTTTCGTCACATGGGTCTTCCTTACCTTCAACAACTGCCTCCAAAACTACCTGAGACTAGTATGCTTAATCACCGTGAAAAAGTTTAGTCACACCAGGTACTTGAACAAAGCCTTTAGCCACAAGTTCAGCTTTAGATCTCCCATCATCTTCCCAGGCAAAGACCCAACGACAGTTAGTAGGGCGTATGTCTTGTTGCATTGGAACCGAGGTCCCGTTCGCGTTAAGGGCGTCCATTACTTAGTCGATTGCCTTTATCCAGTTTGATCTATTGGGTGATTCAACAGCATCATCATATGACTCAGGCACCAAGTCTTCAACACTTGACCTTTGTAGCACAAAAGAGCTCAACAGCAATTCTCACAGATAGAAACACCGCAAGTTGAGCCTCGTCGTTCTCAGCTTCCCTAGAGCAATCAAAGATGGAACGTGTAACTTACTCATCATATCTCCAATAAAGGTACCAAGGTCGGTAGTATCAGTCGAACAATTTGCCCGGTCAGTACCACCAGTCAAGATGTTCAAGCTAGCGACTGTCATAATACGCATCGGCTTCCGAACTCTGGTAACACTCCTTCCCTGAGATATGAGGAAAAACTTCTTTCCATCTAGCCTTGCTTGTTGGGAACATGCACAGTGGATTCTGAGCCACCTGTCTCAGAGGAGTCTTCAGACGACTTCCCTGACAGCACAGGTTGCGTTTCCACAACTGCTTTTTGTAATACTCTCTGTCTGACTGGAAGCTTTACAAGCCTTCCCTGAAGTCTGAGTATGTCTTTCCAATGTCAAGCACTCGTCAACAACCGGTGTTGACGAACGGGTCAATCACTTATTGGGAGTAACATCTGTCTGAGCGGAAGCTTTAAACGCCTTCCCTGAAGCCTCAGTATGTATCCCAATGTCAAGCAATCATCGTCAGCTAGACTTGTCGAATTGATATCTTTCCAGCACGAAATCCCGACAAGTACAGAGGTAACAAACCTCCGGACTCAGGCTGACGGCTCCTAAGCGTCTCCAATTCAAGTCTAGCATCATCAACTGAGCTTGTCGAATCGGAAATCTTCACAGCATGAGAACCTGTCGAGCACAGAGATGACATATCTCTAGACTCAGGCTGCCGTCTCAATTCCAGTTCAAGCTCAGAAAGGGATCGAGGGAATTCTTCCCCTCTAAGGACATCAATCTCTATTGGTCACCAATACCGACAAAGTGATTGTCATGTCCAACAGAATGATGAATTGGGCCACATAGATCAGCATGAAGAGCTTGAAACGGTTGCGTAGCCGAACTCAGTTCTGCGATATCTTTCATATGGAGAGCTTGGCCTTCCCGAAGAGATAATGTCACAATTGACACTGGGACATGAAGACATTCCAACCCCAACCTTGTCTTCATCTGCTCAACCAGCTTCTGACTTGGATGACCAATTCTCGAATGCCATTCCAAAGATATTGCTGATGATCTGCCATGCTGACAAAGACCAGACTTGGTCCGAGTAACAGTTGTCCTGGCAAACTCATCATCACCTGATTCCACATCGACTCCCTCAACATCATTACGCACAACATTGCCCAGTGCTACAGGCTGATTAGACCTTGTCCAAGCAAATGTTGGCAGTAGTGGCAACTTCACTCAAGAATTCCACTTTCACTTCTGGTGTGCCATTACTCACGTTACCAATGGCAGCCCTCAGAATCAAACCGACCTAACTTGTCACCAACGACACCATGGTGAATAAAAGAAGAGCACTCATCAAGGCCTTTATTGAAATTTTGTACATCAGGATTTAGCTGTAACTAACTGCAACGATGCATCAGAAACATCCTGGTTAACTTTTCTTGCCTTCCGTTTCTCCTCTTGCAATTCCACCCATTGGTCTTGAGGAATCCATGAAGATCCATCCTTCCTCACCGTCGGAGTCGCTGCAAGGTTAGTCTTCTCCTTGTCATGCTCCCAGCCTTTAGGGTTCTCGAAATCAATCTTACGTCTCTTCTCGATGGAAATAGATTGAGTCTCAGTGTTAGCCACAATCCCTTCATCCTTGAGATCTGACAAAAAGTCATCAATTCTCGACTTGAGCAACCCTCTCGTCACTTTCCTCCAGTGAGCCAACTTCTTGGAAGCAAACTTGATCTGTTTGTCATTGTGGGTAAAACCCGAAACAATGGCAGCAACTTCAGACCAAATAAACTGTTCTCCATGTTCAAATGCCATGAGGAACTCAACATAGGGAATCACATTTCCTTCCTTTGCCAAAGAGCGCAACTCTTCCCTTCTGATGGCCACAGACATCTCCTCATTCTCGTCCATGATCTCAGCGTGAAAACGTGTTTTCAAGACAGAACGGGTGAGAGTCCAACCACTGTAGATTTCCTGAAGTGCTGGCGAAAAGCATCGGGACAATGTCGTCGAAAAATCAACTTCGACAGCTTTCACAGCTGATACAATCTCTCTCTCTGTACCATTAAACAATCCTTTGAATGTTTCCGCATCGTAGACACAGTAAGCCATGTTCTCATTGGACTTGACCATGAACGCCTTCATGAAATACCGAATAAACTCTGGGAACAAGCTCATCTTCCCTTTTTCAAGCATGTATGGGACATACTTCTTGAAGTCGAAAGCATTGGTGCTGATAACGTGTTGTAACGATGTCGTGGATGCGGCAAATTCGTGCACATAGTCCATGTGTCCCACCAAGGGATACACCTGGTCTTTGAGCTCATACTTACGCACTGAATGAACGAAGCTGGTAACAGCTTCTTCATGAGGTTCAGTCGAAGTAGAGGAGAGGTTACTCATAGTAGTCAGTGAAGTAGAGTCAGTCATTAGTAAAAGGATAGTTGCTTCATTCTCTTCTTAATAGAGTTAGAGGATTAAGCTCACTTTAAATAGAGAACAGGGAGGGGAACTTCACCAAACCTACTAAGCTCATAGTGTCATAATACTACGGTAACTACCTCATCTCAATAATGAGGTGGTTATCCTCCTCATCTCAATAATGAGGTGGTTAAACACATGCGCATACAGAGTCTTCACTAGGTAGGTGCGTGCATAAGGCGTCTATGTTACACATATTCGCACTCTCAGCACAACAAGTAAGGTAGGCAAATACACTCAAAGACACTCTAAACGGATACTTACGAGACTTTTTGCTTGCATATGACTGAAGTAATGACACGTGTATTTGTTTTTGAAATACACACGAACGTTTTCATTTGCTTTTTACATCGAGATTCTCACAATACATGACCATATGGGCCGCTTTTGCAATACAGTGCATGCAGTATCTCGCTTGGACCGGCATATAACCGCCAAGCCGTGGCCGGACCAGCCGAACTAATCATTTTGGATCCCCAGAATACTCCAAATTACTTAGTTGAAAAAAGGAAAATCGCTCAAACACACAAATGGAGCGTCCTTTGGGGTACCATGAACAGCTTAGGAGACAAAAAATCTTGTCGCTGATGGCGAATTTGGACTATCTCTTAGTTATGGCCAGCCAGCAGCAGAAGTCCGTGCAACAGGTACGCTATGAACTAATGCTCAAGCTCAAAGACGGTCAGTGAGCCCAATAATGGGATTAAATGCTTATTTTAGTCTCGTTTGTGGGACTAGCGTCACATTGGGGGCTGTTATTATGGAATAGGAATGGGGCCGTGTTTTATGAATATGCTTCTGCTTGACTATACTCGATATGTACTTGATCATGGTATGCGTTTCGTTGACACACGGCTTTTTATGAGTGAGGTAGGTGGCGGTCAATTGAGGTTCAAGCTGGTTTTCGAAAAGGCTGGAGATAACACCCAGAGGGAAAGGAAGACTGAATGTCAGGAAAGGATTGGAATCGACGTTTGATGTCTTTGGTGCTCTGTATTTAGCAAAGATGGTCACATCAGTCATTCTGGCTCGGCTTTGTGATTTCTTGGTTGCTTGTTTTGGCCAAATGCGTACAAGTCAATATTCAAGCAAACACCATGACTCGGCTTGAGACCGTGTTTTCAGCGGTGGCCCAAAATTCCATTAAGGTCCGTTTGTTTGCAGTAGTCGCGTGGTTGCTCTGATTATGATTTTGGCTGGCTTGTCACTGGGCTTTGTAATACACTGACGTTGTGGTCTTTATTATGAGTTGCTGATCAAATGGATCTATGCTCTGGATTACGGTCTACTTTATGGACCAATAAACCACGCTCTATTACATTACCAAATCAGTAAAAGACTCTGTTGATCGAAGTGTACACAAGGCAAAACCGCCTTCAATTGCTGATAAACTCTAGACTCTAGACAATTTAATCTCAATCTGCGTAGTCATGGCTGGTCATCATTCATTACCGTGTAAAAACCTTGTTCTACTTATTCTAACTCAAGCACCTATCTACCCACACTCTTCACTGTGACTCGCCATACGAGCCGATCCCCTTAGAAGGGGATTATCGAAACGGCGGTCGCGCCGCTAGCCTGTTTTCGCGGGCCCTCTGCGCCCTTTGTGCCGCAGCACTCACTGGATTTCGAGCCGCCACACTCGCCGAATACATTGCTCGTCTCTGTGCGCTTGAAGGCATTTCCGTTTGGCTTAGCAGCGCTCGCCCTTGTATCCGCTGCGCCGGCTTATCCACCCCCTTTTGCACCAGCTTCTGCCTTCCCGCGCGCCGAGTATTTGACGCGCCCAGAATCTCGAAAAGACCACGCATGTACCGCGGCGGCTGGTTGAGATTCGGGTGCGCGCTACCGGCCGTGCCTGTGCCTGTGCCTGATTGTGCGCTAGCCACCGACGAAGACACCCCTCGCGTGACCCCTGGTGCCTCGATGAACGTGTCCGTGGTCGAGTATGAGTCGTCACGTGCCACGGTCACTCTTTTCTGTGTTCGGGATGGCGTAAACGCCAATGGCACCGGCGGCCGTTGTCTAGCCGCTGGCCTTTGTGAGAAAAGTTCATTCAAATGCAGTCTTGGCCGTGCTTCAGGGGCCCTGTTTGCGATTTCTGCCCTCAATTGGGCATTTCTCAGCTTGGCGGCGGCTAATCTTCGTTCCAACTCGCCGATTCGCTCCTCGCTGTGCTGTTGTTCCTCCATGGCCTCGTACTGTTCTCGTGTCGGACATCCCGGGAAGTTATTACAGAACATTGTGAGCAAAAGCCCGTATAGAAAACCAGCAAATGACTCATTAAAGTCTGTGACGGCATTGTGCATCAAGCTGAGGCCATGCGTATTTCTGTGAAGAGCGCCGAACGCTTCTCCCATGGCCTCCAAGCGTATTTTGAATTCCGGACTTTCTAGCGGCAAGATTTCCCTTGGGTAATGCTTCTTTGGTGACTGCTCAATTGGGCCTATTGCACGGAAAAGCCCTGACGATCTTAGCAGCTTTCGGCGCGAGTCTCGCAGCCTCGCGGAGGGTGTTTGCGGCCGAGACGACATGATTGGCTGTATGAAGAATCGATTTATCTGAAGCGTGATAATTTATCTCTTCACCAGTTCACCGGCGTGTTTACCTCGTAGAGACAATATCTTTGCGCGAGATGCCTCGGCAATTCGGTGTTTACGTGTTTGGGCCGATGTCCTGCAGGCTGCAGGGATTTTGGCGTTCCGGTGTTTGCGCATTGGAACATTTTGTGAAGCGCGTTTATCTTACTTTATATTTTTGGTTCAAAACGTGATATGCTCACATGACGTGGTCACGTGATGTGGTAGGCGACGAAGACCTGCTTGCCAATGGCTGATATTGGCAACAATCGAAATCCAGCATTTTTTCACGGGATTTGCATTTGAAAAGGGCTTGGTAAATCTTCATTGGCGGTTTTTTCTATCCTTTTTTTATACAATTATTTTTAGAATGAATGGTCAATCGCATTCAAAGAGAAACGGCGAGTGACCGTTCAGGCACACATTGTATAATCATGATCGAGTAAGAAATGATACTGGAGAGCGATAAGTTGCAGTTGATGTGCTAATGTCTTTTCATTTTTCATTTCTGTTTGGTAAATAAATCTTCACCTCATTACTCTATTGAAACAAGGCCTTCATCTGAACTTGACTGAAAGCTCATCCAACTTCGGTTTCTACATGTTGGGAACAGTCAGGCTAGGAGTAACATGTGATAATGTTTTGGTAAGTCGATGCATAAACCTAATTAGCTACGGCTTTACCATCAAAACTAGCGTGCATTTCAAAAACAGTCTGATTTACTGGTTTCGCTGTAGTTGCCAGGCTTTTCACTACCTCCCACGAGACAGCATACACCACATACAAAGTAACCTTTCAAGGAACTCTTTACCCTACGTATGCTTGGGTCAAATTGCAACATTTTATTTTGTAGGCACAAACCTCAAATTTATTCTAAACTTTTCTGTATGATGATATGTTTCTGGTACGGCCGTGACGTCTACTTATCGTCCTCGCCAATGATTTGCTGCCACGTCTTGCCCTCCTTGAGCAACAAGTTCGCCAACTCGTCTCTGATTTTTGCCGGCAAGCCGGGACCCTTATATGCAAACGCCGTGTACAACTGCACGAACGTGGCACCCGCCTTGCCGAATTCCAACGCGTCTGCACCCGATGAAATGCCGCCGCACCCCACCAACACTAAATCGGAGTCTTTCGTGTACTTTCTCAATGTGCGCAAGGCCTGGAGCGCCAAGGGCTTGAGTGGCTTGCCGGAAAGCCCGCCCGCCTGCGACACGAGCTGCTGGTCCGTGGTGTACAAGTCCTTGGGTCTCTGAATAGTAGTGTTTGAGATGATGATGCCGTCCACGCGTGCAGCCTTGGCCAGGTTCGCGATCAGCTCGATCTCCGGCTCAGACAAGTCCGGTGCCACCTTCACCAACACCGGCGGCGTGTTGCCGAGCTTGTTTGCGCCCAAGCGGCCGCGCTCGCTCACCACCAGTTTGAGCAAACTGGTAAGTTTTTGCTCGCTCTGCAAATCACGCAAACCGGGCGTATTTGGCGACGACACGTTCACCACCAACACGTCTGCGTATGGGCCGAGTCTGGCCACGCCCTTGACGTAATCTTCGACCTCGTCACCAGTTTTGTTCTTGCCGAGATTAACCGCCAAAAGCTTACCCTTTCTGAACGCGTTCGATTCGCTGTTTTCCTTGTTCTGGGCCCAGAACCGGCGCGATAAGGTCGCCACCACGTTGAAGTGGCCCAGCGAATTGAAGCCATACCGGTTGATCACAGCATCGTCACGGGGCAAGCGGAAAAAGCGGGGTTGAGGGTTACCCGGCTGCGGTTCCGGCGTCACCAGCCCGATTTCGACGTACGAAAAGCCTGTGTCGAGCAACGCGTCTACGGCCTCGGCATCCTTGTCCAACCCAGCGGCTAACCCGATCGGCGTGTTCAATCTAGTACCGAAAACATTGACCCCAAGTAATGGTTCGAGCTCGGCCTCTAGTCTCTGGTCGTAGCTGGTCAAGCTTGGCGCGAGACCGTACTTCATGAGCTGGATTCCAAGCTTGTGTCCCGTCTCGGCGTCTGTGCACATTCTTATCGCAGGACACAACACGTACTCGTGCACGGCGGCACGGGCATCAAATACGTATATCGTGGCAGCGGTGGCCGCACCGGCACCGGCAAGAAACAAGATCAGGCGCGGGAGCATCGAGGATTGGAGCACGGGACGCGAAGCCTTGGGCACGCCTTTGGCTGCTAGGCGTGAGAATTTCCACATTTCGTTGGCTTTTGGTGAAATTACAGGGACCAAGGGGTGATTTTATGCATGAGAATTGAAATTTGTGGTTCGAGTATTCAGTGAGTTATATGCAGTACGCTTACCCCAGGCTCGCCTACCCTGAGGCAATCATGCTATATTGGAGTTTTCCAGAGATATTTTTGTTTTGGCCGCTTCTTCTGTATGTTCACAGTACATTACCGTTATTTTTTATTTAAAATTATGTCTCTGAGTATTTTTTTTGCGGCAGTGGAGTCTTCCTTTTGAGGCAAGATATGCAGGTCGTAATGAGATTTTATAGTGTTTATTCTCAGAATACAGATTATGCGTTTAAGATCCAGAATACGCAAATCGTTACTTTCAACATGTACACGAAATCTATGTTGGACAGGCGAGACTTCACATAGAGACAAAACGTTCTTAAAAGAAAAGTGAATATTTTCTAAAAGACAAGACTCAAGTTTTTTTTTTTTTTTTTTTGGATAGCTAGCTAAGAAACAAAATACTGGCTTCCATTTCTTAATCAAAGATGTGGAGAGCTATGTAAGCAACTCTGGCTCCCGGGCCTTTCTCAGATATCAAACAAAAACTAGAAAAAAGCAAGTAAAAAAACGAGAGAAAAAAAAAATCTCTTTGCGCCTAAAGCAGCTTCTTCAAATTATTAGACCCATCTGGCCAAATCATCTCAAGTTCATGATCTCGAGTGTCGAATTGGTCATATCCAAATCGGTTTCTTTCTCTTAGATATCGCCAATACATTTCTTTTTTCTCGCTTGATACATGAAAGTAGTTCACTCTTGTTCTTCTATTCTTATCCCTCTATTGATATACTTCTTCTTCTTCTTCTTCTTCTTCTTCTTCTTCTTCTTCTTCTTCCTAGCGGCCTCCACCCCTTATTCATTTTGACGAATTCTCCAAAAAGTCTCAGGAAACTCAAATACACAATGAAGGGGATATGAGGGACTCACAATCACAGAAAAGCGTGCAAGGGCAAACTCAAAAAAAAGAACAAATGTGAATGCGTTGGACGCAAGCCTTTCTATTTAGTATGAGCTGAGCCATTGTGTTTCGGATATCAGGAATTTTCTTTAGAAAGCTTATACATAAGTCAACAGATGTCAGAAGTCTTTTGCATTTACTTCTGCACCTATGACCAGAAAAAAAAGAAAAAAAAAATCAAGTTTGCACTTGGTACTCGTGGGACGTTTTATATTATACCCAGCCACATAGATCTACGTCAAGTTTCAGTCAAGGATAATTGCACAGAATGTCTAGGATTTACAGAAAAAAGAGACCAAAAATCCACATGGTAAACAACAAGAACAACAGAGAATTGACCGATATGGCCTGTGCCTTAAGGCAAAGGAAAAAATGCTCTCAAGAACGGCAGCGAAGCTGGCCTCCAGAGCTCCTTTGAGGCTACAAATACGTGGTCACAGTGGGGGTGATGATGATTCCATGCTCTCCAACCCGTATGAGATACTCTTGACAAATTTAACTGCAAACTCTCACCTTTTTGAAAATATTTCCCTAATCATAAAAAAAATCAGTCATGAGATACATATCCACATTCTTGAAGCTTTGCGTGGGTGGCTGCGCGCAGTGGGTGCAAATCAGGCACACAGCACCTCATCGCGGAAAAACTGGGTCTGCAACTGGAAGGCTCAAACTGCATCATAAATATATTTCTATACATAGATATAAGCTTGAAACCAAAAAAGGTAAACACAACAATTCACGATTCACAATGGCTCCGAGACCAGAAAGCGATAGTGTGGGCGGAGACAAGCCTGTGTCGAAGTACGAGCGTGACCAGGGCAAGTTCCCGAAAAAAGTGCTGAAGGCGAAATCGCGTCGGATCCACCATGGAATCAAGAAAGTGGACCAGGAATATAAGGACTTTGTCAAGGCCGCAGAGGCCACGGACATGTTGTTACAAGAAGAAGCGGGTTTTTTGGAAGCAGAGGGGCCCATGGAGAAAACGTACCGGTTCAAACAGGACGATATCGCCGACGCAGTAGATATTTCCACCGCCAACAAGAAATTCGACTTGAAACTCACCGAATTGGGCCCGTACACTTTGGATTACTCGCGGAACGGCCGGCGCATGCTCTTGGGTGGCAAAAAGGGCCACGTGGCGCTGATCGACTGGCGCCTGGGAACGCTTGATTGCGAGCTATTCCTCAACGAAACCGTACACGCGGTTCACTACTTCCACAGCCACCAGTACTTTGCCGTGGCGCAGAAAAAATACACGTTCATCTACGACCAGAGCGGGCTCGAGTTGCATCGGTTGAAGCAGCACCTGGAGCACACGCTCTTGGACTTTTTGCCTTACCATTTCCTCCTTGTGGGCGCGGGCCATTCGGCGTCATTGAAGTACCACGACGTGTCTACAGGTGTGCTTGTGAGCGAGTTGAAGACGCGCTTGGGCCCAACGCAGGCCATGAAGCAAAACCCGTGGAACGCGGTCATGCACTTGGGCCACGGAAACGGTACGGTGTCCATGTGGTGTCCGACAATGAACCAGCCGCTCGTGAAGGTGCAGACAAACCGCGGGCCCGTGCGTGACCTCGCCGTGGACAGAGAGGGCCGGTACATGGCCGTGAGCGGTGCAGACCGCCGTGTCAAGATCTGGGATTTACGGAAACTTCAAGAAATGGACTCGTACACCACGCCGACGCCCGCGGCCTCGCTCGAGTGGTCCGATACCGGCTTGCTCTCGGTCGGGTGGGGCCCACACGTGACTGTGTGGAAGGACACACAGAAATCGCACCAGAATGAGCCCTACATGACGCACTTGCTTCCAGGAAAGAAAATCGAGAAAATCAAACACGTGCCTTTCGAGGACATTCTAGGCGTTGGCCATAGCCACGGCGCGTCGTCGCTCATTGTGCCGGGCGCCGGTGAGGCGAACTACGACGCATTGGAGGCTAACCCATACGAATCTGCCCGCCAGAGACAGGAGGGCGAGGTGCGTGCGTTGCTCAATAAATTGCCGCCAGACACGATCCTGTTGGACCCTAGTTTCATTGGTACTGTCGACAAGAACGCTCGTCACGTGCGCTTGGCGAAACACGAGTTGCCCACGGTTGAGGATTCCGCCGAGGGCCAGGAAAAAACAGGCGCCCTGCAGGACGCCCGCCCGCAGCAGCTGAAGTTGAAGAACTACATGCGCAAGCAGCAGAGCAACGTGGTGGACGCACGGAAAATGCGCACCGAGCGGAATATGCAGATGGAAGAAGAGAGGCGCGAGAAGGCACGCTTGCGGGCGATGGGTGTGCCGGACGAGAAGGACAAGCTCGGACCAGCCCTCGGCAGATTTGTCTAAGCAAGTTGTTCAGATTAGCTGTGTTTCGGTAGACGAAGGTTTTTTTTTGCGGGCTTCAAACTGTTTACTCACGCTGAACCTGTCGTGGAGGTCTCCATACCTATCATGGAGGTCTACGTACCTATCATGGAGGTCTTCTTAAGTCAACGCAGTTCCATGGGAGACGGTCGGTTTCGAAAAGCACCGTCTTGGATTCGACTTTTGTCAACTTCTTTTCCCCAAGATGCACGGCTGTGATCTATTGAAGCACAGAATGGGAACTTTGACTGTCATCATTATACTCATGTCCTGGACTTTTGAGAAATAGACGATCGTACATTTGGACTGGTCTCTCTGGAAAGATTCTTTTTGGTTCAACGAAAACACCCATCTTACTGCTACACGCTGCTTCAAAAGACCTGGATGCATGATATGCAGCTGCCAGCTTCAATAGAAAAAAGGAGTCCATACAGGTGGCAACTACAATGCAAGATCTGGAACTCCAAGGAGCCATTTAATGCTGACTACGTAAATGATAAATCTTTGCGTAACATTACATAGTGCAACGCCTATTGCAATTATTCGTCTAAGTTATAAATTGAATGAGACACATGGTTGCTAATTGCAGCTAGATGTCAAGGCTCATGAGCTGTACTCAGAGAACTGCCGAGGGGTGTGGAATCGCCTCAATCCGCAACTTCATCTACTGCTCTGAAACAAGCTTAGCGACAGTCACGGCCTCGTGCCCGTCCAGAGGTTGCTCGCGACCACGTGCTCAATGAGCAGCAAGTCCCACTGCAAATGCTCCACCTGCTCCAGCAACGCGTCGCCGCGCGCTCTGTTGTTAATCCGCCGAAGCTTTTTGTTCGCCTCTAGCATCTCGGCGATCCGCGCGCGATACCGCCGCAATTCCTCCTCCATACCCATCAGCTGCTGTGCCAACTGCACGTTCACGTGTCGCCGCATCTCCTCGATTCTCGCAAGTGGCGTATCTTCGGCATTCACCTGCTCAATCGTCGCCTCGAGATACAAGTGAACGGCATCGCGTTGATGCTTGGGCAAACACGCAAACTTCTGCCGCGCCCATTCGCGGCCCTGTGCCGTTTGCGTGCCGATCCGAACCAAAAGCTCCATCACGAACAACACTTGTTCCTTGTCCATGAAAATCGCGAGTCGCTCGAAATTTAGCAGCCGGTGAATCAGAGCTAGCCGTGCGTTCACCATCGCATTGGCTCCACGGGCTCGTGCCTCAGAAAGGTGCATCAAAACCAACTCTCCAAGCGCCTTCGCCTGGTTTTGCAACAACTCACTCACTTGGTACGTGTTGTGACCGTAAAGCTTTCTCGCGCGTTTCACCGCGGAAATCTCGTGATCAAATGCCACGGGTGGCGGCGCCGCCAAAAAGCGGCAGAGAAGCTTGCTAATTTCCCCAAGCGAGCAGAGTTCCTCAATCGTCAACGCAGGCACGTCAGCTACCATGGAAAGCCACGTGAGCCCGGCCTTGCAGAAGGGCGCAGTAATTAAGTCCGAAAGCATGATCTTCAAATCACGTTTGTAAATACTGGGAGAATTGAGGGCGATGTCAGATATCCAAGTCACACAAATGTGGTTTTCGCTCTTTGTACCAGAAAGCCAATTACTCGCGTGAGATATCTCCAGAAAGCTGTTTTGTATATGCCATGTATTTGTGTATCTACTGAGCGCCCGCTTGACGCGCAGTGTTCCACCCGCAGCTGGCGCGGTAATCTAGTATCCGATGCCTCGTCGAGGCCATCTCTATTATGCAAAAAGAAAAAATAAAACGGGGCTCATGCAATGCCATGAGCATGACTCTAATCAAAGGTCGCATTTTATGGCGCCGGTCTAGTGGGAAGTTCTGGCAGGAATTGAGAAACCCGAGTAATCCACTGTGATAAGGTCCAGGAAAATCGAGCCAGTGTTGCTGTTGGACATGCTGTTGTTGATCTGGGCGAAAGAATCCAACTCAGCCTTCACAAACTCAACCAATGCGCTGTATTTGTTGCCCGAGGCATCGTTATGTTTCTCGACCTGCTCTAGCAAGTGCATCTCCTCGATCGACTTGAGCCACTCGATGCTTTTCTCTATATTCGGGCCCGCTGCATTCTCATCACTGATGGGCTCTGACTCCTCTGTAAATTTGTGATGGTTCAACACAGTGAGCCACAGGTTGGCAATTTGCTCGTATGCCATGGTCTTCGTGTACTGGAACTCCCTATTGGAGAAATTCGGAAGCTCGTGGATAATCGTCGTGATCATGTCGAAAATTATGCAGGCATTTTGCAACGACGACTCCATGGGTGGGAGAAGATCAAGCACAAAATCAGATATGCACCCTAAAAGTTCAGTCAAGTGGGGCTTCACACGTATGTAGGAGTAGTCGCTCTCTATATCGCACCGGTAGGGAAGATTTGCTTTCACGCTCTGAGCCTTTTGTTTGATGAGCTCGATGGTGTCGCTAACCGATGGTTTCGGAGCTAGTTTGCTGACGGTCTGCACGATTTCCGGATGGTGGGTCATCACCGTTTGGAGCAACGCCAGTAGAGATGAATGGTCCAAAACCTCAATAAGTCTGTTGACAGGAAGACTCTGACCCGAGATGCTGGGCGTCTTAGTGCGCTTGAACCGGCCAGCGGCAACTTGTTTCCTAGCCACATGGCTGTGTGCTTGTCTCGGCGGCAAAACATCGTCCTCCTGGTTGCGACGTTTGCGGTTCATTGCCTTCATCGCCATCCGGGAGGCGTGCCCAAACGGCTGTGATTCGTCTGAATGCAGCGCTCTTTTCATGGTCATATCGGTGGCCATTTTGTCTAGTGTGGCTGTTTTACGGGTTGATAGGTGTTGGGACTATTGTAAGGCCCTTCGTTTTTTTTGGCCCGAGACTGAGAAAGCTGAGGCGGCAGACTCAATTAAGAGCTCCACTGTGTGTGCAATACCAGACAATTTACTTTTCTTTTTTTGCGCGAGTATGCCGGGTGCCGCAATCGCGGGCGGAGCTCGCCGAGGCCAACTCCGAGCATGAAACTGAGCGGTGAATTATCTTTGTATTCTTGCATACTTTGTTCGCGCGTTTCGGGCTGCAAAAACGGGTTGGGGAATTCTGGGGCATTGCCATTTATTTATATGCGAGAGGGGAACGGGTGGTCACGCTTTTCTGGCGGTGACAAGTGCTTTTTGCAGCCAGCCTCAGATAAGCGTTTCCGGGGCTACTTTCAAATTCACGTGTAGCAAAACATTTGGACAAGCGGCTGAGGTAGGTCGAAACTACAGACAATACGAGGCTCCTCGAGCACGTATTTTGTCTAGTCTGACAATTTGGTATATAAACGACTCGTATTTGTCAAAACCAAGAATGAATGATACGCATGCAAAGCAAAGAAAGACTCAGTCTACGAGGTGCAGGGTACACATTTACAAACCAACGTTTGAAGTTTCAGAGTGCTGGAAGTTTTAGCCAAAAGACTTACTGTGCGACCTCCATGCGAGGATCATTTCACTTTACTCAGCTATTTATCGCACGCAGGATCATATAGAGTTTGAACGTCCCATGTAAAGTTCACGGACTCGAAATACACGAGTCGAGTCCTTTCTTTTAAAATGATTCGCCCTCACAGAAATTGAAGATCCTTCGCTTTATCATAACATTTAACACCTGCATCAGTATGTGCCTAACCTATTCTAGTAGTAGTCGTTACTTTCGAACTCGCTGTCGCTCGCGCTCGAGCACGAGAATTCACTCTCACTCAAGACATCATAGTCTGCCTCGTTGAAGCCCACATACCGGTTCCGCTTGAGCTCAACTTCGTCATCAGACCCCTTATCCTCTTCATCAGTGATGTCACCAACATTGAGTCGACTCCCTGACCCGTCCATCTCAGTGTCTTCCTTTTCCTCTAATTCGATTTTGAGCTCGTATACTATATCAAAACATTCCGCAAGCAAGGCATTCAACGTGCCCTGGCCCTCAGGCACCTGATTGTTGACGATGAACTTCCCATCGTGCCTTAGATTGTCGAGCGATGCCAATTTAAACTGGAAGGGGAAAAGCTCGCGGAGATTGTTCAAGCCGTCCACCCGTTTGATCTCCAACAAACACCGACGTACAGTCAGCAATTGGTTGTGGATCGGTTGCAAAGATTCAGAAACCGGCTCCGAACTTTCCAAAAGTTTATAAATAAGCGAGTAGCATCTCCTCAAAAGATACAAGTCAAGCAATTGAGCGCGCTTCATGCGCTTCAACGCCGTGCCATCGTATGCGTCTATTTGCTTGTTGATTGCCACGCGCCGCTCGTCAATCGCCTTGAGTGCTTTCTGATAGGTGTACAAGTCTGTTTCACGCATCGTCCAGCGTCTAGTGATGAGCAAATTATCTAACGTGTGTTTGATCGAGAGAAGCTCGTCGTAAAGCTGCTTGAGGGTCGAGAGAATCTCCTGGCCCGGCGCATCCTCGACTGAAAGGAGCTCAAATCGCGACGAAATGTCGTTATCCTGCTGGATGTTCAAGTCATAAAGAAGGTTGTTGCAGTCGTCGAGAAGCCCGTCGAGTACCATCTGAGTAGCACTTAGCTGGGCCTCCGAGGCCACGCTGGAATTGAACTTGCCAAGCAGGTCACGTGATGACTCGACTGTTTTCAACGCAGCGGTTAACCGCGCAATCTCGCCCTTGATGTCTCCGCCTAGTTGTGGGTCACGTGTGACGAGACTAAAGAGGGCCTTCCGAATCAGAATGAGCTCGCCGTAAGTCGACTCCAAGTCGCGCGGAATCTCTTTGAAAGTAGCCTCGATCTCCAGGTACACTTGCAAACATTTTGCCAACTTGTTGCGCAACAAAAGCGTCTCCTCACGCTTGTGGCTCGCCATCCGTTTCTGATCCATTTCCCCGGCCGACAAGCCATCCGAACTAGCATCTGAATCCGCGTCGGCTTCGTCAGAACGCGCTATGATCCGCTCGATTTCCTCGAGCCGCGTCTTAATCGGTTTCAAGTCGTCGTCAGAGTACACTTGGCACTCTCGTAAATGCGTCAAAAGCTTGTATACCGTCAGAAGCGACAGATAGGTGGCCGGCGCGGACTGGATCAAGCCACATGTCATGAACAGAAGCGAAAGAAGCTGCCACGTGTCCTCGATGAGCACATCTACCGGATTGGGCAAATTGAGCGTCATGCCTTTCAACTCCTCATCCTTTCTGGTGAGCGACAACTCGTGCACGTCCTGCAAAAAGCGGTCATAGATGGCGTACACTTGCGCCGAGCTGATATACTTGTTGCGGTCATTTTTCAACTCCGACAAGGCCGCGTGTGTTTTGGTGAGCGAGTCGTAGAGGTGCTTCTCGTATGACGGCACGCTTTTCGTCATTTGTGATTTAAGTTTCTGCGGATACTAGATTAGTGTGGGGACTTAAGTATGGGGGCAAGCCGGCGGCGCCTGGGCCCGTCGAGCACCGCAGGGCGCGACACCCGTACATCCCAGATCTGGCTGAGCCTGGGCTATTCCAGTAAAGACGGCCCAAACAGAAGAGTTATTCGTTCTGATATTTAAAGGGTTTGAACAGGAAATAACATATTATTGGAACAAATTCCTAGAGAGAAGGCTAAGAAACCTTTTACGTTTATCCTCTTTCCAAGACAATATAGTGCGTTCTCCAGTTTCTATCAAACAGATGTGTGATTTAACAACAGATCTTGGTTTACGATTATTCCTAAATTCCTTTTTTTTATTTGATCGTTAATTTCAGTTCGTGATCAAATGCTATCTAAGTAATTCTCTTAAAATCCTCATTTGAATCTAATTGCTAAGTTCGGCGTTTTGCTAAGAGCAAATCTACTTCTGCGTTGAATGAGGAGCATACTATTAGGGGGCCTCTTCTCAACCTCTCAAATGGCCAGACATCCAACGATTATGAGAGCCGTTTTTCCGCGTATGGATGTGAGGATTCAGTGATGGCATCGCAACTTTCGTTTTTGATTTGGCACTTTTCTCGAGTGCTCATGACCAGACTGGAACGCATTTCAATCTTCACTCATCGTCTGTTATAATTAACAAGATACTCCCTTTCAGCGTTGAGCCGGGTCGAGTATCCTGATGGTCCCTTATGCCGGTTCGCTTAGTGAACCAGTGGGTCCAAGGCCAAATAAATGTATGCCTACGCCTTCACAAGAAGAAACACGCTGCTTTTCAGGTTTTCATTTGTTGCATAAAATCATTAAGTGTATTGTGTGTAGTTAAGGGTTGGCGACGCTGAGAATCTTTCGCGAATAATCCGCCTCGTCTGCTAGCGAACCCTCCGAAAGCCTTCGGCGACCCATCATTACTGGATTTAGTCTTGGGTCGGTTAACTCGCCCGCCGCTGCGCTGCTGGCCCTCTTTTCGGAAACCACGTCCGAAGGATGCTCGAATGGATTTGCCATCGGCATGTCGAAAACGGAGTTGAACTTATTGGATTTGGCGCGTGCTACGCCTCCACTGCCAGCACTACCAGCGGAACCTTTCTTGAAGAAGTCTTCCTCATCATCATCATCTTTGGAGTTTCGGCGGCGAATAAAGAATAGAATGGCGAGACCAATGGCTAGAGCAGCCACGCCGCCGACAACACCACCCACAATCGGAGCTACATTTGTCTTGGACTTTTTATCTGAATCGTTCGGTTTTGATCCAGAAGACGAGGTTGGAGACGACGTGGAGCCTGATGTTGCGGTGACTGTCCTCATCAGCACTGAGCTGGAGCTGCTTGAAGGGTCTGATGTGATAAGAGACGAGCTAACGCTCTGAGTGGCGCCGTCTGTCATCAGCGACTCGCCAGCGCTTGAGGAAGATGCCGCCGACGAAGCAGACGCGGAGCGGGAAGATAAGCTGGAGGATCTAGAGGCTGCCAGACTGCTCAGTGAGGATGCCGCGGCAGATGATACTGCGCCACCCAGATATTCAGTGTTTTCAAAGACCGTATATGCATTAGTTCCACCGCACACGCTTTGTCCGTAGCCATTGCACTCAACTGAACACTGTGAGCTGCTTGTCTCGAGCAGACTCGACGGGAGTTTACTCAAGCAGTAACACTCGCCGCCATTCTTCATAGCAACGTAAGGGTAACTTGAACCACATGATTCCGAGCAGCTGATTTGGGTTCCATACTGCTGCGTGCCCTTGGATACGGAAGTGTCCACCAGGGAGAAACAACCTTCATCCGCAGAAACAATTCTGGCAGCTAGCATCAATACTGCAATAAAGTACATCATTCTGTGAGTTCTTATGTGAACGTGAGGGAGTCAACGACTAAACACGCGATCTTGTCAAAAAGGGACGTCTAAGACGCAGAATCTTTTGAGGCGAGTTGGGAGACTGCTAAAAATAGCTGTGGGTTCGTCACTCTTCGATTAGGACAAAATGCGTGTTTCTCAATTGGGCACAACTTCGCAAAGCTTTGCCTTGATAAATCGAAAACGATTTAATAGCGAAGGTGGGTATAAAAAGAGAGTCAAGGCCGAAAACGGAAAATCAGCGGCTGGCTCGAAAAGCGAAAGAGGTGCCTGCTTGAGCGCGAGAACGCGGTGTAAGTTTCAGGGAAACGATGAAATTCCTTGAAAGTGGTCACGCGGGCGAAAAAACCAAATCGAGATTAACGAGTCCACGTGGTCTATATTCGTTTTTCTGGAACCGAACAGGAGAATGGATGGCTGTAAAAACGAAGTGTCAAAGTTGGTTTCCAGCGTGTTGTGATAAATTGTCAAAATCGGAACCAAAAGCGAGAGTTGCGTTTGTGGCTGTGTTGATGGATATTCTTCTTCTTCAAACGTCTTTCATATAAAGAGCTTTGAGTGCAGCAGAAAAAAAGCGGTGCCGGCTGGTGAGGGTAAAAGATCGGGCACGTTTTGGTTTTGGAGGCCGAACAATGAGCGTTTAAAATGAGCTCTCCTTTGATGATTTGAGAAGTGTTCCGGAACGAACGGTTGGATTGTTTATATGTGATATTTGATTGTGACACGCCTTTAACACTAAAGAGGGTTTGTGAAAGACAAGGCTGACACTTTTAAGAAAGCGGAAAGAACGTAGCTAAAGATAAAAGAATAGAAGAAAATGTGGCCAGCGTGGGCCGTCCTGGATAAAGTCACCTAACAATGGCACAGGCACGAGGCACGCACGGCCCGTGATTTCTTTTGGCGGGGCGCGCGTCGTGGTGCTTTTTTTTTTTTTTTTTTTTTCTGGTCATCATTTTGCGCTATTGCATCACTTATCGTTAGATTGAACGAGCCAGATATGGGAGAATCAGCGGAAGCACGAGCTTTTCATATTTGTGAAAAAGGTAAATCTTTGAATTAACATATATGGCCTGTTTTGGAAAGCTAATACCGACCATACAAAATTCTACGATGCCTCCATCGCGTACGTGGACAGGCTGAGCCACCATGAAAAACTAGCGCGATGCTATCTTTGTCCAGATCGGTGCTTTCAAGGCGCAGGATTCGCGTCTGGAATCTAGGCCCCCAAAACGAGAAATGGACCAATATTTTATAGGAATTCTTGATTTGGAACGAATTATCTATTAATCACGTACATTTTCCTGGATAAACTTGTGTCGACTTTCGGCCTAATCACTACAGATCAACTGTTTAGCCGACAGGGGGTGCGAAAGTTGCAGTTATGAGTGATTGAGGCATTTCCAATTTCGGTTTATTGATTCTCGCGAATGTCTCTCCGGCCGGCGCTGAGTTTTTTTAGCCGTTTACTTTTACGCGGCACATCGGTCCTAACTCGGAATATTTACACTACCTGATATCGATTGCGTCTGGACTCTGGTGAGACGAACATGACCAGAATTTGGAAGTGTGCCTTTCTTCCTATTTTTTTTTTTTTGAGCTCGAATAATTAGCGCTACACAAATCTTAGAGCCCAGTGGAATTGAAGACATAAGCATATCATGATGCAAATATTCTAACGAAGTCTCGGATTACTTAATGCATACTGGTTTGGCAACGCTATACGTCTTGTAAGAGACGACACGATTCCGACAGGGAACCTATATTCGAAAATCAGGAACCTTTCGCCTAAATTTGAGTTATGATTTTGTTTACTTTTCCTTTTTACCTGTGTTTTATTCTCGTACCATGTCATCTAATGAGACATGTCACTTCTTCAGGGTATGCCCAATAATAATCGAAATGTCGAGCTTCACCAAGTGACTACGAGCCCTGTCACACATTCGGTAATGTATGTAGCGAGCCGCGAATCACGTTGGCAAGTGAGTGCACCTTCCATTGCATTTACGCCACAGGGGGTCTCGAGCGCGAATGGCCGCGTCGCAAGGTCTAGACCCAGGGCGCGATAAGTATGCAAATTTCCATGGTTTGCCTTGCCATGCAACGGCTGCAAACTTGTCCTTGAGAGATAAGCCCATATGAGCCATATATGACTGCTTCATCAAATAAATCGCGAATGCAAAAGCGGAACACGCAAGGACTTTGTTAAATCACGATCGCTGGGACCTATGACGGAAAGAAGTGATTTGTGATCAACATGGTAGACTTGTGTTGGCTGGCCCAGGCAATGTAGCAGGCGCCATGGGGTAGGGTAGTGGGCAATATTGACTCTAGAATCAAGAAATTAAAAGTCCTTAAGGCGATGCGTCGCTCGGGCTCATGAAGCACCAACGTGCACTAATACACAAACGCATGACTGAAGCGGTTTCAATTATAGGTGGTCTCCATTTTCAGGTATTTGAAATATAGGGCTAGGGTGTATGCCCGCAACCATATCATTAAGGCCTCAAGGCTGACACCTAAAAAATGTCTCTAAAAAGTGCTCGAATTTGGAATGGCTCGACTTCTTGACTCTTTGATCGTCCTCGGCAGAAGGTTTATCTGTTGCCGCATCTCAGGAAACACTCTTGAAGAAGTGAGCTCGATGAGGACATGCTCAGACATGACAACAGAGCAAAACTTCAATCAATGGACGTGCCGAAGGGAGAAAATAAAATCATTCGTGGACTTGAAAAGTGCTTGCAACGTTCTTGGCCAAAATATACACATAATTTTCTAGCAGTGGTGGCTCTCAGCTAAGTCTGTGTTGCCTCATCAAACGATTCCAGGCAGCGTCGGGAAAGTCCCAACAAGCCGAGGCTTATGGCTTTTCTCTCATCCCCAAAATCACTTCAGTTTGATTAAGAGAAAAATTCTAGCGATAACAAAGAAACCTAGCAATACCGGCACTACTTGTCTCCATCGCCGCAGGTCTTTAACTCTGGGAGAATGAGTCACAGGAGGCGGAAGTTCCTGTTTGGAGTCTAGCCTCACCAAAGACATTTGAGCGCTCGTAAAATCAGCAAATGGCTTCTTGGGCTGCAGTATACACTGTCTAGGAATTGCCATGCACATGTCTGTTGGGGAATGGAAATGACAGTGTTTGGAGTGAGCAAAAGTAGCCACCGCGCGTCCTGGGGCTATAAAACTAGGCGAGAAACTACGAGAAATGGTCGGTCTTTAAGCTTAGGAGTGACTTCGAAGGAGACGCGATGATACAATCACGGATTTTCTGAAACCTTTTCAACTTTTTCGAGATTTTTTCGAGATTGAGATGATTTTGGGCTTTTACTATTACCGTCATGGCGGTCTCTCAGTGTATTAGAAGCATACTGATTAGTTAGTGCACGGCCGCGGGCGTGATTGATAAAGTACATGTAGTCGAAAATTTAGTGATGAAATTATCCGTAATCATAGCGTGGAATCCTTCCACATACGAAAGGCCATAAAAAAAACCGCTTTTTGAGACAATATGCCGAAATTTCACTCTGTCTTGCTCACAATGGAGTTGGGGCTCGAAAAATTTGTTAGTGCAGTCATCATGTTGAGGTTGGTGTCTGCTCATGTCAAAAGCTCAAAGGATGTTCAGCACAACAGTAAGCCCTTTCTATGATAAAACCTAAAATGGAAAAGTTTTCAAAAGCGGCTCAAATCAAATTCTTCATACAGTTGGGCTCCTTTTAAGGATGACCATGAAAATTGCACTAAAGGTTTGATCCCGATAAACTGGTCTCTCTATAGATCTAGCACGAGAGTTGGCTAGGATTTTCCTGTTCAATAAACCATCGTCATCAGAAAACCTTTACCTAGACGCAACATGTGCCAGTAACGATCACTTCCCTTTTCATTTTAGTGTATGCTTGGCTCTTTAGCGTACGTCGTGAGACATTTGCAGCTCCAATGCTAGTCATTCACTCAGCTCAAAGAGAAAAAGCATGGCCACCAACCGCAAGCCTGTAATAAATTAGCATGGCGTCTGTTTATAAGAATCACTTTGTTTAGGGCAAAAACCGAAATAAGTATACACGTTACTATCAAAGCGAGAGCAATTTCGATGCGAGAGACATTGGTTCTAGCAGTCGTTGAAAAAGGTGGCCAGATCATGTCTTTAGCTGGGATCCTTATACCCCAGCGTAACCTTGTACTCAAAGCCTTGCCTTTTGTCTCTAGTAGTGTACTTCACAAACTTTACAGAGGAGTCTGTTCCATAGACTAAGACATAGGATGTCCAAGTGAGCCTGGTGGGGCACACTAAGAACCCCAATTTCGTCATGTGCAATGGCGTCTTACCAAACTTTAAGCTCTAGCAACTATTTTCTTATAGTCTTACTTGTAGTATACGTATTAGGCACGGCGGAACGTGCATCAGCCAATATTTTACAGTGTCACGCTGGAATCACGGGGCGCAGCTACTTCCCCACGGTCTTCCAGTCGCCGTCGGAGACGGAAACCTTTGCGACCTGCGACTCGAGCCCGGTCTCAGCCGAGGCCCCGGAAGAAGGCTTTTCCGTTTGTTCCAGCTGTTGTGGTGCGGACTCGGAATCTGACCCGTCGTCCTCTAGCGACAACACGTCGTATAAGGATTTCTGTGGTCCGTCGAGGTCTTTCTTAACATCCTTCTTGGTCTCCTTCTTGGCCGCAGAGGCCTTTGGGGGCAACGCTTGTCCGCGTTTCCAGTCAAACTCCTTCTCCTCTCTCTCCTTTCTTCTGAAGTTGCCAGAACCGGCACCAGCACCAGCACCGGCGCCTGAAACTACACCCGAACCACGCGCACTGGACCAATCAAACTCCTTCTCCTCTCTCTTGGGCGCCTCTCTTTCTCTGCGGAAACTCTCCCTCTCCTTTGGAGGCAAGGGAGCGCCCGAACGGGCCGAGCCCCAGTCCAAGTCAGGCTCGTCTCTTCTAGGACGTCTTTCTCTGGGCTCTCTGGGCGCAGGGGCAGGCGCAGACGCGTGTCTTGCAGCACCCCAGTCCAAATCAGGCTCTTCCGCGTTGAATCTGCGCTCGCCAAATTCACGGTCACCACGGTGGGCCCTTTCTCTGGGCGGGCGGGGGCCCGACGAATTACGTGCCGCACCCCAGTCCAACTCCACCTCCTCGTGTCTCTCGCGAGGCTCGCCGCGGCCCAAGGGACCCGATCTGCCCAGTCTCCAGTCCATATCGAAAACATCGGCCTTTTGAGGGGCAGCCACGTTAACAAAAATGCGTCTGCCGTTAAACTCGGCCATGGTCAAGCGCAAGGCCTCCTCCAACACAGCACGTTCCGTGAACGTGACGAAGGCAAACCCCTTTGGCTTACCGCTCATCTGGTCCATGGGCAATTTGACGTCCTCAACAATGCCGTCAGCCTGCATTTTCTCCTCGAAAAAGCGCGCCAAAGCGCCCTCATCGGCATCGTAGGGCAAGTTTGCCACCCTGGCTTTGTATGGCGGCGCGTCGGGCACGGGGTACTCGACTCTGTCGGGCCTGGTGGAGTCCTGGTTGTTGAAATCCGGACGGTAAGTGGAAACAGGCGCTGCGCTCGACGTTGTGGGCACACCGATCGACGACATGTCGACGTCCTCGTCTGCCCACGATCCGAACTGCTCGTCCGCCAAAAAGGCGCCCAAGTCCATCTTTTTAGTGTTCTTTTTTGGTGCTGTTGTATTAGTATAGTGAGCAGGGTGAAAGTAGGTGCACGAACGGCCATTTTTCGAGCTTTTTTGCCCATTAAAAGTGCGATTTGTATGTTTTCACGCCAAAGGGATTACTTGAATCTGTTTAAAACGCCTTTTTCTCGCCTTTCTCCACCGCTTGCAGGGGGGAGATGCCGTCGTATATGAGCCTGTTCCCATACTTTGAAGCTCTCGCTGCCCATGTACATTTCCATGGTCACAGAAACAATGGGATTTTTGGGGAAAACGCAGTTATCCTGCAAATGTCAACATACGCATATTGTCGGTTTTTCACTGGTGGCAATTATGTGTGGCTCAAATGAAAAATTTTCCGTCTATCGTCTTTCTTTTTTTTTCTTCACAATCCGCTTCGTTTTTTTCGGTACTCGATTCTGCCCGCGCGAAGCTGGGATGCCGCGCAAAGCGGAAGGCCGTGGTAGCCTCAATTTGCATAAGTATCAATTACTACTCTTTTTTTTTGCTTGAATACAATCGAGATTATTTTACTGTTTCGCTTCTTGATTTCTGCCCTCAGATAAGTTTAAAATACAAGTTTTTTTTTCTTCTATTCTCGTTGATGTTTGAGTTTGGTGAATCCTAGTGTTTTGCCATCGCAGCCTCTCGTATTCTTTAGTAAGAACAAATGTGCGATAGGAAGGAGCCCTGCAAAGCCAGCATTACTTGCAAAAATAACTTGGGAAAATAATTGTAATTTTTCTTGACACTATGTGTGCTTTAAGTCTAAATCCCAGTGTCTTGAAAGTATCAGCTGCCGTGCGAGTATGGGGTTGACAGCCAGGCACCTTTGAGCAGACCTCTTTTCACTTTTCTCAGAGACAACTTGTGGCGCCGAAAACGGAAAGAAGCATTGTCAAAAGCTGGCATCAAAGAATCGGGATCATCTCCAAATGTCAGAGTATCTGAAAAACTGAATAGTTCGCCGCGCTGGCCTGTTACTCATACCAATCGCTGTTTTTGAATAATCGCTCAATTTCGCAGCCACATCAACAATCTCAGAGAAGATGACTCCTCAAACCCTGTCCTCGACCGCTTCGCGCCGCCTTGCCACATCCGCCAAGTCTGTCTCGGCGTTATGATAGACTGATGTTGCGATGGTAGCGCTGGACGCTGCCCGCCGGATCTCCTGCATCTCCACCGTTTCGCCTACCGAGTCCTGCACTCTCACATCGTTTGAGTCGTTCCTTACGAATTGTTCTGCTGACGCATCATGTCCATGTGACGTCTCGTTATCTTCTGTCGTAGTCCCCAGTGGAGCCAGCTCCTCCTGGTAAATCTTAATCACGGCCCAGTTGTACAAATCCTTCTTTGAGATGCCCATCAATTTCCAGAAAATAATCTTGAAGATGTTGCCATAAAGCCTGTTGGAGGTTTCCTTGGCGCGAGACTCCATGTTGAGCTCGGGATGCTCGTCCAATAATACTCGCACCCTTTCTGAAAGCGGCACTAGTTCGTTGAGAAGCGCCTGGATATTCAGGTCGGCGCGAATCACGTCGAAATTGAGATCGCGAAGCGTATTGCGATTATCGTCTCTGTCGTCATTATTCTCAGGTTGCTCGTTTGGTGTGGCCCCTGTATCTCTTGGCGAATCCACAATGGGCACTGCAGCACCCGTAGAAACAGGATTGCCATTGTTGGGCGCGCCATCAATCTCGTTGTCGTTGCTATGATCGTTGTTCGCAGCCCGCGCGGGCTCTTGTGCGTTGTTTTCAGGATTATTCCCGCTTGGGTCTTCATCGGTAATGGCCTCACCAGTGCGCGAGGTGAACCCTTCGAGATTCCGATGTATATCGTCAAGTTCATCGGCCACTTCCTCCTCTATATTGTTTGTGTTCGCGGTGGCGTCACCGGCATCTTCCTCTTTGATATAGTCTCGTTTACAAATGGGGCAGCACGCTCTGCGACGAATCAACCAAGGATCCACGCACTCGGCATGGAAAACGTGACCGCAAATCAACCCCCGCACGATATCGTCCAGCTCGTAGATTTCGAGACAGATCGAACACGAGCCTGAGTCAAAGTGGAGCTCGGTCTTTCCGCGCAGCAGGCCAGTCAGCGATAACACATCCAAGTCGTGGTTATGCAGCAGACATGCCGGCTGTTCTGCGAGTTCCACCACATCAAACGAGGGGTCAGCGGCTAGTTGCGTTTGCGACCGGGTTTTCAAGGGCCCAATAGCCGCCGGCTCGTTGTTATCAAAATCATCCTTTTGGGCCTCGTTCGACATCGACGAGGTTTCTGAAGCGGCGTCTTCACCCGTATTGAGCCAGTCTGCGTAGCGTAGTTGCGGAAACAAGCTCTCCACTTCCTCAGCGGTAAGTTTCTTCATTTTTGCAAACCGCCCTCTGCGCCGGCGCCGTCGCCTTCTACCCGAGGACGCATGGAGTCGGCGCTCCAAGAAATCGTCTCTTAGGAAATGATGAGAACGCAAATACTCCAAGTGTTCCTGGATCTCCCGGTCGGTATACGCCACAGGACTAAACACGCTATTGGCACGGGGCAGAAACATCATGCCCCGGCTCGACGGCGAGTATAGATGGAGGCCGTACTTGGCTCGCACGAAGTACCGCGCGGTGAAGAAAATGAACAAAAACGCAATCGCCACGCCAACGGCCATGGCCAAGAAAAAAAGCACCGTCGAAGGGGTGTTCCCCACAAAGGACGTTCCGTTGACTGTGTTAGCCGCCGGCGTGTTGCTGGCGCTGGGCCGCGCGGTTGCTGTCGGAGTGAACGACATGATAGGCGGCCGAGAAGTCGACATGGTTTATGGGTGATGAAACGGTGGGAAATTGCGGGTTTGAATAGATAATAAAATGTTCAAGCACGGGTAAACGTCTGTGAATCCAAATATATGCCACTCAAAAATTAATTTCGGTGATGCAGCGTGGAAATGTGTGGTGGCAAGACACAACTGAAGAGGTGTGGAGGTGGGATCAAGGGCACCAAAAGCACACGGAATAAATAGCCCAAACGTTGGTATCACCTGCTGGGTTTTTAGTGATATTCAGTGTCTTATTGTCAAATCAAACGTGAAGGTTGATAATGTTTTTTAAAAGTGTCTTTTTGCCAGCTCTTTCATGGACTTCTTAGATGTCCCGTCTAGGCTCTAGCGTTCAATTTCGGAAGTGTCTCAGGCCTGGTGGGCAGGATTAGGGGCCCGGGCAAAGAAAAGAAAAAACCTGCGGAGCTGATATGCGATAAATGGATAAACGGAATGGGCAGGCAGCCCTATTTGCGCAGTTGAGCGAGTATATAAATATACTGTATTTTTAACTCCAAAAGCGGGGACCAAGCGTTTTTATTAATTTTTTATTATTATACACTGAATCAGTAAGTCGAGCCCAAAAAATTCGTGATGAATATCGAGCGGGCCATGGCGTAATTTCCCCAATACGGGGAACCTGCTTGTGTGCAGGAATCGGCGTGATGCAACGCTGGGCAGCAGCCACGGCCGAGCGAGACCGGCACCGCTTAGTCAGTCAGGACTCAGGACTCACACCGATGAGACTGTGGTAATAAAACGTGGGGAATGCGATATAGGAACTAAATCTGAATGAATGAAAGCAAGAAATGAAACTTCTTATTTGTAAAAATCAAAACAAAAGAAAGATTAAGAAGAAACAGTGCAAAGACAAAAAAGAAGTATTTACGTGATCAATACGAAGCACAGTAGGGGACTGATGATTATTGCCCCGGTCGTTTACGCTGAACGAACGATAAGACGCACGTCTCGGAGAAATCACTTGATGACACATTCATGATGGTTCCTTCTTTAGCATTTGAACTGGTTTCTGCGGAAAGAAAAGAGAATAAAAAAAACACAATTCAATACCATCCAGCGCATGAGTTGGCAAGTTGTTAGTCTGGTTTATGAAATTCACGGGGATTGATTAATCAGTCCACCTTCAATGAATACTCCGGCTAAACTGTGGTTGGCTGGCTCGGTTGAGTGCCGCACAAAATAACATATACCAAAAATACGATATCCCATTTCCTGATACTAGGCCAAGAATGTGGTTTTTCTTACCGGGAAGAAGCCGAGGCCACGAAATAACAGTTTTGCGTAAAAAGTACTAAATGTGTTTGACATTCCTGCCAGTGATATTCTCAGATTTAGCACATCAAGATTCCAATCTAACATAATTGGATCGTTCTTATCCACCTGCCTAGCTAGACTCGTAAAAACACGTGGCTTTTTTTTTGTTCTTTGATAAAACTATCAACATGATATTTCACAGAGCTCAGTATCGCAAAAATTGGCATATGTTCTGAATATTGATCTGCCGTTCGTCAGTCAGGGGGTTCAGCTCCACTAAATAGCATGGATTATGTATTGCCTCATAATGAGCCAACAGCACTTGCAGAAAGGAACTGCTTGTAAAACACAACGTTTGAGTAGAAACACCTTCTGGGATATTTGATATGAACTCAGACAAAAGAAGTCTATCTACATATACACTGATGCAAGATGCTATTTAAAGGATAGTCTACTCTTTGTTGGCACACTGGCTTTAGATCCGATAGGATAAACTGCACCTCGAATCTCGCTAGTAAATACATTAGAATGATTCGTTCGATAGATTGGTATACACAGTATCTTCCACCAAACCACGTACATATTTCACGGAAACTGCTTCATTCTGGTTTCAATGGCAGTTTCTTCTCTCTGTCACATGCTGGACATGCTGGCATAGGTGTCGCCACCAACATCCTACCAAAAGGTTCGCACAACCTTCCCCTTCGACTTATCACAAGACGTGACTTCAAATTAGCTGTTATTCACTTCGCCCCTGCGCCTGCTACAAAACACGCTACAAGCCCATTTATAAATACTCTTAAGTCGTATATTGGTCACTCAGTACACACAGCATGCACAGGCCAACCCTCAAGCAAGGAGAACTTAAGCCTTTGGAGCCTCCTTGAAAGAAATGGCCGCCTCCTCGCCCATGGCAGAGATGATGGTGATGAGCAAGTCCTTGCCGTCGTCGAACTCGGACTGGATCTTGTCACCCAACTCACCGTCTGGGATCTTGACGTCATCCTTGGTGTCACCGTCGTTGGTCATCAAAGACAAGAAACCATCGTCAATGTCCAACAACTGGTACTCGGCTCTTCTGACGTTAGGAACCTCCATGTTGTGGGTGGATGGCGACAAGTCCTCCAACTTCTTGCCGGTGAAAATGTCAATGGCGACCAAGTGGACCTTGGCGTGTCCGTGCTTACCGGTCTTAGAGGTCGACATGTCGACGATCTTACAAGGTCTCGACTTGATGACAACGTGGCCGTTCTTTCTCAAAGCAGAACACTGCATTGGGAAGGTCAAAGCGGCACCGGCATCGGCGGTCTCAAAGGTGTGCTGCGTTTGTTAGTATACAGAGCTTGATCCAGGGTGCAAAAGCAAATTCTAAACTGATGTGCTGGTCAAACGTTGACGTCGTTCCATGCAAATATGGGCCCCCCATCCGCGTTTCTTTGACAGCGTGAAAAATAAGTCCATGAATCGGATTCCATGGGCGATGAATTCCTGTCTTGTTCTAATTTCGAATTCAACAGTCACACTCGACTTTAATACTCGAAACCGGATAGCTCATCGCTGACTTGTGGGTGAAACTTAACCGCTGGTAAAGATCACCTGGAAAGTCATCCTGCGGCGGCCTCAATCCCGGCGTTCTCGGCGTCTAATCTCTCATGACAAGCACTTTGGCGAGAAAAACAGACAAATTCATGATTGCTTGGTTTCACTTTGCTCGTAAACTCGTACATACGTCTTCGTCAGCCATTTTTAATGAATTGATATGGGGGAGAAAAGGAAGAAGGAAGAAGAAGAGGAAAAAAAATTGTCCGTCGCGCGCAGCGTCGTTGGATTTTTTTTTTTGCTTTCCTTCGTCGAGGTGCGCAGCGAGACCGGGGTAAACAGGTCACGAGACAAGTTTTGGAATAAATCCATACAAATTTGGACTTTTCCGATAAAATAAAATCGTGATTTCAAATAAACAATTAATACTTCAGCGTAAACCTGAATTTCATTAGAAATTAGTCGATTATTGGTCCACTTTGTGGAGGTGTATTAAATGCAACAGCCTTGCGGCTCTTATTTCTCAAGGGTGTTACCCGGCGCAGGATGTTGAGATCTCTGTCGGTGAGGGCGTGCGAGGCACAAAATGACTGCATATAGCCAGTAACCGGCGAGGCGATTCGCATTACTCGTCCAGTGAGAGGCTGAAGAGCGTGCAGGCTGCTGCAAACCCTGCGGCTTGAGCAAGGGACTAGGCTATATATGAGATGTAATGTGATTGGCTAGAATTGATCTTATATTGCAATTGAGAGAAGCGTGCGCCTGTTCATTCCTGTGTGTACTGGTTGTTATTAGGTGTCAGGCTGCCTTATTGTCCTAAGCCAGTGCGTTTAGGCTGCAAAAACCGACCTGGCACTTAATGTTTATCATGACCAACTTCCAACTCACAATATGAACTTGAGAGACAGTGTTCGCAACATAAATAAGTGAAATGTTCTCGTATTGGAGGAAAAGATCGTGATAACCTTCCTCGGATTGTCTTACAATTACTTCATACCTCAACCTTGCCTGTGAGCTCTTTTTCGAGACTGTTCTTGACTTCGATCGCCGAAACCCCAGAGTCGTCTGGAGCAGAGTTGCCTAGCGGCGACTCCGGCTTAACTGTTTTGCCATGCTTGAGGTCCTCAATCAAGTCATGCCATTTATCTAATAATTCTTTACACTTCTCGTGTAGTCTGAAGCTGTCGGGGTACTCCAAGTCAACGTCACGCACAATGCATTTGAGCACCTTGTGGATTTTCGTGTCACGCAACAATTCAACAGTAACCGGGAAGTCGGCGAGCTTTTGCAAAATGATCCGAGCCATCAGTAGCTCGTCGACTGTTGGAGGAGGGAAACTTTTTGGGTCCTTCGGAGTCACGGGCTGGTTTCGCTGGATCAACGAACGCTGAAGTTTGATTCGGCAAAGCCAAAGTTGGTGCTGTCTGTCGGTGTCACTATTCGGCTTTGGAGACCCGGCACGAGTGGCTCGTGCTGCCTTTTTTGTCGGAGGCTCAACAGAACCAGCGCTGCTATCCTCCTTGTGGTTGCCCGTCTGTTCCTCTTCGGACTCGGTACTGCGACTTCTCCTTGTTCGCTTTCGCGTTGGGGGGTTTGGCTGTTCCTTGGCAGACTCAGCTGTATCTTCAATTTTGGAGCCTTCATCCGCCAGTCCCTCCTCCATCGCACTCTCGTCGGTCTCATGACTCTTTCCCGGCCCATTTCTTGGTGCAGCCTCACCTGCCTCGCCAGAGCGAGGTGACTTTCTCTTTGCGCGTTCGCTTGCTCTTGTGCTTGTCTTGTGTGCATTAGTGGTTTCGTCAGTTTCTGCTGTGTCGTCCGCATTCAGCACCGTTTCCTTCGCAGTGGACTCATCGTCATTGACTATTTCTGCTGGTACTCCCTCAGTGTCCATATCCTGATCAATCTCCCCCTCATCCTCCTCTTCCTTTCCTTCCTCGTCCACTAGAACATCATTGAAAGACGCCTTGGCCTTTTCTAAATCCTCCATGAACGTGTCAAACTGCAAGTCAGTCGCAGCTATCAACGCTTCCACAACATTGCTCGTTCGCGTGGACTTCTTCCTGGCCTTGCTGATCTTATCCTGGGGCACTTTGTCGAGTTTCGCCTGCAATTTTTCGGGAGAAAGCGCCTCTAGCGATTTCTCGTTCATCCAGTAAAAGTCTCCGTCGGGAATGAAGATCACGCACGTGTTTGTTGTCTTTTTCTTCGCCCTCATGATTGCTTCCGGAACCATGTCCACAGGCATCACGAACGACGGCCAGGCAGGAAACCCCGTCATTTTAGCCAACACCATATCCTTGGGCTGGAATAGAGGTCGCTTTTCTTTCTTTGGCGGCATTATTTGTGTCTAGGCTTTCTAAGGAAAAGTCTCGCTTTCGAAGGCTTGGGGGCTCCTCTCTAAAGTGATTTCAAGGATAATGATAAAAAGCAGGAGCTGCTGTCTCTAGTTCTCTCTGCCTGAGTCTGCTTTCCGAGTGTTGAGACTTTTGAGTATTAGAATCACTCACGGGTGGTGATCTCGTAGCCGTGTTGTTGTTTGTGTTCCTTTGATCGCGATCGTGTCTAATGGAATCGAGGAAATCTTCACAGCAAAAGCAAAGAGACCGCGTCAGCTAGTATTATAGTGTTTTGCAAGAATTTTGCAATGGCTAGATGCACCGAAATTGTCACAAAAAGCGGGATGTGATGACTTGTCCAGTGGTCGGTAGGTGATGGAAGGAAACAATCTCTTGTTGTACTTGAGACTCGCAGACGGGCCGGTGGTGGAGACTGTGCGCATTCTCTGGCTTCCTTCTCCGGCACGGGGAGTGCGCGGCCGCGGGCGAGCTTGCTTGCCGGAGCAACGCCGTGGCTGAAAGGGGAAAGGTATAGAAGGTGATGAACTTTCAAGCGTAGTATTGACCATTTTGATTGTTTTTTTGTTTTCTGAAACTTTCGGAATTTCTGAGTGTCAAATATCAGTTTGGCGTTTTCTGCATCTTTTGGCAGTGCACATGCTTTCCCTTATGATTACATTGCTTTAGAGTCATGATGAGACTCGAGAGTCCAGGTCGCGCGAACCCATGCTTGTTTCCGCCGCCTATAGGGGCACACGCACAGCTTCGGCGGAATTTCACACAATCCAGCGAGTTATCTTTTTTGAAATGTTTAGCTCAGGTTTTCACAAATGAAGGAGATTTCAGTCTGATTTCGAGTATTTCAAGCTGCTAAAGGCGAAAAAAAAAGCGATGACTGAATGAGAAGAATTAGAAATTGGCCTGAACTATCGTGAAAAACATGTGATTGTGGGTCATTTTCATATCTATGACGCCAGCATGCAGGGTAGATTCGGGAGTCAGTCCACGGGTACGCAAGATGCCTAGATTGGAGTCTTTTTGAGTAAAATTTATTCCTTTCAAAAACTCATCATTTGCTTTTATGATCTTCATTGCTATGCTCAATCAAACCACAGCATTAAGCAAGATTGCCGGCGAAAAGACGTATTTTCTTGAATTATGCTCATTATTTTTACATGGGGCGGTTCGCGGCACCGCCTGCCTCGCCGAGTGTTTTCCCCAAATACACTACCTTTTTTTTCTCACATCATTTTGCACCCATTAGCTCACGTCAAGCATACCAAACAAGGAACATAGTCTGTCCAAAGCGGCGGCATCAGCCACAACTACACTTTTCAAAAAGTCTTTGACGTGACACAAACACCGCTGAGCATATTTGGCCCCCATAATTCTGGTTTGGCCCCCGCTTTTTTACCGCCGCTACATCCCTTTCTTCATCACGCATAATGGTGCCTGCCCCGTCTAACAAAAGACGCATGCCACGCCAATTTCCCACGCCAAAGGACATCGCGAGAATATTTAAGCGCCCGCGGCGTGACCACCCAGAACTCCTAGAAACGTATGAGCCGCCGAGGTTCCACGATTTGCCGCCGGTCCCGCCCTTGGGTGAGATGCCGCCGTTGGCTCATAGCATGCCGCACGCAGCCGTGCCAATACTAAAAGCGCCGTATAAAGTGGCGGATTTCTTTGCCGATCACGACACAAAACTAGGGAAGCGTGCACAAGCACAGTCCGAGCGCTCGGTGCTATGTTACCCGCCGCCCAGGGCGCCGCTAATGTTGGGTGATGACATTAGCCAGCCCGGGGTAATGGTGCCATTTGTTTTCCCGCCATTTCCAACAATTCGGCCCGACCCGCTCACAAACATGCCGGACGGTTTTGAAGAGCATGATTCCGCGACAGGTTCCCGTCCAGTGTATCCTGTAATGGCGCCGTTGCCGTTCCCACCGCCGAATTATATGCCGTACCCGTTGGTCTCGGAAAAGGCGCCGCCGACACCAAACGAGGTGTTTGGGAAGTGGCTCAACGCGCTGGAACAGCTCCCACGGGTAGACATGGTGGTCGCCAGTGCAGCGGGCTCGATCTTCGACTTACATGCCGAGGCTGGGTCCTTGGGGTTAAGCGCCACGAAATTGCAGGAAAAGGTACGGCTCACACAATTGGCCGAGTCGGATCCCGAGGTGCACGAAGAGAATACTGACTCCTCGGATTCACTGGACTCGCTGGAACTGTCTTACCGCAATTTCATGAATTATTATGAAAACATCGACGTCTCTAGTGACCATGACACACATGCCACAGACGTTTCTCGAAATGTTGTCGTGGTGGAGTCGGATATGAAAAACGGGTATACACACGTAAGCTACCCACAAACAAAGCACGGAGAAGTCTTGCCTACGGAACCGAAATGCATTCCACTGGAACTCACGGTCACGGCGCAGGAAAGCGAGGAGAAGGAGCCTGATAGCATCCCGGCTTTAATCTCAAGAGACGTAGCCGACGCGAAAGGAAATCAGAAAGAGGCCAGAAGAGAAGCTCTATTGGAGAGTGTCGGCGTGCTAGAAAACCATTTCGAGGCGAACAGAGACCAGATCTTCGCCCTGCGAAAACGACAATTGTTGGAAAGGTTGCACAACTTGAGGTCGTCGAAAGTGTATT
This sequence comes from Metschnikowia pulcherrima, assembly GCA_009746055.1. Taxonomy (NCBI): domain Eukaryota; kingdom Fungi; phylum Ascomycota; class Pichiomycetes; order Serinales; family Metschnikowiaceae; genus Metschnikowia; species Metschnikowia pulcherrima. The sequence continues at coordinate 1,643,812 of VFXK01000010.1, forward strand.
TCGAGAACAACTACGATGAAATACACGACGAGGATCTCAGGCAGTACGCGTATAAAAGGCGAGTCGAAACAGATGAACAGCTTTTGAGCCTAAAATTATCTCTGAACTACGAAAGGCTCAAGACAGTGCTCAATTTCTATCAGACCTCCAATCGCCTGTACAAAATGATGAACTTTGTGATGGTAAACAAGCTTCAGAAGTTGAAAAACTTTCTCGAGTATCAGAATCAACTCTTAAATGACCATTCAGCGGAGATGGGCACGAACGATGGCGAGGTAATAAACATCAGAAACAGAGATATCTCGAAACTATACGATGGCTTTGTTGAGCAAGACTACTCTAGCGAGATCAAGGAGGTGTTTCGTGCCGCAATCGCGAAAGATGATGGCGTCGAAAGGGAAGATCCGTACGAGTTGGACCCGTCACTTTTCAGAAAAGTCTATCCCGGCCACTATCACACGGCGAACGTGCATGACTTCATGCCGCTCGTCACGCGCGAAGAGTTTCGAATGGTCACCGGCGAGGCCCCCTCTAAAGTGGGTCCTGCGAAAGACTCTGCGTCCAAGGGTAAAAGCGGCCGACATCAGATATTCCAGAGCTCGCTTTACGACCGTGTCACGCTGGGCTCAGACACAAATGCGTCCGATAGCGGGCCTGTGTTGAAGCGGCGTCCAGGCAGAAGGGCAGCGCCCAAACCAACGTATGGTGAGGAAGTAGCAAAGAGCACAAACGACACCGCACTTGTGGCTAAAATCATGAAGCAATTTATTGGCCCTGCTGCCGCCAGTGCGCAGGAACTCTCTGAGGACTTGGATCTCATTGGCATTGAAACAAAGTGGCCTATAAAATAAGTAATTGATGAAATGAACGACCGGATACATGGGGCCAGCGACTTGCGAGATTATATATTACAGCATATTTCAGGAATAGGGCGGAGGCCCGGCGGAGCCTTTGGCGCTGCGTGGGCTACGGGTATAGAACAACAAACAAAGAGAGGGGTGTGATACTAGCGTCTAGGGGGGTGTAGGCGTCAGAACAGCTGGATGCGAGTGGCATATGATGGTTCCCCCGTTGCGCGGCGAGTACCTTAGTGCTCCTCGAATTGAGAGTAAAGGGCGACCGCAACGTTAGCTACGCCAATAGCGAGCGGGAAGTTGCCCAAGTTGGCGAGGAACGTGTTATAGATTCCCACCTGCAAGAAAAGGAGGTTCTTGAGCAGGTGCAAGATGCCCACATGCTCGCCCAACTGGGGCAAGTCGTGTTTCTGGATGAAGTAGAACACCAACACCTTGGTCAAGGCAAAAATGAACGGGTCAAAGCGGCGCGTCCTGATAAGCACTTCTTCCTGGTCTTCGATCTCCTTGTACACAATGTCCTCGCCATCGAAATCTTCCTGAATGGCGTCGTCTTCAAACATCACCACGCGGCGGGTGAAGTTCACGTAATAAGACACCACGAGCGGTACAGCGACGGCGTAAACGAGCCAGTTGACGAGCACGCTCGCGGCCGTGAAGTTGAGCGCGGCGCGTACGTCTGGCACGGACCATGTGCAATGGTTCAAGCTGGGGATGTTGTCGCGGAACACCTGGTGCACGGACAGGTTGTACTTAACCGGCACAAGCGGCACAAAGTGGTAGAGGTAGTGCAGCACCTCGGCAGCGGCCTCCAACACGTTGAGCGTGACGGTCTTCAGCAAGGAGTCGCGCAATTCTGCGTTATACTCGGCGGTGGTCACGCCTAGCTTGTCTGTCGCCTGCAACACGCGGTCGTGCGCGGCCTCATAAGCGGCAATTGCAGGATCCACAAGCCACTCCTTCAAGTTGATTGGTGGCGGCGCGTTGTAGTCGCGGTCACCTTCGTCGTCGCTGTCGGCAGACTCGTCTTCGTCTTCGCCAGATTCATCGTTTTCAGCGGACTCGTTGTTTTCCGAATTTTCGCCAGATTCGTCCTCTTCCTCCTCCGTGGCCTCGTTCTCGTCAGCTAATGTCACGACCTCCATGTCGTGGTCGGCGGCAAGCAATTCCTGGGCCTTTTCGGGCGCCTGTTTCACGAAAACCTCGATTTTCTCAAGCAACGATTGCTTCGTGTCCTTCAGGCGCACGCTGAGGCCAAGCTTGGCCGCCACCTTGGCCAAGTCCGCCTTCTTGAAGCTCTTGTATTCCGACATTGCTTTTCGTCTTTTTATTTCCGTTTTGTGTTTGTATCAGCAAAAGCAAATTCGGGTTTTTTGGGGGGCTGTTTGGGGCCATGCTTGTTTTTGTTTGTCCGCGCGCGCCCATGGGGCCGCCGGTTGCGCCTGACACGGGCTGCCCAGAGCCTGGCACAGACGAATTAAGAGATGCAAACATTCAGGGGGTAGAAGGTTTATTTTTTTTATTTTACTACATTAAAATAACGCTTTTACCTTGCACAAAACTACAGTGATTTTTTTATTTCCAATTTTCATCGGTAATTACCGATTGTGTGGGCCGGTCGCAGCAATGTTTGAGCCTGGTGTCATAGCAAGTAATCCACGGGGCTGTTGGCAGCCTGACGATGAGACGGATGGTGGAAGCCTGCAGCTCTGGGAAACGTGCGCATGCTAGAGTAGATTAAGCCAGATGTGTTATCAATTCGGCCCGATTTGGCAAGTAGTGTGAGACAACATGCCGAGCGGGAAAAAAATTGGGCAGAATTTCGCAATCTGTTGATGTAAATGGCAGTCGTCGTGTTGAATCGCCCGTTCTGGGATACTCTGTTTACGTTTGTGCCGAATGCGGCCGGTTGGGACACTGCATCAAAACAAACAATGTGAATTTTGAGTCGACAATAACACACACAGAAAGGGGGCCAAATCGTAATTTGTTGAATATGGCGTTGATTGAATCTCTTGGGCATGTGAATCTGCTTAAATAGATGCTAGTCTTTATTTGCTCGAAGTCGTGTGTGCTTGGCCGCACTCTTCACCGTATTCCGTAATTTGACAAAACCATGATACACAGTGTTTGCAAAAAAAGGCCATTTTTTCATATTCCTGCTGCTTAATTGTAAATCTAAATATAGTCGACAATTCGACTAAGCGCTCCAAGCTATTGACCACAAGCCTCTATTTAAGTATAACTGTTTGCCTCGGTGATGAATGTAGTCTTCAGCATATCGTTGATTACACAACAACTAGCCTCCGGACGTGATAATTGACCATATTAGCCAATTTTGCTCCATTCCGCTATCTCAGATTGTATATGAGCGCAAAACCAAAATATATTGTCACCGTTGTGTATTTCATTTCTCATTATTGTATTTTTAGTTTGAGTGACTTTGCGAGATTCAGGTTGCGAAATGAGAAAGTGTACGAGTAATCAGACCTGGAAGAACAGACCGGAGACAGATTACGCTTCGCTATAATGTTATACTTTTCTTTTCCCAAAAAACGTGCGTTTTTCGAAATAACAAAGCTTATACATCAAAAATTTTCTGTACTCTTTTCTGAAAAACAACAACTAAAGTACGCTGTCACGCCAAAAGAATCAACTTCAGTCACGTGCATGGCAGCACAGCTGGCCAGGGAGGCCCAAGAATATATAGTCTTATGAAGGGCTACGCACAAAACACTGGCTTCCTTGTTCCAGCGCTTCCTCAGATGTAAAGCCAAAAAGAAAAATCGAAAAATTCAAAAAAAAGGTCATTCTTTCATCTTTTCGTTACGAGCCTGTGGCCTTCCCGATCCGGACATATCGTCTCACCGGCCACCCACATCTCCAAGTCACACTGTGTGCACACCGTTTGCCCCAAATATTTACTTTTTTCGCCCTTCAGGCCCAATCATCGGTCCATCATACTCTTTACTAAACAATTGCTACTCTTGGTTCTGAAAGACGCCATAATTGCAAAATCGAGACAAGAAAGTCAAAAAAGTCAAATTCTAAATCAATTGAATCTCATCTGTCAGATTGCAATATAAACAAGTCCATTTCTGACTCATTTACTTGTGGCCTGACATCTGCTCAGAGTTGAACTTATTTCCGCGGATGATTCTATAGTTATCATACATTCAACTTCTAAAAGCCTTAGACGCAAAATCCTCATTTTCGAAAACCGGGCTCAGAAATGATACGTCACGGCTGGAGTCGATCTCTACAGCCAGGAAGAACGCATTTCCGTGCCCTTTCATCATCGGCACTACGGCTTCAAGAGCCTCGTATCAATCAGGTCGGGATCCAATACCTCTCGAAGGATTTGCACGGGAAAGTGTTTCCGAAAAGCTCGCCCGATGCGTATGCGAATCCAAAGCACACGGCGTTGCTAGAACTAGCCAGAGCACACTTGAAGCAGACTAATCTTTTGGGGAAAAAGACCCAGCTCACCGAGCCCATAAATATCCCCAATTTTCCGGATTTGGTGGGGAAGAACACGCTCGATGAACACTTTACGAAGATCGGCTCGCGATGTTCAGAGCCGTATCTCAGCATGGCCAAACTCTTTTTCGCCGAGGATATGGAATTGCCCGAAAAACCGGCACACTGGCAGTTTGAATCTGGCTGGACCAGATACGCGCCAGGCACGGCCCCTGAACATGTCGACGTCCCGCTAGAGGACGAGTTGGTGTTTGATGTGGAGGTGCTATACAAAAAATCGCATTATCCCGTGATCGCCACCGCCGTCTCGCTGAAGGCATGGTACGGCTGGGTGTCACCTATAATGACGGGATTCAGGGACGGGCTGGAGGACTTCAATCACTTAATTCCGTTTGAAACACACGCTAAGCCGAAGCTCCTTGTGGGCTACAACGTGAGTTACGACCGTGCGCGAGTGAAAGAAGAGTATAACATCAAACGGTCCAAGGCGTTTTTCATGGATGCCATGGCTTTTCATATCGCCACCAGTGGCTTCTGCTCGCAGCAACGACCGTTATACCATAAACACAAGAAACACAAAAAGGCCGCCGAAGCCGCCGAAGATGAAGATTCAGAATTCCTTGAATCTGAATCCGAAATCGACGCGGATGAGTCCGCACAGGAAGTCGCACAGGGCCTTATAGATGACCCATGGCTCAACAAAGGGTCCCCCAACTCGCTTGCTAATGCCGCCGAATTCCATTGCGGCATCACCATGGACAAGCAAGCACGTGACTATTTCTCGAGCCAAGACTTGAACGATATCATCGACAACTTCCAGCCGCTTATGGCGTACTGCGCACAGGACGTTTATGCCACGTACAAGGTCACGCAAACACTCTTCCCCGAATTCTGCCGCAGAAACCCGCACCCGGTCTCGTTTGCCGCCCTTCGCCTGTTGGGTCTGCTTTTTCTTCCGACCACCACCAAATGGGAGTCGTATATCGAGAGCGCGGAGCGGGTTTACCAGGAAAATAGAGAGCAAGTTTCTAAGATTTTGGTGGAGCGAGTCAGTGAGCTTATCAGGTATGTAGAGCAAAAGGACGCTAGCTTGAAGCCAGATTTCGAATCCGATCCCTGGCTCAAACAAATGAACTGGGATCTCAAGCTTCCGCGGGTCAAGAAAGATGGCACCCCGTGGGCGAAACAAGCCTACATGACCGGTTACCCGGAATGGTATCGTGACTTGTTTAAAACGGCGAAGAACGATGCTGGCGAGTCAACAAGGGAACTCAACCTAACCGTGCGCACGCGTATTACGCCGCTTCTTCTACGTCTCAAATGGGAAGGATATCCGCTCATCTGGACGGATTCGGCTGGATGGTGCTTCAAAGTGCCGAACGAAGACGTAATCGTGGACGCCATGCTCGCGAAAAACTACACACGGGCCAAGTTGAGTGACGAGGATATGGAGAAAATGCTTCCTGAACTCCGTGACGACGGCAACAACTACGAGCTTTTCAAGGTGCCACACCCTGCAGGCCCGAAAAACAGATGCACGTTGATTATGAGCAAGAGCTATCTCCGGTACTTCGAGAGCGGCATCCTCACCTCAGAATACGAGCATGCGGCCGAGATTTTGAGTCTCAACGCCACGGCGTCGTACTGGATGGGCAACCGGAGCCGAATCACCGAGCAATTTGTTGTGTACGCCGACAAAAACGGCCAGGTGAACAAGTTCTTCGACACCAAGCGTGAGATAAAGGAGAACGAGAACATGGGCATGATCTTACCGAAACTATGCACTATGGGCACCGTCACGCGTCGTGCCACCGAGAACACGTGGCTCACGGCGTCCAACAGTAAGGCCAACCGGATTGGGTCGGAGCTTAAGGCAATGATCCAGGCTCCGAAAGGGTACGTGTTTGTTGGCGCCGACGTCGATTCCGAAGAGCTCTGGATCGCGTCTCTCATTGGCGACTCGTTGTTCAAAATACACGGCGGCACTGCGTTGGGGTGGATGACGCTCGAGGGCGACAAGAACGAAAAAACCGACTTGCATCTGAAAACCGCCGAGATCATGGGGATTCTGCGCGGCGACGCCAAAATCTTTAACTACGGCCGTATCTACGGTGCAGGAGTCAAGTTTGCCACGCAATTATTGAAGCAGTGTAATGCGCTGGTGGGCGACGACGAGGCGGTCAAGATCGCACAGGAGTTGTATGAGCGCACAAAGGGCCAGACTGCGCACTCTAAAGTCTTTGGCAGGCGTGTGTATCACGGAGGCACCGAATCGGTGATGTTTAACGCGCTCGAGTCGATCGCGTATCTCGAAAACCCAAAAACGCCCGTATTAGGGGCTTCCATCACCGATGCCTTGACGCAGAAGAACCTCAACAAGAACAATTACCTCACTTCGCGGATCAACTGGACCATCCAGAGTAGTGGCGTTGACTATTTGCACTTGTTGATTGTGTCGATGGAGTATTTGATTGAGAAGTATAAGATCGATGCACGCTTGATGATCACCGTGCATGACGAGTTACGGTTCATGGTGAAAGAGGACCAGAAACACTTGGCCGTGATGCTCCTACAAATCAGCAATTTGTGGACTAGAGCGATGTTTTGCGAGCAAATGGGTATCACGGAACTCCCGCAGTCGTGTGCGTTTTTCTCGGAGGTAGATGTGGATTTCGTGCTACGCAAGGAGGTTGGTTTGGAATGCGTGACCCCGTCACACCCGGAACTGATTCCTGCTGGCGAGTCGTATACGATTCAGAAGTTGATGCAGACATGCGACGTTGGAAAGCTTCTTGAAGACAAATCGGGCAGCTTGCAGAAATTTCGCAGCCCGAAGTTCGAGCCCAGGGCCACGGTGCTTCTGATGCTCGATGGCGGCCAGGATTACCCAGCCAGGGTCGCTCGGCTTCGTCTACAAAACTCCGCAACGAAAGAGGAGTGGACAAGAAATATGACGGCGTACATGCGCGATCGCCGGCTGGCCTTAAAGACGATGAGCGAGCCAGCCATGACAATGAATGTCGAGCACGAAACTGCGAAAAAACGAACACGCAAGAAGTTTATACCAAACGATGAGACAGAGGCTTTTGGGCGAGTGCCTTCTGATGCGATTGTTGAGGTCAAAAAGCGGCCGAAGGCTAAGAAGTTGAGGAAGGGGCTCGTGGAGGATATCTCCTTGACCCAGCCCATTGATACCATTGAACAGTTTGAAGTTAGTGCTGCGCCCACAAATGAAGTTCCAGCTGGCGTAAATGCAGTTTCGACGCGCAAACAGCAAAGTTACTCTGGAAGAGAATCAGGGTTTAAGCACTTGCATTCAGATACGCAATCTCACGCGGAAACTATTTTGCGTGTTCGGAAAACTTCCAGAGGCTCCGAGCTACCATCTCAGCCGCGTATGTCTGCTTCCAGTCAAAGGCGATCCTGGTCAAGTGTGCCTCAGCTGCATTCCTTAGAGGACGATCAGCCCCTATTTGTGAACCAGAGTTTCGGCCGTCGAAAACCCGTCAACTTGCGTTCTTGGAGGCCCATGAGCACCTTTGCCGTCTGGCGTCAGCAGGAGAATAGCGCTTTGCGAAGTACTTCATGGCTTGCGCCAGATCTACCTTCGAGAGTCCATCTCTTTGACACACTTTCTACTGTCGGAATACAAGATGACCGAAACTTTGAGCGACGAAGTGACGGAGATCCTGATCTCAAGTTGCCATACGCACGCGGCCGACGACGATATTAGGGGACGTATTTTGAGAAACGAGACTCCTTGAACGCAGCCATTCTAGCCCTTCCACAACCGTGTACTCCATGGATCACACATTCAGATACACGCACGAGCGCACGTTCTAGCATTACCTGGAGGAAAACTAAGCGCAGAGCACATGAACACAAACGAAAAATTGCAACTCTTATAAACGATTTTTTTACAATGTTCCACCACAAAGATAATGAGGCTGAAACGAGAAGCTTCGAAAGTCTTTACTACGAAAAGCGTCATTACACGAAGAAATAAGGCTCTGCCGCACCACGACCCTCCACCATAGAAGCTAGCATGCCCAAAAGATTCCAGGGAAATCACGGGTCAGGAAATATATAGGCTTTTCAAAGCCATCCATACGCAGAATTGATGAATAGATTACAATCATTGAAATCAAAAGTTCGTAGAGCACAAATAGGTCTTGGTGTTTTATTCATGTGTCAGGTGTTATGCGTGTGTAATCCAGCGTATGGCCATGCTTGCGCATTCGGCTCAAGGTCGAAAAAAATCGGAAATCACAAAAAACGCTAATGAAGCGCTTCAAATATGGATAATATCATCGAGGGCTTTCACGCGTCGTCCAAGTTTTGGGGTAATCCGTCGCCAGACTGAGTGAACTCATGCCGGTTTTACTGCACACAGATCATCTGATTAATCTGCTTTTCGTCGCCAGAGACACGCTTCTCAGAGACTTCTAAACTATCAAATATTATCATTTGCAGGAAAAGACAATAGGTCCTTATATTTGCTAAAAGAAGGTCAGCTAAAGTTCATTTTCGCGAAAAGAAGCCTTATTCTCTAATTTTTCTTCACATTAATCTTTCTGTTGACACCATCTCTCACCCAAAACCAGCTCTTCTCAGCCATGGCCAGTCTAGACCATATTGTTACGCTCAGGATCCCATTTGAAAACGCCCGGCAGGCGCAGATTGCTCGCAATGCCATCGCAGTGGATCCCGTGTTGAAAAAAGATGAAATTTCGGTGGATTTTACCGCAAGTGATGCCACCTTGGTGGCCCGTTTTGCTGGCGTGAGCGACCGCGTTATTCGGGTGGCTGTGAGCAACTCAATCGACAACATCAAGACCATAATTGAAACCATCGACGAGTTCGATGGCGAGAAGGACACCGTTTTCACACAGTGAGAGTGTTTTGCCTCGATTTAGCGCATTGCTGCTTTTCCCGTGTTGATCTTGACAGATTGTGTTTACATCCCTGTGCTGTCCTACCATTTACATCAACATGCATGAAGTGCGGAGAAATTAATCACAAGGATTGTATACTTACGGAGTTTCCTCAGTTTCGAGCTGAGATCGGCATGCTTATGATCACGGGGACCATATATTGATTTTCGTCAAGATTTGGAGTATACCCGAGGCAGAGAAACCGATACGGTCGAATATTCATTGAAATGCTTAATGCTTGAGATGCTCGAGACGCGCTTGTCTAGGTGGCACTGCTTGTTTTGAAAGCGATTTCGATGATCAATTTGGGCATTTTTGCATGAGACTTGATGCCGCTCTTGGCTTGGTCTTCGTATCTCCACTGAGGTCGTTGCCAATCAGAGACATCTTCATCAGAATTAGTAGAGCCACGATCAGACGTATCCGGCACACTACTGCTGGTTTTTTTTTTTTAAAAAAAAAAGCGTTGTCACCAAAAATGCTCCTAGTTGATCTTTTGTCATATCGTGGAGTCGACTGCACCGAGCTAGGCTACTGAGGTCTCAATACACTCTCCCATCAAGTGATAAAGGATAAAGTGGCTATGATAGACAGAATCACGGGCTGTAATATTGGCAAGTATTCAAAGAATTAATAACAAGAGCATACTTTTCGAAAATGTATCTAAAAGGAAAATTAGAATCGATCATCATTAATCGGTGTTCCGCTTCCGGCTCACGGTTTCCATCGCGTAGTACGTAATGTGCCAGTGCTCTCACGCACAGGCCCACGCATCTCTCAAAGCCTCATTTTAATCAATCCATCAGTCAAACCCCAACAAGATAAGCGAGAGAACCAGGTTACTGGGTTATTTATTTATTCAGTTGAACTCTCGGAAAGCATGTATCGGCAAGCCAGGGCATTGCCGTTCAGGCGGCACCTCTTCCAGAGACTTGCCAAGGGCCCGTTGAGGGAGGAAAAAGATACGAGGCACCATGAGTACTCGATCACGCCCGAGACTTTTGCGTTCAAAGTGAACAACGATTTGCAGCGGCAGCCTAGGCGATCAGGCCCAAATTCAAGGCCCGTCACGAAGTCCGAAGTAAAAGATACGTCTGCCTCAGCACACCCATATCAGGAACCGGCCCCGTCGTTGAATGTGATAGACAAAATGTTTCGAGGCGCCACGAACTACCCGTTTGACAAGCAGACGCCGCAGGAGGTTTTTGATAAGTACCCTTCAACAAATCTGGCGCGGTTGGCGCGGATGAAGCATCGGCCAAGAAAGACCAAGATGCTCGTGCTGGACTTCATAGAGGACTCGCTATATAACCCTCATTATGGGTACTTTTCGAAGGAAGTCGAAATTTTTCACACAGAAAAGCCGTTCGACTACAATAACATCGAGGACGTGGATCAGTTTATGGAAGAATGGCAAACGGCTTATACCAGGTACGATCGGGCGGAGAATGGCAACTTTTCCGACACCAGACCAAAAACCACACAACTCTCTGCTATTGAAAAAGAGCCCACACTTGCCCCGAGTCCGCAAGACTCGAAAATGGCCAAGTATGCGAAGATCGTGCGCACGCAGGATGTTGTGGCCACGGGCGATTTGCCCCAGCTGAAGAAATCCGTTCAGTTATGGCACACTCCCACAGAGCTTTTCTCACCATACTATGGCGAAGCCTTGGCACGATACATCATTGTAAATTACAAGCTCAATGGGTGCTATCCATACGAAGACTTGATCATTTATGAGATGGGGGGCGGCAACGGCACGTTGATGTGCAACGTGTTGAGCTACATCCAGAAAACCGAGCCCGATATCTACGCACGCACACAATACAAGATCATTGAGATCTCGCTACAATTGGCGGCAAGACAGTTCTCTCTGGCGCTTAACCAAAAATTGATTCTGCGTGGCTTGGACTCGCGGAAGCTCGAGATCATCAATAAGTCCATCTTCAAGTGGGATACCACCGTTGATCAGCCTTGTTTCTTCATCGCTTTGGAGGTTTTTGACAACTTTGCTCATGATATTGTGAGATACGATGCGCACACCGGTGAACCTTATGAGGGCCACGTTCTCGTGGATGCCGAGGGCGATTTCTACCAGTTCTACACGCCGCAATTGAGCCAGTACACGGACGCGTTTTTGCAGTTGCGTGAGAATGGAGAATCTCCCATCTTGCCTCAGGTGGAATCTTTCCACGGTAATCTCAAAAAGTTGCAGAGCATGATACCTTTCTTCACAGCCAAGGACAAGATTCACCCGCTCCTTCATTCGACACGTAAGTTGGCCTGGACAAATAGATTTTTCCCGTTAAAAGACAATTTGACGCCTGGCGAATTTGTGCCCACTCGTCTCTTGCAATTCTTTCAAATCCTTAAGTATAGGTTTCCGCACCACTCCTTGATCAGCTCCGACTTTCACAGCTTGCCCAACACCATGCCTGGCTACTATAATGCTCCTGTGGTACAGACAGTCATCAAAGACCAAATGGTGGATGTGTCCACGCACATGTGTCACCAGGGCTATTTCGACATCATGTTTCCCACGGACTTTGACCTTGCATCAGATTTGTACACTAAATGCACCGGAAAGTTGGCCAAGGTCGAGCTGCACCGCGAATTCCTTCACCAGTGGGCAGATATCGACGCAACGACGACGAAAAAGGGCGAAAACCCAATGTTGGACTTCTACAAGAATGTGAGCTTCATGACCAGCTAGAAAAACCTGTAAATACAAGCGCTGCACAAATCAATATTTATCCATGAAATACAATCTCGATCTGCACTTTGACATCGAACGTACCGTGCTGCCTCTCAGCATTGGTGAATGCGTCTGGAATTTCTTCTGAAGCTGATTTAACCACCCTAGGTTACAGAGAAAAAAGTGACTTCACCTTGAGAAACCCCCGTGATGCGGAGTCAAAGACGGTGCTGCTCAAGATTTTGCATTCACGACAGACTTTACCGATCGTGACGCCGCCCCACAGTTCAAAACTCAAAAGAAAATGCGTCATCGTTGTCAGCATACCGTCGATGCGTGCAATAAAGTGGTCCGTGAGCTTCGCACATTCGTCCGAAATGCTGCGAAGGTACAACTCACGTGAGGACGATTTAACAATGATCTCAGGCATTGCTGACGGTTCCATAAACATTGAGCGCTTGAACGCATGGAAAACCTGAAATGCATTTAAGGTGAAGCCCAAACCAATTCCGATTGAAAAGCTGCACAAAAACCATAGCGTCTCGCGATTTACAGAAGAAAGACCTGCGACCGAGTCGTCCGTAGACCCACTCACAAAGAACTCTCTCATTGAGTCCATCAAAACACGCATGTGGCGCAAGCTGTTAGATAATCGCAACGGATCAACGGCATTATACTCCGGCGAATACACCATCTCATTGCGAATGACCCTCTCTATATTCTTGTAATCAGGCTTCACAATGGATCCACTCACGGTCTTCTCCATTGAAGTGCCAATTTCCAGACATGTTCTAATATCTTCAGAATTCGATCTGGCTGCATTTGAGTAAGACGCACTCGTTCTTTTGGCCAACTCTTTTTCTATCAAGATTTTGAGCTTTTTTAGGAAAACACTGCTTCTTAATGAGGTAGCTTTTATGCTTTGATCGGGACGTAAGTGACGAATTATCTCGAAGAGATTTTCAAAGTAGTTTGACGTCAACAAGTTCACCACGGTGAAGGATGGCAATCTGTCATCACCTCTCTTTTCAGCCAATAACGCAACAAGAATGGCTACCCACTTACACCCGTCATTGATCGCAAGAAGAACGTCAGAGTTTTTAGCTAAAGTGACCTCTTCGGCCAATGGGCGTCTCTCGAGAGCGATTCTAGAAATGCTAATACTAGAAAAGGAGGCGCCCAGGCCTTGAATAAAATCCATCATATTGTTAATCTCATCTGATAGGCACTTTTCTGTGGAGCTCACTATTGTAAGCTGTATCGGACTTAGCTCATCGGTAAGATGCATCCGTGGCATTATGAATGTTTGCAGCAGATCAGTCCGCACTGAGGAAAGTCTTTGGGAATTGCTTGAGGCTATAGTGGGTCTGCCGCCGTCGGCCTCGACGCCTATTCCAGCCAGGGCGTCCTCGTCCTCATCTTCCTCGTCGGTCTCAAAAAGCAAGACCTGTGGCGACGTTTCGCTTCTAGCCGAAGGGACAAGCACAAGTGACTCTGGGTGAGCATCCTCGTCTGTGGAATTGGATAATATGGACGCGCTTGCGGGGCGTGACGTGTTGCAGGTGAATGGGGACAGGATGCGAAACAGTCTTGCCACGTCCTGAAATGACGAGAAGTTGATTGACTGCCATGACAGAAATGCCGACAACGAGTCCTCAATCACCGGACTATGTGAGCCTTGTTCCAGTTTATGGTCGTTCGAAGCGTCATGCGTGGATAAGGCATGTGATTCACCTTCTCGAGCGGGGTGCGGCTGACGCGGTGGCAGTGCGCATTCAAGAAGCGGGTCTGTGAGAGTGTTGTAAATCGAGTGATGTGACGAGAGAAGCCTGCGAAGAGCCGCCGAGGATTCAGGAGACCGCGTTGAATCTCGATTCATGATTCAATCAATATATGAATGTACGGGTCTGATGCCTTTTTAGTGTTTGTAATTTCTTTGAGAGTTAAAAGTGACAGCTGCTGATAAGCGCTGCTCAAGGGTCGGTCGCGATAAGGGTGTCACGACACGGTATATCCAGGGCAGGTGAGGACCAACTAGAAAATCGCAATAATCCCGAAAAAAAAAGCAGACTGGTGTATGAATAGATTCTCAATTGAGTTTTTGATGGCTGTGTTAGATCAGATCTTGGTGATATTGGAAATGAAGATTGTGAAACAGGAAAAGGGAGTCGCTAGCGGTGGCAAGGATCCAGGATTCAGGAGCGGGGAGAGATAACGTGATCATAATGCAAGCCACCACGCGAGCGAGGGGGCGCGAGCCGCACCCGGACCACACTGCAGTATGAAAGATGAAAGACACAGTGCAAAAGAAAAGAGTGCTAGCAAAGTCGATGAAACAAATCGTAAATGAGTGATTTTTCTTTCCTAATAAAAAAACTAATTGCTAGTGAACAGGTAAAATTTATGACATACACACAATGATCTGCGGGCTTGACGCATGCTGGTTTGACCACTGCCATGTTATTAATTTTAGTTCATTATAATTAGTGAGCGCGGTGCGTGTTTGACATACTGGGCTCGAGTCGTCAAGCTGGCATCAGAATCAGATACGTAGTGTAACAGCGCGCGATATTTCCGAAACTGTAGAGTTGGAGAATGAAAAAAATGGACATTTTCAAGTAATATTTATCGAAGCGCTCTTTGTGTGAGCATCACTGCAAAGGAAGCTTGCTGAATAGCGCATACTTCGAAAGCCTCACTTTGAGTAAAATTCAATAGACCCTAGCAGTAAACAGATACCTGCCATACATTGCATTGCGGATGCCACATATCCGGAACACAGGACTGTGCGCATGTCAGGTCTTGGTCAAATATGTCCAATGTGTTTATAAGCCCTCGATTCTCGCGAGAGCACATAGTCATGTTGAAACTAAACGACGATTTATTCACGGTGTTTTAAATAAATTCTGGTTTAAAGTGAAATTGACTCGCAAGATTACAAACCATGTGCCATCAAGCAGCTATTGAACGGTGTTGCTTTCGGTTGCGGCCACATCATGAGAACAGCACTGTTTCCCGTCCGATCAACGTTAGTTAAGCCTCATAGAGCCATACTGAGTAGTGTAGTGGGAGACCATATGCGAAATTATGGTGCTGCAATCTTTTTTTCTTTTTTTTCTTTCCATTAGTCTCTTTACCATTTATATCGAATTCTCCATGGGGGCTTGACATGCGCAGGTGAAGTTCAAACTAGCGAGTTATTCCGCGGTTGACAGAACGCGGAATTGCGCGCGCGAGATTACCAAATTGGGCTTATTTGCTACTCAACACCGGTCCCTGGCCGATGTTGCCTTATTTTGGTTGCAAGCCTATGGATTAAAAAGCTAATAATTGTGAAAATTAAAGAAGATTTCAAGAAAAATTGGAACAGAGCTCATTTTCACAAAGTGGCTCTAAAGAGTGTTACGCGCTCGCGTGTTTTTTTTAGTTCACCTTGTTGTAAATTACGACAGTAGCGTGTCTTCGAATACGTTTCGCACTCCGCCTGCTCCTTCGTATCGTAAAGGGTTGATTTGTTTCGTGAATAGTCGTCATACTTTGATATGATTTCCCAATCCATCAAGCAATAATAACAAAAACGTGCTCATGATGCGTTTAGGTAGTGATGCTGAGTGTCTCCTTTGCCCGAGCGCAGGGCTTTACAGCACATAAGCTGTCCGGGCTACTTTTACCGCAAATAAAAGACTCAATTAGCCCATCAGCCGTGAAGCCAGAGTGGCTGTCCCAGATAAGCATTGGATATGCACCATCCAGAAGTTCTGTTATGCTTTGCCGTAGAATGAAACAACCGTGTCACATGCTGGAAACATGTATCTATTAATTCTCCCTTCTCAACACATTGAATCTCCAAGTTTACACCGAGATGCTCAACACTGATTGACAACTCGTCTTGCTCATATTACATCAGATTATTGTCGGCTTACCAACTTGCGTTTGCGCCACCAAATTGGTTTGTGACGCCAACCCGCGATTCTTAAGTTCCCCTCTAAAGTTCCAAAATTTGTGACTACCGTCGAACAAGACAACCCTGTCACATGGGTCAGACTGCAGCCCGAGCTAGGTTTGCGTACAAAAGTTATACATTTGCATCGAACTATAAATCTCAAGAAATCGCAAAGAAATCATATTGCAATGATTTGCATTCCGCGTAAGTTAGACGACATGCATCCACCAATTCAACCTTATCGTATTACGCGAAGCCACGAAGTATGTTTACCCTTGGCGTGTTTGCCCCACGTTGTACGACAAATCGTAGCGGTTTTACCTCCTATGAGCTTGCCAGGTCAGAATCTCATTATTTGTCAAAGGACATACTAAGCGCCAAAATGCGCAACCCCGGTTCCAGAATGGGAACTAGCGCACCTATAGCAGCATTACAGGTGTCTAGCGCCGCGCCCTAGCCACTAAGCCCATTCGGTTGAACGCGTTTTACGAGTGTACGATGAGTATCAAAGTGTCACCAAAAAAAATCGTGCAGCGTAAAGCTTACCACAAAGTCTAGCTCAAAAAGTACAAAGAGTACCATGTATAGCTTAGCCAGTCCTGTATCCTCTCTGGCCGAAAACATGCAAGCACAAATGAGTGATGACGGTTGCATACATCGAAACTGCATGACGTCTGCGCCCTCAGATTTTGGGCAGTGCGCAGTCACTTTCTGCAGGACCGCATTTGCGGAGATCACGACAATTTAGCCGTAGCCAAGCAAATCGCATCTTTCAATTCACACCAGTTTTCTTTCTATAGAAACTTAACCAAAGGATAGAATAAGTTTATATCACGAAAAGAAAAATGTCTGTTCACCAGCCGCCACCGTATTCGCCCATGAATGGGAAACAAGCCGCTGGCCCGGCACAAACAATCCCGCGTGCCATCACCACCACCCTGATTCCAGAGTCGCAACTAAGCGCCTTGAAAGGCTACGATATGGTGTATCTTGTTGATGATAGCAGCCTGATGGCGTGGCGGGAAAAAGTTTCGGGAATCGTGCCGTGGCCTAGCGCGCGTGACGCGTTGGTGTCCTTTAGCAATTTATGTGCCGAATGGGACGAGGACGGGCAGGACTTGTATTTCATAAATCGTCCACAGGGCTATGCGGGGTGCCAGCCTGAGCAAATTGCACAAGCGTTTGATAGCGCGCCGCCGCAGGGACTGACCAATATGGGGCGTAAGCTTCAGCAAATTGCTTATGAGTACTTCAAAGATTTCGACCCGATTCGTACGAAACCGGTCAATGTGATCGCCATTACTGACGGGGAATTTACCGACGACGTGGAAACGGTCGTGCGTTGGATTGTCAAAAACTTGGAGAAACACAATGCGCTTGCAAATTCGTTTGGAATCCAGTTTGTGCAGATTGGCGCCGACGCGAAGGCGAAAAGGCACCTCGAGTATTTGGACGATAACCTCTCAGATCTTCCACGTGACATCGTCGACACCGTGCCATGGCTCGAACATAAAGTTGACGGGCGGGGGTTCGACGGCAAGTACCTCTTGAAGGCAGTTTGTGGCGCAATCAATAAGAAATTGGATAACAACAATATGGACCATCGGAAAAATAAAACAGGGACGGATAACTCAAAGAAACCGAGCAAGTTCCGCAGACTTTTTGGCCGGTCATAGATGGGCGTTGATGGTGTGACGAATCGGAGAGCTTTCAGTTTCTTGTGCCGGTGTCTCAAAACGCTGGGACGATTGTATTAATAGCGTGTTTTCGGGAACAGACTTTAATCTACGACTTTTAATTCTCGCTGGAGGCATGTATCAATATAGATTGATTCTTTATCGAAACGGATGTTGACTGTAGCTACATTGGCTCAATTGACCTTGATAGATAAAGGTGCGATCTTGAAAGGCGTTTTCGTTGAGGTGTATAGATTTTGCGATTGTTGAGAGTTGTGTCATGATGCCATCTGAAAAGAGCTTTCTACAATGTGAATCATCTATTATTTGAGAAGGTTCATTCTTCATTGGGTTAAACAAAGGCTTCACAGAAAAACCAGTATTTTTTGAATAAGAGACCTTTTTTCCTTATGCGGACTGATTGAGTGTGACGAGAATCTGAGCAAATATGAACGAGCCTTGGGAGATTGAACAGCAAGGAAAAAAAAGAAAAAAATATCGGTATTTAATAATAAATCTCAAAGAAACATCAAGATCAGAAATGGGGGTGGCGTATATCTGTCGGCGCCTGAAATAAGTAGGCAAAAAAAATGATCGTCTGCATCCGGCTGCTTTATATGGCCTATAATGATGTTTCAAAAATCAGAAAAGGAAGAAAAATCGGAAAGTGGTACATGTGATTATGGCCTTTCGAGCAAGTACAAAGTCATTTGATCCAAGCAATATGAGAGTGAAATAACGAAAATAATTTTTTTTTTGATATCACGTTCCTTTTCTTGTCCGGCCTCCTCACCACAGACCTGTATCTAGTGTATCCTAGTAAAAAACACCACATTTATGAAAGACCCTATATTTGTGCCCCAGTTATATATAAAATCACCACAAGCTACCCCCATCAATACAAAAAGAAACGCAGCTATTTTCATTTCCAGTCAAATCATCAAATCACCCCCCTGAATCATATACAACTAAAGCCGGACTCCGGTGCCGTGTGCAGTGCCAGCTCTCAGTCTGAGACTCTGAAGCTCTGAACATGCGCGGGCTCCACTGTACGCCGGCCCACGCGCACACGAATCCAACACAGCCTATACCATCATCATCACAATAGTACATACTAAAAGGCACATCCAGCCCATTCATAGCCCGCTCTAGTCTAGTCTCACGCACACATGGTCGCGGACAAATACATCGGGCTCGCGCTCGCGATGCTGTCGCTGTTGGCGATCGGCACGCTGTTTATCATCACGAAAAAGGGCCTCATGGACACGCTGCGTGCAGGCGCCGACAATGCCACGGGCCACCAGTATTTGCAGAACCCGATCTGGTGGGCGGGCATCTTGACCATGGCCGTGGGCGAGGTGGCAAACTTTGCCGCCTATACGTTCGCGCCCGCGATCTTGGTCACGCCGTTGGGCGCGCTTTCGGTGATTATTGGCGCCGTCTTGGCCGCGGTGTTTTTGAAGGAAGAATTGGGCACTTTGGGTAAGATGGGCTGCGCCATCTGTCTCATGGGCTCGGTGATCATCGTGCTCCATGCGCCGCCCGATAAGGAGATCGAGACGGTCGACGAGATCTTGACCCGCGCCACGCAGCCGGGCTTTTTGTTCTACATGTTTGTTGTGTTGGTATATTCGCTCTTTACCATCTACAAGATCGTGCCGAAGTACGGGCACACGAACCCGATGATCTACATCCTGATCTGTCTGAGTGTTGGGCTGATCTCGGTCATGGCCATCAAGGCGTTTGGCATTGCCTTGAAGTTGACGTTTGCAGGCAATAATCAGTTCCTGCACGCGCTGACGTACGTGTTCATTGTGATTGTGGGCTTGTGTATTGTCACGCAGATGAACTACTTCAACAAGGCCTTGGACCAGTTCGACACCTCGATCGTCAACCCGTTATATTACGTGACGTTCACCACGTGCACGCTCGCTGCGTCTTTTGTGCTCTTCCAGGGCTTCAACACCACGTCGTCGATCAATATCATTTCGCTTTTGCTTGGCTTCCTCATCATCTTCTCCGGCGTGTACTTGCTCAACATCTCGCGCAAGCAGCCCGAGAGCTACGACAAGGAGATCTTTGGCGTGCACACAGGAAAGGACATGGGCCCCATGGATAACGGCGTGGGCGGCTTCTCGTCGGTGCGCCGCTCGATGCAGTTGTCACGTGCCGAGTACGACAACGAGGAGACCGTTGGCTTGCGCAGGGTCGACTCGTTTGACATCTCCGATGACGATTCCGACACCCGCCACAGACACTAGGCGGCCGCTTAATAGATGCAGTAGGTGTGTATATATACCGAAGACAAAAAGTTGCAAACAGGCCAGGAAAGATTGGAGTTTAGGGTGTAGCTTGATATCGAAGTGTGCTTTGACGTTTCTGTGGTACTCATTGGGCCGTGCTACAGGAAAATGGCTCTTTCTTGCGTTTGTGTGGTGGCCACAAAGATACTGCCTGGGGCTACTTCAGGGTTTGAACTTCCACAGTATTTTTGAAGCTGGCAGACTGGGTCTCGTGTGAAATTCGGGGTAATTTGGTCAATTTGGACATTCTGTCAGTCGATCCGTAATTTATTTACGACAAATCGTGTTGCATTTGCGGGTACCAACCTCAAAACTGACGAGATAGGAGTAAACAGGTGTTTGTAGCTGCCAAAATTCATGACTTGAAGAAACTCATCCGGAGATTTATCACAATGGTCAGGAAAAGAAAAAACAGTCAGAAAAATAAGCCTTGACGGTTATGGTGGAGATGTGGTATTTGAGTTCCCGCCAGTCCGGGCCGAAATATGATCCCGTGATATTCTTCACGGAAATTTCTCCAAAACCGTAATGTGATTTTTTTTCAAAAATGCCTTTTTTCCATTTCCAGTCATAAGCCTCGAATAAACAGAAGTGTAGCTCCGAATGTGATATTGGCCACTGGCCTCTCTGAATGCCAGTCATGGCCCTGCATAACTCAAGTAAAACATTACCCAATCTGAATTTTTTTTCTTATTTTGCTAATCCCGATTTTTGCTTGTCTCGAAGAAACAAAAGTGCCATCTACTATCAGTAATGTATATTATCTGCAGCCCGTGCTTCCATTTGTCGTTATCTATACCACTAAATGTCCAGTGTGGGAGGCCGCGAGCCTTGGCTGGCTATTATGAAGCCCTTTGCTTTTTTCAAATCGAATAAACAAAAACTTGACAAAGTAGCTTCATCCACTTGTTGAGTGTAGTGTTGATAAATACTACAGTATAACTATCGCCCAAAAAACCTGCCCGCAGCCGTGCATCCAGTATCAGTTTTTTCTCTCCTGATGGTATGGATAACATCTGGCCATGTCAGCTTTATTGTCTCGAAAGCAAGAAAAAGACAATTTTTTGCTCGCAAAAACAAATCTTTTGTGTGATTTGAACTTTTCGGGGATTTCAACAAATGTGTGCCCCAGTTTTTTGAAAAAGGTCAGTGAGACCTGTTTACAGTTGGACCTGTTGATAAAGATCTAGGTGAGAGATGGACCCTGACTATACTTCTCAGGAGCTGTGTAAGGAAAGGTCCACACACTTAGACAGCTCTGATATCAAGTAAACCCGAAGTTCACGGTCGTTTTTGTCTTCGGTCCAACTAATATAAGTCTTACAAACATGTCTTTTTGGCATTCTGAGGTCACTGATAAGTTATAATCCATCGGCATTCTGGACTGCACATAGAGATCTCACACTACTCAAAATATCCTTCTTAAGCCACCATTTTTCGAAACCCAGCCGAGTCAAAGTGAATCCGCTTGCTCTCTACACACTCGTGCTTTCACAATTCTCCATAATTAGCTGATGCAAGGCAGGATAATCATATCCTAATATGGTCTGCCTGTCAAACTGGCGTCTTGCGAGACCAGCCCGCGCGGTGTCTATACAGGCCACTGCTGTCTACAGGTTATCGGCCCCACAGAATCGGTAAAGTTCCCAAAACCCATTAATTTTAGTGATACCTCATTGATCATTAAATCATGGGCGCCAATCTATCACTACTAGCCCCGAACGCACACACGGTCGCGCTTCGCTCGTACGTGGACGTGATTCCAGGGCTCAAATTCTTGGAGGTGAAGAATAATACGCGGTTTCTCAAAACGATAACTGCATTCGACGCCAGCACGGGCCAATTGGTGGTGATTAAGTTATTTGTAAAGCCACCGCAGGCTAGCGTGAGGCTCCATGAAATCACAGATCTTTTGGCGGAAGAATCGGCGCTTTTGGCGCCCTACGCTAACATGCTAGTGTGGCGGAAGGTGGTCGAAACCGATTCCGCCGGGTACTTGATCCGACAGATGGTCAAGACAAATCTCTACGACCGGCTTTCGCTCCGGCCGTTTTTGGCGCCCGTTGAAAAATGCTGGCTCGTGTTCCAGATGTTGAAAGCGGTCGAATTGCTCCACGACGACCTCCATGTCTGCCACGGTGACTTGAAAACAGAGAATTTCCTCGTATCGAGCTCGAATTGGCTCGTTCTTGCGGATTTTGCCCAACACACGAAGCCGGTATATTTACCTGACGATAATCCGAGTGAATTCGTGTTCTACTTCGATAGCTCGAACCGCAGGGCATGCTATGTGGCGCCCGAGAGGTTCTACAACAAGACAGGCTCGTTCAAACTACTAGAAAACCGCAAAAACTGGAAATTATCACCCACGGCTGACTTATTCTCGCTAGGATGTGTCATAGCAGAGCTATACATGGACGGTGAGCCGCCCTTTTCGCTCTCAGACTTGTACAGGTACAAGAAGGGCGATCTGGAGCCCAATCTTTCCGGGATTTCTGATCTCGACGTGCAGAAAATCGTGAAAAACTTGATCTCTCTAGATCCAAACGAACGCAGTCTGGCCCTGCAAATTCTAGCAGCATACCGTGGTACGTTTTTCCCAGAATACTTCTATAACTTCCTTTATGATTTCATGACGCAGATGAACACGGCGAAAAGCTTTGTTGTTGAGAAAAATGAGGATAACGTGAGTGCCAGCGATTTGCGGATCGAGTCAATATATTCGTCGTTCGATAAGATCGTCGATGTACTCGGTTTTGATTATAGTCAAGCACCACAAATAATCGACCCCTCAACACCATATCTCAGGCTCAATCTCAAAGGAATGCCCGCAAATTACACGGTGACAGGACATCATTCGAAAACGGTTCCGAAATACACATCTGAAAGCAGTTCTCAGGGCGCGTTGATTGTGCTAGATACCGTGTTCTCATTGGTTAATACCATACGACGCCCCGCCAACAAAAGAAAGGCCTGTGAACTCATTTTGGCCCTTTCGGAACATATTAGCGACGAGGCGAAGTTGGACCGCTCACTCCCGTATTTGTGCGGTTTTCTTGATGAGTTTGTCGAGAAAGCATCACAAGATATAGGGACGCTGGAATCTGACCCATCCCACTTCCCTCAAGTCCCTTCATTCTCGGCTACCGTCGCCAGCATCTCGCTAATTGCAATGACGAACCTTTTGGAGACTTGCCTGAGTATCAACCCGATCAACGCTCATGTTTTCCCGGACTTTATATTCCCAAAGCTCAAGAGTCTAGTTTTTCTCAAATGCGCGCTGAAGGAAGAGTTGAATAGCGTCAAGGCAACACTTTCTTCATGCCTCCCTCACTTAACAACTATTTCAGAGCGGTTTATGGGGTTTGCTTCCGCAATCACAGATACTACAGGTGAACTAGGAAGAACCTCGGGCCACATCGTTGGCGCGGTCGCTGCACGGTGTGAAAATGACGTGAAGGATATCACAGAAGCGCTTTTAACGGATCCGAGCGTGAATGTCCGAATCCGGTTGATCGGCAACATTCTCCCTGTGTGCCAGTTTTTCGGCGTGGACAAAACCAATGATATCATCTTGCCACATTTGATCACCTACTTGAACGATCCCAGCTACCAGCTCCGGCTTGCGTTTTTGACGTCCGTCAAGAACATCGGCGAGTTTATTGGTGTGTTGGCCTTCGAGCAGTACCTTTTACCTTTGTTGGTGCAAACGCTCGGAGATCACGAGCCATTTATTGTTTTGAAAGTCTTGGAAATCTTTAATCACTTTGTCTGCGAGCAGCTTATCAACCCAAAGGCCCAATTCAATGCTCTTTCAATCTACAAAGAGCTACTTTCAAACACGCTCATGCTTTTGCTACAGCCAAACGAGTGGATCCGGCAATCCGTCATTTTCTTGATTCTCTCGATCTCGGAAAACCTTCTGGACGCAGACAGATTCTGCTTTTTGTATCCACTCATCAAGACCTACTTATCATACGATATTGCAGAGATATCCTGGGAGCGCCTCTACCCATGCTTGACGAAACCGCTTTCACGACAAGTTTTCGATATGGCATTGACTTGGCTTTCCAAATCGTCTGACAAGTCGCTCTTTTGGAAACACTCAGGTGTATCTGTGTATAAGAGCAACGGCAAAAGAAAGCTCGTGACCTATTCCAAGGATATGGGCAAGTCCGTCTACCTAGGAAAAAGCTCGGCCAATAGCCTTGACTCTGGCGACAAAAACACTGTCGGAGAGGCTCCGCTTTCGCACACGGACCGGCAGTGGGTGCTCAAGTTGAAGTCAATCGGTATGAGCGAGACGGAGTTGTGGAAAATTTCCGCCCTTCGAAAGTACCTCGCGGGGATAAGTCGATCTGGCGTATACACCGAATCTGGAGATCCAAGAAATTTCGAGCTCGCCACAAATGTGAACATCCCACCTTTGAACATATTTTGCGAGGTGAGCTATAAGTCCGAGCCCATGGTGGGACGCCAGAAGGGTACAGTTTTCAGCTTAAAGCCCCTGGATTCCTCATACCAAAAGAGTCTAGCCGAGAGTGTTTCTGGATCCTTACCCTTATCACACGGAGCCAAAGCCAGTGCATCTTTGCAAACAAACGAGTTCAACATCTTCGCAGAATTGAATCCCACGATTGCAGAAAGTAATCTGGCCACCCATGTAAATCGTCATCACGATCAAAAAAAGGGACAGAAAGTCACACACAGAGTGTTCTCCGTGGATGATGAACGGATCATTTCTGCCACTGTAAAACACAACTTCGGGGGCACAAACCCGCACATTGTTTCGTACTTGAAACATATAGACCTCAAGCCGTCTTTGAATGACTTTGCCGAGTTTGGGCCCACCATCAAAGGGCAGATGGAAAACGGATCACCGCAGAAAACGACCGTGGACGTAACGGGGATCCAAGTCGCGCACATAAACACCAACTCAAATCCCAAAACAATCGAGGCAGTCACGAAACTCGCGGTGTGCCCGTCGTCGGAATTTTTTGTTAGTGGGTCAGAAACCGGCGCGTTGAAAGTGTGGGACACGTCCAAATTGGAGTCCGTGTCTGCGAAAAACGCCATGCTCTCATTGGATTTGGGCAAGGAGATCACAGATATCGTCTTTATACCTCAGCGTTTCGTTTTTGGTGTGGCAACATCCGATGGTCAGATCCGTCTTTTCCGCGTGCACGTGGTGAGGGGAAAGAATCGGAAAATCATCCGGTACGCGAAATTGGCAATGATCCGGATCTTCAAAGTTGAAACTGGATATGCGAGAAGCATTTTGTTCTCCACCGCAAACTTTACCCTGCTCTTGGTGGTTGCAACCAGTGCAAGCAGTGTGGTGGCCTTTGACATCATAAAGACGAGCCTGGTATTTGAGCTACAAAATCCGCCTCAGTACGGGATCCCGAATACATTCGTCATTTCAAAGTCAAGCTCTTGGTTGCTTTTGGGCACATCAGAAGGAGTCCTTTGTTTCTGGGATCTCAGGTTCGGCATTTTACTCAGATCATGGAGAGTCGCAACGGACCAGATGAGCGAGGCGAGCACGGAAATAAAAAAATTGGTGACGGTTTCGTATGCGGCCGGCCCGAGCTCGCCTGATTCGCAGTATTTTGCAATGATTGGAGGGGATCAGGATGTAACCATATGGGAAGTCCCATCCTTTGAATGCAGAGAGATTTTGAGCTCTCATCAGGGTAGCCCGAAGCTCATAAAGTACACTCTACAAAAGTTGGGCAATACCAAGACAGACTCAGCAGAAAATGCCTTGGCCAAGCTCAGTTTGGACATTGATCTGGTGCAGACCAAAAGCAACACTTCGTTGGTTTACGCGGATTTTGCAGGCACTGACTTTGCTAGAGATGGATTGATCGTCACATCAACGAACGACAATCGTGTGATATCATGGAATCTCAATGACGTTAGTAAATCTACACTGTTGCTGGCTGCCAAACCCCATTTCACGAAAAGCAAAATCAGTCTGACGCTAGCAATCAGCTATGAAAAACCAGCGTCTCAAAAAACTGAGACCACCGCTCGGAAAGTCCCCATTGTTCACGACACAATCAACGACATTGTCGTGGTGTCACATCCGTACCCGATGATTGTGGCCGCGGAACGGAACGGCTCTATTCGTGTATACAAGTAGGGAAGAGCCCGGATGCGCGGGGTCCTCATTGTCTGGAAAGGTTTGTACAGAGGTGTTTGCAGCCCTTCACCGAAACCGTACAATGCCGTTTGACGACAAATTGGGAATGCAGATTGCCCTTGAGGAGGCAAAGAAAAGTTTGGCCGAGGGCGGAATTCCTATTGGCGGAGCCCTTATTCATGAGGATGGCCGGATTTTGGGCCGCGGCCACAACATGCGGATCCAGAAAAACTCTGCCACTTTACACGGCGAGATTTGCACGTTGGAAAATGCCGGCCGCTTGCCTGGCGCGGTGTACAAAGATTGTACAATGTACACCACTTTGTCGCCCTGTGACATGTGTTCCGGTGCGTGCATCATGTATGGCGTGAAGCGGGTTGTTTTGGGCGAGAACGAGAACTTTGTGGGTGCCGAGGACTTGGTTAAATCTAAGGGTATCGAGGTGGTCAATTTGGATGATGCAGAGTGCAAGAAAATCATGGCAGACTTCATCAAGGCCAGGCCAGAGGATTGGTTTGAGGATATTGGGAAGTAAGGGCGATACACGCACGTAGATAGGGGGATAATGGGCGTTAAAGGAAGATGTTTGGTGAATTAGAGGTAAAAAGGGACTGTGTTTAGACAAGTGAATAACGGAAGGAGTCGATTTGACTTGTTTCGTATCTCATGTTCTCATCAAGAACTGAGTACGGTCAAAGCTACCCGAGCATTAATGAGTCATAAGGACTCACAACATGTTTACTGAAATCTAGACATGGAATCCTGGAAAAAGGCACTTCGTAACTGCAATCCGTGCTAAAAAAAGGGTCATTCATGAGAAAACAAATCTAAATCCATATCGTAGATTATGCTTGGCACACTTCCCGATCTGATTGGTGTAGAGTCTAGTGGCTCGCACGCTTCCCGTCTGCCGTCTGAGAGTCTAAGAGTATGGTATACTCAACAAGCATGGAGATAGAAAGTATCGAAATTTTGATGGAAACCAAAAGAAAAAAAAAAACACTTTACAAAGAATTGAGCTGAATCAAGCACAAACTAAAATTTTCTAATTCATATTATTACTTTCCCCCGATGTTTCCTACCTGAATGGTTTCTACGGGACGGATCTCCTATGCCTCGCGGCCAGTGCTATACGGATATATAACTATGCATTTCTACAGATATTAATGCATGAGTGTGATTCGCTCGAAATTTCGGAAGAATAACTGAAGAGCCAGAATTTCTGATCTAGCACTTCAGAATGGTTTAAATACATAAATATTTACGGAGAATCATACTGTTGTAGCTCGTCTCGCCACCATGCATTTGTATTGACTCTCCACTTTTGAGCATCGCGTATGTACAAATCGCTGAATGATACTGTATCCGTTGTACAGTGAGACCTGCCTATAAGGATCTTGTTTAGCAAGATAAACCTAACTTTATTGTTGAAATTCCGTTTTAGATCTTTTTCCCATACTAATATGATTAACCTTTGTTTTTGGCATATTTCACGGTTTTCAAAAAAAAATGGTTTTAAACAGCAGATGGAGCGAAAGGCTCCTACCCTGTTGAAGACATCAATTTGGGGCTCTCGGGGACTCGTGTGACCCGCCTACATTCTTGAAGCTTTGACACAAGTAAAGCATCCCTCGGACCCCTTTCTGTGTGCGAGGTGGCTGTCGTGTATGGTGAAAACAATGGCATTCAGAGATCCAAGTCCAACGCGTGGATGGATGCATGTATCTGATGGGGCCCGACACCCGAAAGGGTACGTGAATTAGCTGGAAAGGACCTTTTCAAAGAATCAGGGATTTTGTCGTTGAACTCACATTGTTACTGGTTGCAAGAAAACGAGTGATTAGCGAGTTACTCCTACTGTTCTGTTCCCAAATCTTTGTAATACACGCTCTCTGGGTGCATTCACAGGTCCAATGCGAATGCATGGAGGACAATACCTATTATGATGGAATGACTGCAAACGATTGGTCCGCACGTTGGTGATGACCGGATTGTTACATCGCAATAGTTGGGCGAGCTACAGTGACGAAGAGAAGCGGACGAACGTAAGCCGTTAGGAATCATGGGAATTCGCAAAGCAATTTAGTGGAGAACTAAGGCGTGGATCATGATGCCTAAGGACATCGTCAATAGGTGCTGGCGGAAGTCTAGGCTTTTCTCTCCCACTGTTGTCAGTAGCTGATTACATCTATAAACATTTTGGGGGTTGCTTTAGATGAGAGCGAGACTAACGTTGTTTCAGACGATACGTCTGGGATGGGTTGATACTCAGACTTTTTTTTGCAGCCACACCTTAGCAACCTCAGAGTAATTGCAAGGTACATTGACCATCTTCTAGCAAAAATCAGGGAACGGGATGCTAAGTTTCTCGCCGCTAAAATTGCGTCTCTACTAACTCGCCAAGTTGACTTTTGTGCCTCCTGATCAAATTTGTTTTCCAGAAGGAAGAAATCGAATTTTGTTCTTGAAGACTTTTCAAAATAATCAGAGAACCTGTACACCATTTTCTCTCCCTTTAATAGGATAACCTGGTTACTATCGTAATTTTTGCCAAAAAGGAAGGATCCTTATAAGCAGGTCTCACTGTATTTCGTATTGATATACAGGAAAGAATGAAAATTTGTCTCTATAACGTCCATAAAAAAACACAATAAATAAAATTACGTCCTAATTGCAGCTAGTGTCCCTAAGCGCGTCAATGGCGAGGTTCGAGAGCCAGTGCTCAGAAACAACCCTCGGGTTTCAAGAGACAGAACCCCGAGAAAAACATGCTTAGATATGAAACCGATCGACACTAATATAATAGTAGATTGTTGACAAACAAAAGCTTTATGTTCTTCTTATCCATTCAATTTGTGGTAAATGATATATATCAAAGAAAACTCAATTCACATCACTGGCCTGAGTCGTAACTTATATGGGTGTGCGAGAGAGCCCACCAAGTGCTCATAGTGATCATGCTCATACTCATACTAGTCTCCAGTGCACACCATCTCACTAGAGACATTTCCACACCGCATCATTCACACCGAAAACAGGCCAATTCTGGGTCCAGATTAGATCAATCCGTTCTGGGAATTCTCGAGTTTTTATAAAAACCCTTTTTTGGTGAAATTTTATCGGTCCTACCCACTTTTCATATCCCATCGCTCGCCACATTGCCTTATACAGTATGGACAAGATCAGTGAGAGTGCCTTTAGCGAGCTCCCGGCGGCTGAGCCCGTCAGCGAGAACTCGTCGTTACTCACCGTGATTGTGGACCTTAGCCCACGCGCATGGCACGCCGTGGCACCGCAGGCGCTGCTCCAGGAGACCATGAAGCTGCTTTTGGTGTTTTTGAATGCGCACTTGGCGTTGAACAACAGCAACCAGGTCGCAGTGGTGGCGCTGCTGCCGCTCGGCTCACGGTTCCTCCACCCGAGTCCCGGCGGCCGATATGAGGACGAGAATGGGACTCGCGAGGCGGAAAATGGCGCCGAACAAGATGGGCCGGATAAACGTTCTTCCGGCGCGGCCCACCTCATAAACGACGGCATGTACCGCCAGTTCCGCGTCGTCGACACCGCCGTGCTCCTGGAACTCAATAACGAGTTCCAGCGGCTCGAGAGCCGCCCTGAGCAAGCGCTCTCGGACGCCTCCACGCTCCTGGGCGCGTTGTCAATGGCGCTCACCTACACCAACCGCATGTTACACTTGGACCAGCTGATCGTGACCACGCAGGCGCTGGCAATCACGGCTACAACTTCCGCAGTCAATTCGGCCACCGATACAACGGCCCACGCGGGCCCTGCGCTGGCCACGGCCATGGACGCTCGCATTCTTATCGTGTCCGCCAGCGACACGCACGACACTAACTATATTGCGGTGATGAACGCGATTTTTGCCGCGCAAAAGATGAAGGTGCCCGTAGATGTGGCCCGCCTTGGCCCGCACGCATCGCCGTACCTCCAGCAGGCTGCGGACGCCACGAAAGGCGTGTACTTGCATATCAGTGAGCCCCGCGGCTTGGTGCAGACGTTGTGCACGGCGTACTTCATCGAGCCGAGTCTCCGACTGGTAGTGATCTTGCCCACCAACACAAACGTCGACTACAAGGCCAGCTGCTTCGTCACGGGCAAGCCGGTCGACATTGGCTACGTGTGTGCAGTCTGTTTATGCATAATGAGCATAGTCCCAGACCTGGACCGCTGCCCGACGTGCAAGTCGGTTTTCAGTGATAAGTTGCTTGCGAAGCTTCGCAGAGGCCCCGTTGTGGCCCGGAAAAAGCGTAAAGTCGACGGCGCTGGTGCCTCAGAAACGGCAAACGGTGATTCCTAAAGTGAGTAGATGGGTCAGGGAGATATCAAGAAAGATTACAAAGATCTGGATTGGGGCACACGTTGTGATCCTGGAGAAATTCGGAATGTTGCTGTTGCGGAGAAAAGGGCCAAAGGCGGCTGGGGCACTTTTAAGAAAAAGGGGTGAGGTGCTAGGCACAATCAGTCCCAACTATAACACGCCTGTATTCAATTATGAATCTGGGGAGTTTGGGGATGCCACCTCATGGAAAACCGAGAAACTACGAGTACGAGAACGCCCTTGGTTCTCTTTACTCCATTAAGGTGCACTTCCAGTAAAGTGCTTGAATATGGTACATTGCGATGGCCAACCATGATAGTGAGTGGGTCTCCAACAGATCAAGTTTCCGGCGAATTACATCTTTCAGAGCAATAAGGAGAGGTTTTCAAACTCCAAATCTCAGGGTACTTTGCGAAACGAAGTGAGTCTCTGACCACAATTTATGACGAACAAGCCATCTGTGTCTGCAAAGCCAGAACTGGTACTTAGTACTTTCATTCCCGTCATCTTTCAGCTTCAGCTGGACACCATTTACCTTTTGACAAGCATGTTGCAAGAAACTACGAAAATTGAAAGATCGTTCTTTCATGGTCGACCATCTGCAATAAAACCGCCACTTTCATCTGCATATCAACTTATCAACATATGGCCCGACAGATCGTACGGATATTGCGATGCACAGTATAAGTGTGCTGGAAGTAAATTACAAAAAAGGTACTAAGCACGCCAAAAAAACCCTTCATTTCAAAATTCACGGTAAAACAAACAAAATAAGAAGAAAAGACAGACCAAATGTATGACCTCTCATACTGGAATATGCCCATTGCTGTGGTGCGCACGTGATCGTTTGCAGCCATATGCGATTCTATATAAAACACCCCAACAGTCGAGTGAAAGAAGATTGACCTGAAAAAGGCCCTGTTTTGAAGAAGTATAAATCGTCATATACGTATAAAATGCCGCAAAATGCCCGCCGAATTGCGTTTGTAGGGTTATTTCCCGACCGTAAGACTTTGGCCAGTCACGTGACCCGGTACTTAGTAAACCGTGCATCATCATCGTCATCATCGCTCCACTGCCATGCCATGACAAGCCTAGAAAACTCATGTGCAAACAATCGGGCGAAAAAATACCTGAATGAGCCAAAAGGGAGAAATGGTACCCAGCCTGCATACACGCAAGGCCCTCTAGATGCTGTGTTTGGCCAGCACAGGGCGTTTCCACTAGACCCCAATTCTCAAGCTAGCGATGATTTGCAGGTCTATGAGTACTTGACGGGTGTGAGGAAAGAGGCGGAAAATGACCAGGCGTGCCATTTTGTGAAGCGGCACGAAAAAAGAGAAAAAAAAGTGCTTCCCAAAATCTTGCTGGAGATGTCCCCATTGCCTTTGGAATATATAAACAGTATTATGTCAAGGCTAATTGCAGAAAAGGAAAAGGCAAAAAGCCAAATTAGTCAGAAAGAAGTTTTTGGTGAAACGATCTCGGTCGCTCAACTTGATTTCACGTCTGCTGGGGATTCAGAAGTCGACGAAGGCGATGTTCTAGTGCAGGCAGACTCGATGGATGCACCAGTGACAGAGGCTGCTTCTGAAATACCTCAAAATGATGATGTTTTGGCGGAAAGAGCGGCATATAAAGACGAATCATTGTCAGGTGGGAAAAGCGCCTTCACTGTCGAATCTGATCCTTGGGCTCCATTCCGCATGTATTCCATTACCCCAAAGTCGTGGCTCAGGAAATACAGGTCTAGTGAGAAAAAGCACTTTTTGGCCCGGCCCCTACCGCCCTGCGAGAGCCCGAAATTCTCCACTTACAAAGACTTCGTTCCATACCAGCTCTCCACGGACAATCTCGGGCTCTTTCCCGAGTTCTACTTTTACTTTGTGGCATCCTTTTTGAAACTCTTAGACGAAAACCGAGCCTATTGTCTGTTCCAGCGGGAAAAATTTGTGTCGCTTTTTCTGGGCGAGGCGGAGGATATAAACCGAGCCGTCTACAGAGTTGAGCAAGACTTTTCAGAGAAGTTCCGTTCGTGTCTTGAACCCCAAGTTCGTGACCGCTTCTATGCAGGAACGTACTCAAAAGCCATAGTGGAAACAAAGTTCAGAGAGTCGATAATTCCCCATATCCAACCTGACACGATTGCAGTGCGTGAGGCAGAATTGGCTTCGGCGGCCCTGGAGGGCGATTTGGTCCCGTACGTGTATTTCCTCATGGCATATGAACATGACCGCGACTATATATGGGCCAAGGTGGCCAAATGCTTGGCCCGGTATGCCACAAGCCGCAAGCAGATAAATTTTTTCAATGAAGCGGTTTCTCGCTGGAGCACGGAAAAATCCGCTATCTTGGATTGTATCGACAAATTCGTCGACGAACTCATTGATGAGGGGATCTTGAGTCTGGAGATGAAGAGGAAAAGGAAAAACAGCACACGTGACATTTCTTCTGGCCTTAATCTCGCGGACGAATCAAGTATCTCTTTCATTGGAGATGACGAGTTTTCAAATGGGCACGAACAATCCAAAAAGAGACGCAAAATAAGCAGTGATCATAATACCGAGGATAAGTCCATATGCAACAATACGCCCGAAGAAGCGAATCTTAGTTTATCAACAAGCCATGAAAACTCGAAAATTATTGATATGTCAGAACCCACTACTGTGCAAACCCTGCTGATTTATACCGTTCCCGAATCTGCCGGAAAATGGAGAGAATTTGTGTTCAACACCCCTGCACCACCACAAGAGTACTTTCAGTCCACACTCGAGCACCCCACAGTGATCAAGCTTGTTGTTTACTACACAAAGTGGCTTCTGGGGTCCATGCCCGAGAATCTAGCAGACTGGATCTTTGCCACTTTTGTGCGCCTAGATAACGGCCTAGACCATCAAGAATTGGCCATAGTGCGTGCTTTGGGCATAAAGGCCCAGAAACTCAGAGAAAAGCTCAAAGAAGCTGCGGCACAGGGCACGGAGATTTCTCACGTGGCGCTGCTGTGCGTGGACATG
Source organism: Metschnikowia pulcherrima (assembly GCA_009746055.1). Taxonomy (NCBI): domain Eukaryota; kingdom Fungi; phylum Ascomycota; class Pichiomycetes; order Serinales; family Metschnikowiaceae; genus Metschnikowia; species Metschnikowia pulcherrima. The sequence goes on from VFXK01000010.1 coordinate 1,677,198, forward strand.
GTCTTGGCGGTCGTATCGCATTATTACAGACAAAGAGATTTGGTCACTGTGGGCTGAAAATGCCGGGATTTGTCGTCTATAGAGTTGTAATCAGGACGTGATATTGACGATGGAGACTGGTTTGGCAGATGCAGTGAGGCCCGCAGATGAAGAGCGTGATTAGAGGCACGAACTGATCACTTTTTTGCAAAGTGAAGTCGAGGAAATGCTTCTCCCACCAACCATGCGCTTTTGGAAGGGTGAAAAGGGGCAACGTTTTTGGGGGTTTCTCTATCTTTTTTTTGAGCTCTCAAAAAACAAGCTTCCATGATAATAGGTTTGAAAATAAGATTCAGTCCCTGACTCTTTCTTGAACAATATCATCTCAAAATGTCGAATGGAAAGAATAAAAGCCATGCTTGTGTAACATGCCTTGTTTGTGAACTCTTTTTGTGAGTTGCCCCGAAAGCCAGAACACCACATGTTGTCCTCGATGATGCTCATTCACTGACACTAATGGGCTAGTTTAGCAAATTACTGCAGAGTATACAGCCGCCAGCTCTTCGATCGAACCTATTGAGTCCACTCCTACTCAAAGGCGGGTACGTCGCACAAATTTCAGGACATGGGAGGCCTTCGATCATCTGTCTTTTGCTACATTTGCCGTTTCGTTCAGTATATGGCTTCAGATCGGAAGGGGAGCCCTTTTTATATACTCGTGTGACTGTCCAGCCAGCACCCTGAAAAAAGCAGCTTTGCCTTGAATCTTTCAAGTACTTTCCAACGATGCCACCGAAGCCCTCGCCACGTTTCAGTCTATCTCGTTCACCCGGACTTGCTCTTACTTCGAAATTATCACTCATGCAGCTTCCATATGCCAAGTAGCAGATGTAAAACTTCCTGATGTGATTGGCTCCAGCTTCTAGTCCAGAGACCGTTCTGGGGCTCCGCGTGTTCACTACCTTTTCAACTTGATCTAGTACTTTAGTCGACAATTCAAAACTCCGCAATAGAGAGGTATGAGAGAGCTTGTAATAACTTCTGCTTCATCCGGCATGCCTTTGGTTTTTTCTGTCCTTGAAGGTTGATATCGCGATGTGACCCATACCCGAACTTTGCTCTATCGAGCCAACCCGTATTGCTTGTGAACAAGTCTCGCTTTTGGAATGTGCTCACTAATGCACTGAATTAGGCAATGACTATCAGTCAATGTCTTTTTTTTCTGATTTCTGGGAACTTCATCTGTTCCAGCGGGGTTTTTGCGATCACCGCCAATTATCTGTCATTTTTCACTTCTGAAAACACCTTCTTTTGGTGCTCACGATGGCTGTGACATTCGACTCTATTGGTGCCATGTCGGTATGCTTTTGAGCCTCTTTACATGGTATTGAGATCACCTAGTCACCAAATCACAGAAGCTTCGAGATCAAGTGCTGGCTCGACTTTCTTTTCGGTGCGTATGGGTCGGCAAGTTTGGCCAATTTATCCTTCAACAAAAGCCCCATGCGGAATATATAAAAGAATTCCGCTGCGCGGGATTTGAATGCCAATGAGCCATATTTTTCTCTTCGTTTTTCTTCATTCTTCACTCTTTTTTTTTCTTCAAATCTGGCAATGGTCACATCCTAGCCAAGCTTACCATACCCGTATTTGATCATTATAGTTTCTCTCATCTAAGCCTTCCCAATAGGCGCGGTGCGATAAGACGGAGGCTTTGGGGCTTAAAGTCGGAAGCCACTTCGGTCAAAGCCATTTTGTGTTGATTGGGTCTTATTGATTTTCAAAACTCAAAAAAAGAAATCGAAGACAAATTTCTTAATGCTACATGAAGAAGTTTTGGTGATGGGGTTAAAAGATGCGTGTACTTGGTTGCTATCACGTCGGACAGTTTGAAAATGGCTAAATATCCCCAATTTCGCCTAATTAGGCATGCACCTAAACATCTAATGGACATTTATTGAGATGAAAATAAAACGTGTTTTTATATGGTCCCAAAAATCCAAAGACGCAAAGTAAATCTTCCGTGAGTCGCTTAGCTGTCATTCACTTCTGTGAGTGTGGCGTTTTCCTCATGCAATCTTCACCTACCGGTAGCCAGGTACCGACAGTCAGAATAATTTCTGATCTAAAAGAGTTCCCACGAAAACTTCCGATTACACTTACAAATCCATACCGTATTTGAAAATGAAATCAATTCATTCGGAAGAAAAACATACTATATAGTGACACAGCTAAACCGTGCTTCCACAGCATGGACATGGCACACGATTAACGCTAGCATAGTGACGAAGCAATTATAAAATATCACAAAGCTCTAGATGTAAACACGCTAGAATCACAACAACAAGGCACCGGCAACGGCAATGGCACCGGCGGCGTACTTGGCCTGAGCGGCGGCACCCTCATACGAGGAGACGCTAGCGGTGGAGTGGCACGCATCGTCGCTGCAGGAGGTGATCGTCTTCAACGTGGAGTGCACGTCAGTGACGGTGCTGTTGCCCGACACTGGCGCCTTCGTCACGGAGCTGGAGTGGACCTCGGTCCATGACGAGGAGTGCACAGAAGAGGCGTGGCTAGAAGAAGCGTGTGTGGACGATGCGTGGGAAGAGGCAGAAGTCTCGGTGGAGGTCTGGGCGGCGTCGCCAGTGAGCAACGAGATGGCCACACCACCATCACACTGCCAGTTGGCGAGCGTTCCATCAGGACAGCTGTAGAAGTCGAATTTGTCGGAGCTAGGACCGTTTCTAAGCTTTCCGTCCTCAACACCGAAATCCTTCGACTGGTTTGAGTCAGAGACCTCAATACCCTGAGGCGTGAGCACGACATTCTGGCCGTTGGCAGTAAGGTAGCCCGAAGGGGTCTGCAAAATGAATGTGGCGGCCTCGTTATTCAACACCAACTTGGAGTTGGCAACACCGACTTTGGAGTTGATGTTCTCACCCTGCGCAGTGAGGGTGAAGGTTTCGTCAGCGAAAACAAAGGTAGCGAGAGACAACAAGGCGGTAAGAGCAAGCATTGTGAAGATTTGTGTTTAGTAAATGGATGGAGAGCAACAGATCAAGAATCTGAATCTCTCTTATATAATATTTCTATGCGGCCGCAACCGCGCTTGGGCCGATGCCAAGAAATAAAGTTTGATTTGGCAACATAATGATGCATGAAATGCCGCATTACTGCATGTAAGGCTTCTAATTATAGAATACAACGTCACTCCACATGTGTGCATGAAGACGTGCTGGACGGAGTTACGGCCACATATTCCGAGAGTGCAGAATGGTGCATATGTCGTTGTTCATGAAAATTTGTTATTGGGGCATAAAGACCAGAATGTGACTTTTTGTTTCGCGCAACCGACTTTAGTTTTGCCACAGCAAACAAATACAGTGCTCTCGGCCAAATGTTCCATAATATTCTCTATCATTCACTCGCCGAACATGAAATGCAGGGCAGTCTAAAGTTTGCTCCAATTAGGCTGGTCACGTTGCCCTTTTGGGCAGGACCTGCGTTTCCCCTTACGTTTGCTTGCGTGACCCCCACGCGAATGCGTCCAGGATCGAGTTCTTCGTGTAAATAAACAACTGGAGAATTTTTATTCTTCTTTGCGGGGCGTGTTACATGCAGTAAAAATGGCTGCCAGCCACGTGCTGGGACCAGCGTTAAGATCCGGGGAAGATAGGGGCAACCAGCTTTGCTACATAGTTGCCCGTGTAGCAAGTCGGGAAATATGGGAAGCATATTCTTCTGCGGTTCGAAAAAACAAGAAAGAATCAGCATATATTGTCAATAGGGACCACTGTATTGCCAAGCCTCCAATATGTGAAAAAATTTGCGCAACTCAAGAGGCTTCACATGGCAGTCGCTTGTTTTGAGTGGCTTGTTTTGAGTGTGGCTTTGGGATGAAAGACGCCGTGCATGCGTGCCGAGCGCGGACTTCAAAAACCGCCTGATCGGATTTAGTAAAGACTGACCAGCATCATTCTTCCCGATAAGTTTTATTTTGTATTAACGCAGGCGGAAATATGAAACCCGAGGATGAATTTCGCATAATCACATTTCCCGTTCGGGTGCCAAAGACAGTTACTCTTTGCATCTACTAGATAAGTTCTCAAGAAGTATAAAATAATTCGTGTGTTTGCATTAAGGGCTCTAAAAATGTATATATGCGCGTGAGAAAACCGGAGGCTGACTAGGAAGGAAGAGTGTCACGAGGACGTGCCAGAAGCACCTGGGCTGTGGTCAAAACGGCCTCGATTTGCAACTCAAGCTCGTTTTGCACGCCTCGCACAATGTCATGGCAAGCTTGTAAATCGCGCAAGGACACTTGAAACGTCTCAGCTTCGCGGAGGTTTGTGGGCGTCATCAAAATGTCCAGGGTGCTAACGAAAGTCTCAAAAAGCAGCTTTAGGCTAACCATGCCCGCGTTCCCGGTACTGCTCGACTGTAAGAACTCGGCATAAATCGACGAAAGCTCAACTCTGCCGAAAATCGCCGTATGCACAAGTCTCGCCATCGGCTCAGCGTACTCGTGAAACTCTTCGTTCAATTGCGTGACTGCATTCTGGACACCATCTAGACGCTCGCGGGTCTGGGAAAGACCAGACTTTAAAGTCTTCAAACTGGCCTCGGCCTTAGCAGCGGACGCTCGAGTTTCGTAAGTGTTGTTGAACGAGTCTAGAAGAACTGCATATTCATAGCCAATGCCCACCAACGTATCAAACACAGCAGAGTTTTCGTCGCGTATTTGAGAGAGGTAGGACACGTAGCCCAACACCTGCTTTGCCGCCACACTGGCGTAGTTATCCCTGGAGAAATTACAACAATCCCGGAACGAGTCCATGACTTTCGACACTTTCTCCGTGACTGCATGCAACATGTACAAGTCGACTTTGGCCCTGCAAGAGGCCACCTTTGCCCACATGAGTCTTTCCAATATCTTCTGGCTCTCAGTGGACAAGTCCTGCTTGAAGTGCTTGATCGCCATAACGTCATGCGTGCGGATAGCCGCCAGTCTCTTGAGTATGCCCGTGGCCAGAGCCAACTTCCCCTTTCGGAACAAACTCAAGATTCCTTTGCCCCTGACAGGCTTGATCGTCAGCGGATTGTCGCTAAATGCGACTTTGGCCGTTTTCTCCCACACATGCTCACTTTCGACATTCATTCCAGCAGCCATTTCGGTAATGAGATTGTTGACTTCAAACGGTGCCCGAAGCTGCTCCTTTGCGGCCCTGAAAAGACCAAAGTCTTCTCCTTCCAAAAGCCCAAGCTTGAATTGCCGACAACCTCTATTTTTTTCGAGCTGGAGTGCGTCCCATAATGAGGTAGGAACCAGGACCCTCTCGATAACAGGCCTCTTTGGCCGCGAAGACACCACAGGTTTAGTCTTTTCCCAAAACAGAAACGTTCGTTTGGTAGTGACTGGGTGTAGTGGCGTCGGCTCGCGTTCATGGAGCGGGAGGTCGTTTGCAAGAAAGCTCAGCGTGAATGGCTTGGGCTCTTTTGGTTCCTGGCTCGACATCATCCGCGCCAGCTGCGCCGCGAGAAGCACTTGGCGGGCCAAGCTCTCGCTGGTCTTGTCTATTGGCGCGTGTACCACAAACGGCGACGTCATGGCCCGCAAGCGGGCTGCTTCCTCGGCTCGCAAACCGGCCACGGCCAGGGCGAACATGCGTGGTTCTGATTCGAGGGCACCAACATTTCTTCTTGGTGTGGCTGCAAATCCAGAAACCCCCTCGTTTTGAGGACTACTGAATGTAGTGTAATCTGAATCCGATTGAATATTGCGTTTTCCCATGCTCACGTCGTCCCAGCCTGAATGCCATAAGCTGCTCTGAGAGCTTTCGATGGGCAGCCTCGACTCATCCTTATAGCTCGAGGAGCTCAAGTTGCAGTTACTGTCGTCAGCTGGCAGGTCATCCGGCTGAACGCCGCCGTCAACAAACGCCAGGTTTTGCGTCTTGTCGAGCTCTAGCGCCTTGGTAGTATCAGCCAACTGGAAAGACCGCGAAATGGCGTTTGCCTCGGGCCCGTTGTCGCTGGCGAGCGAGCCCCAGTCAAAGCTGATCTCCTCCGTGCCCGAATCAACGATCGCGTCCACGCTAAGCTCCTCGTCTTGCGAGTCCGAGTCGCTTTCGACCTCCATGTCAGGGTCTAAACATGTCTCTGGTGTGGACTGGTCTACTGTTTCAGGAACGGCCTCGGACGCGACGGAATCGCTATCGTTGTACAGCAAAGGCCCGTTTGTCGCATCGAAAAAGGGCTCGAATTCTCTCAAATCAATGATCGAGTCTCGCGGGCGGGCCTCGTTACCGATCCTATTCGGAATCAACAAGCCCGAGGCCGTCTCTGCAGGATCACTCATATCTCCGGTGGAAACACACATGGGAGTCATTTGCTCACGTGAAGGTTCGCCTGAACGGCTGCTGTTCCCTTCCATCGCCATACGGTACTGGCTCAGGTCAACCCCGTGCGTGAATCCCATGTTGTATATGTCTTCGAGAGTTGGCTGCGAAAAATTGTACTCGGTCTGAGACTCGATTCGCATGCCCTGCACCCACGCAGAAAACATGGTTTTCGTGTATGAGACTCCCTGTCGGTATGCCTTCAGCCACCCTTTGCGAAAGCGGGACGGCTTGCTCTTTTTGAGGCACTCGGTAGGCGTTTTATTCTGCGAAGACTCTGATTCTTGGCGAGACCCCATGTTGAGTTCGGGTGCACTTGAATCTCCGGGTAATTGTTCTCGCGGATTGTCCGGATAAGGGAGGTCTGAGTCCCCAGGTCCGTTTGCATGATTGTATGAGCTGCTCAATTGGTTCGTTGCCTCAGGACTAGTTCTAGCTGGCGAAGCACTGTCCGGCGAGTCTGAGAGGCGAGGATGTCTTTCGGATCCGGACGATACGTTATGCCTCAAGAATCGACTGTTACATCTTGAGTAAACGTTTTTGCAAGCGAGTCCCACAAAGCCCGCAGAGTTTGATGTCTCGGTGGGCGCAGTAAGTCCCAGGCTATGGAGACGGTATCTGGAAGTGAGATGCATTTCGGAGGTTGGTTTTAGTTTGTCGTTTGGCTGGTATTGCAAGTTCTCTGAAGTATAGCGTAAATCGTTTTTCTTGTAAAGCTTTTGATAACAAAGAATAGGTGCAGACTGAGTTTGAAATAGGGAGGAAAGAAAAAGGAAAGAAAGAGGCGGATATTTTGTTCAGGAGGGACATGTTTATACTGTGCTAGCAGACTCGAAAAAACCATACTGAGAGCATACTAGTTTACCTAAACGTGGCGTAGCATAACATTTGATAATGTGGTTAGGCGGGGAAGAACCATCAGCATGATTGAGCCATGCTATTATAATACCTTATAATACCTTTCCCCTCTTTTTGTTTGTCTTTGGTTTGTGGAGTTATCGGGTATTGGGTAAAACTTTGATTTTGGCCCAGATTATGCATAGTGCGTATTTTTTGCCACAGTTAGTGCTCTTGTCAAGATAAATGTTGAAACTCAAACAACAGGGAAAATAAAAGTGAGCTTGGTCCTTGTGAATAATATCATACATATTGGTCAAGGAAGTAGTACAATGTCACCAAACTAAGCAAACTGTCAAATGTGTGCATATGTACGACAGAAAGGGTTTCTTCATTGTGATCACTTTTCAAATCAATATCCTCAATTAGCCGTGATTTTTTTGGAAATTTCACAAAACGCGTGGTGAGATTGAAGGTATGGGCATTAAATGGTATTTGGAAGAGCAAAATTACCAAAAACATGACAGTAAATTGTTTAGTTATACGATAAGACCAGTTTATAAGGAACCTGGTCAAAGAAAAAAACCTGGCTATACTCTTCAAAAACAGTGCGAGAAGTTTTTGATGATACCAAAACTGCGCTCTTTGAGAGGATGACCTTGGTACTATTCCTATTTCTGCTCACCAGGTGTGATTTCTTTAAACAGGCCTTACTGGATCACTATGTGAGATATGGGTTCTAATGATAGACGCCATTTAAGTGCAATGCTGGTGGGAATTTTACAGCCCTGCACCCAGGATCGATAAATGTTTGCCACAATATACATAAAATCGATATCACCATATAATCGGGATAAGTGGGTCTTTCCATGATATATTACCTGGCCGTGATTTGAGTGGCATACATCTATACAGCACCTCCACGCGCTGAAATTCGTAAGAAGGCGGGAACGTCAACAACTCCATCTGGAAAGACCATCTTAAAGAACCCAGAGAAACAAACCACCACCAACGTAATTCGGACAGTTCGAAATTCATCATAAGTGATAGAATTCAAAACGTTGCGACTCTTCTCTTTAAATAATCACTCTGCCAGCATACTATGCCGAACATCAATTGAGAAACCAGACAGAAAAAAAGATTTCCAAAAATAGTTTCAGCAAAACACCGCCTGAAATGAAAATCCAAGCGGGCCTAGCTAGCAAAAAAAAGTCAAGTAAACTTGATCAAACAAAAAGAGAAAACATAAAATTTGTTCGCAGCCATACTGGGCGCCCATAATCGCTCTGGACTGCACACAACGCACGCGCCGCCCACTTATCGGGGGATTCTGAGACCCATTGTAACTTTATTATATCAGTAATATATCCCCAACAATCACCATGTCCAGCCCAAAAAGAGCAGACCTCGTTATTCCGTATGTGTTTTTCACCACACCGCAAAAAAAGAGATAAAAAACCACTCAAAGAAGGCTTGTTCACCATATCTTTTGTTGGCCTCATGTATCCTTAACTCGGTCTTGTCGAGTTTACTATCCTTCTCTCAATTCTCCAAATTTGAAGGTAATTTTCTCCAACCCTTCTATTCCCCACTTAATACTAACAACCCTAGTTACAGACACCAGCCGGCCAAGCCGCGGTCCGAGGCCAGCTCGATGATCTCACAAACGCTTCCAATGGCAGCAATGTTCATGCGCAACAAGCTTTTGTCCTGGTCGTCGGTTTTTTTGGCGCTCCAGAGCTACTTGACCGAGCCCGTCAACAAGCCCGCGGGTAGCGATAGTGGCTCGCAGCCGCCGTTGTTGAGGCTCGCGTTCGCCGCGCTTTCTTTGGCCACATGTTACTTGGAGTACTTTTTCCCCTCAACGAGCCCCACGCTCAAAAGAGCCGCGCTTGCGGCATCGCTGACGGCGTCCTCGGTGGTCGCAGAGGCCACAGCCTCGGCCACAGCATCGGCCATTTAGAGAAATATGTGTATATATTGTACGTGAATGAATTTTGTGGGTAACCCAGTTTGTAGTGAGGGGGAGGGGAGTGAAGGAGTGAGTGGTGGTCACTGGCGGCCTTTTGCCCAAGGTTTCTCTTTCTTTGAGTAATTTGGTTGAATCCGAAAAGTTTTTTGGAACATCTCTGCCAGTCAGTTTTGACTTTCGAAAGACTTGTGGATTGTGTATTGGTCATAATCATTACTGTTATGGAATGCTTTCTGCGATACATTCCTTAGATTATTCTCGAAGAGTTTCATTTACACTAGTATGGTCAACAATGAGCTGGCTAATTTCCTGTTTTCCGGAATCATGATCGGTGGAGGCCGTAACCTGCCAGATCTAGTCATAAACGAATGATTTTGCCCCACCAGATCAAACCCAGGACCGCCATGATCGGTTTGAGAGAGAGAAGACTTTTATGATTTGATTTAAACACATTTTTTTTCTTTCCGATTTGGCGTGTCATCGATTATTGACAGCTGTCTCTATGCAAAAAATCAGGTGATTTCATGCCTCGGATTGACTGTTGCCAGACCGGTATGATATGGCTACCATGATGCTTTTTGACACAAAAGTAATAATATTTTGAAAAGTCTTCTTTCAAGGGAAAGAAATAAAGAAACATCAATTGCTAAAGCCAGGATAGATCAATCTTTCGCAAAATGGCCTTTAAAAATAGCTTAGTGATACACCTTTCTGGCAGACGTCTTTTTTTTTTTGTTCCAATTAATTTGTTCCAATTAGAATTTAGACGTGTTCTGACGTGAATTGGTCATTAGAATCTATTCCACACCAATACCACCCATAGTTCAAGGCCGTTGCATCACGAGTCTATAGAAAACCAGAATATTAAAAAAAATCATAATTTCTTATTGATGATAATGAAAAATATTTGAGATCAGAAGCTGTCCTTCAATCATTCGAACTGACTGTAAAGCCTCATTATAGCGTTACATGGCTTGAATCGACAGGCGCATTCCGCGGTCGATGCCCGATACCGCGAAGAGAATACAGTAGAATAAAGTTAGTAGAAACTTATATATATTTTATTTTATTTCAAACTTATAATCAAAACTTTGACAATTAGACAATACCACGAGTCGAGCTAATAATCCGTTATGTCAAGCCAAAGACCATCAGAAATCTCGGATGGAGATCTTACCAATTATGGCACCACAGTGCATGAAGCCATTAAAAGAGGTTATAAAGTACCAGGTCTGCTCCTAGGAGGCGATAATTAAGATGTATTAAAGGACTTTTGTCAAATTCTCGAAGACAGACTTCAGTGGGAGAAAATATCAGCAACCCCCACCGCGCAGGAGATGTCTATAGTGGCACAAAATTTTGTTATAACCTTGGAGCAGAAAGGTAATCTCGCTCTACTAATCATACTGCAGGATAGAGAAATGTTCGATAAATATTGCCCGGGCATGAGATACCGGGAATTGTTCGAGAGCACTGCGGACGTGATAGCATTAGGGCTCTTGCGGAAATACCCATACTTGAGTAAGAGCCTCAAAGTATCAAGTTTCCCCAACAAGTATCTCATCGGGAAGGTGATCGAGGTGGCCGTCGATTTTGCGAACAGGTGCGAATGTTATTGATATTTATTCATGACGTCGATGCTAAAAAAAAATTGGCTTGACTCAGCCTGTGAAAACCGTTGGTACGCGCATCTAATAAGGAGATTCTTGAGAGTTTTTTGTTATGCCCACAAACATGAGGTACGTTTCATGCTGCATGTGGATGTTTTGGATCAAAGGGCATAAAGTAGTATTGATTCAGAGCAAAATAAACTGTTTCCTAAACCCCCGCTGTTTTTATTTGAGAAAACTGTGAAAATTGAGATTGTTGTTGAAGCACAAACCATGTCTCTTGTCAAAGTTCACAATATTATCTGCCGAGACAAGTTGTGAGAAAGCCAAATCATGGTGTGCCACCAAGCGTGTCATTATTTTTTTAGAAAATGGTAGATCTCTTTGTATAGCGTTTCATCTTTATACAAGGATAATGCTAATTTTCTCTGTATTGTTAAACTTGACAGATGTACTACCGCGGACGATAGTACGTAATCAGTCAAATTTTGCCAAATTTTTTTTTTTAAAGCAAGAAATCGTGAACTTGAACAAGCTTGCCTTTTCGCAACCAAAAAAAAAACATTAAAGTCTACGTCTTCATCCCGGGATCTTCCGTGGAACCTTTAGTTCGATCGAGTAGTACTTTGATAAAGAGCTCACAGATGAATGAAGCTGGGGTTTGGGATGAAATGCACCATGGGAAAAAAAAGACTGCAACACCGTAATTTCGCATATGGTCTCCCACTACACTACTCAGTACGGCTCTGCGAAGGTTAACTAACGTTGATCGGACGGGAAACAGTGTTTTCTTCGCGATGTGGTCGCAGCCGCCAGTTGCGTTCCCTAGGTTGATATTATAAACAGCCTTAACTGGATTCAGAAAACGACCTCGCCCACCATGGTTTTTCAAATTAGTTATTTTTTTAGAAAAACACAAAATAAAAACAGAGAACCCCAGGTGGATGCCCGGCAACACTGGGCAACACAAAACCATCTTTGCTCATGTAAAATAGTATGTTCAGAACTCTTTACAGCAATTTCAAGCAAACCGTTGTGAAGACCCTTTTCCTTGAAGATCGAGAAGTCGGCTCCAGAGAACTATTTCATTTTTTTTTCTCTTTCAGAGAAACAAATTGCATGCTTTCGCTGTTAGCTCGGGCCCTATAGGGTCCAGGATTGTACCACGCTTTATGCGCACTCGCTTCAGTTTCTCATGATCTATTTTAAGTAGTTATCCTCTACGCTTGTGCACTGTCAAACTTTCGGAATGAAACTTGAAAGCCCTTGGGCTTCTTTTCTTCGAGCCCTGTAGATTTTGCTCAAGGCTGGTAGACATGCCGGATAGTCGTTTGTGCAAATAAACGAAAAAAATTCATTCGCAAGACTATGCCAAACACCCTTTTTTCAATGATTGCTCTGCTTTAAGGGCATTTCTATAGATAGAGATTCATAAAGACTCAGAACTGGGCAAGATAATGGAATGAAAAAAGAAATACAAAAATCTGCAGAGTTATTGCCCTCAAACACAATTCTGAATTCTAAAATAGACAACAACGTGTGTTTCACCAGTTGAAATTGTATTGATAATAAGCTCAGTCTTCAAGTAGCTACACCAATTCTGCTAGAAAAGGCAACACAAGGGAATCCAGCCTTTTTTTCATACCGCAAAAAGCACGTAAACTCAACACAAAAAATAATTTTTCCACCAAAATCCATGTGTTCAGTTTCCCAAGAGCCACCCCAGCTACCACTAATTTTTTACAGACTCCATCATGACAACCGTAGTCGTAACTCATGCCATTCCATTATATAGTACAGATCTAAGTCCCCCTTTCAAACTCTTCACAACTTACCCTTCACGGCCAATTTAACAGTTATTTCATCACCCATTCTCACTGCTTGGTCCATTGCAACACCACGCTTTCGCGGCCCTTGTAACATACAGCAATGTAGCGGCCATTTGCATCCCAGACTAGATCACAAATGCCAAAATCAGGCAGTTCGGGCGCGGCCATGGAAAAGATGCCTAGGCACCGCAACAACTCCGTGGTGCCTTTGTACCGCGCCGTATTGATATCCCAAACGCTCACGTTCCCTGAATCATCGCCCACGGCCAAAAACCTGCTATCGGCCGAGACCGCTGCGGCAAATACAAGTGCGTTTTTCGTCGCCATCACCGTGTCGCTATCGTTTTCGTCGTCGGAGATCTGGAAATTGTCCGGGTTTTGGAAGATATTTGCACTCACGAGCGCATCACCAGAAAACGCATCCCAGATATTCACCGCGCCTTCCATCGAAACAGAAAGGAGCTCGTTTCCCTGCAAATCGCCTGCACGTGCCAACCACGCAAGTTTGATCACTGGCAGCGTGTGGTAGTACATGCTGCTTTGCTTTTCGGCGGCGCAATTGAGCTCGAGCGCATCCTGTGTCAGCAGACTGTTCCACACCTTGATTACGTAATCAGTGTCCGACGCCAGCGCCAAGAGTTTCAGCACGCGGCTGAACGCGAGCCCGCAGATCTGGTTGTCGTGGCCTTGAAGTTGTCCAACCACAGCGACGTTTTCGCCCTGCGGAAGTGCCGCGTTGACGGCGTATATCTTGATGGCGTTTTTGCGGGTGGAAAGCGCGAACTTGAGCTCTGAAAGCCAGCATGCGTGCGTCTCAAACTGGCCCTCTTCTGTGCCCGGGACGCCCAGGATAAGCAGAAGCGTGCTGCCCTCCCAAATGGCCGCGGAGTCGTGAATATCCAAGCTTAGAAGAAGCAGCCCTGACGGGTTCCACAAAAGTTCTTGCACAGGGGTAGAAACGGCCCCTAGAGACGGGTTTACGATGTTTTTCAAGCGACCGTCAGGCGCCCAGGCGCGGATCTCTCCACCGACACCAGCAGTTAGCACTACGGCTCCCAGGGGCGCCCACAGGACGACGGAAACTGCGCTCGGAAGTGTACTTCCGAAATCAACCACCGGCGGGTGGTTTAGCGTGACCGTCTCAGCTATGCCCGCAGGACTAAGTGCATGGATCACGGCGGCCAGCAGCTCCGTCCCGAGTGCAAACACATCTGTTGATGGGTGCCAGGCGAGCAGAATGCTTGGCGCAAATGTGGTGAATGGGGTGAGCATAGTAGTCTCAAATGGGAGGTCAATTCCGGTCAATTCTTCGTCGAGTTTTTCATTGCTTGCGCCCAGGCCTTCCTCTGAGGCCCCAGCATCAGCCATGTCAGCATCATTCGCTAGAATGTCCGATTTGGTGCCGTTTTCGGCGACGTTTTCGGTTGTTTTGGCATGTGCAAGCACAGAATCTTTATCGGCGTCAAAATCGGCCTTGCTTTTGAGAAGCGCATCAAGAACGTTGAGCCGCGTCTTCTTGCCGTCGGCGGCATCTTCTAGAAACGTGTATAGAATGCCTTTTTGTACCAAATTGACCAAACTGCCGGGCTCTATGGCTGGTATAAGCCTGTTTTCAGCATGCTCATATTCTAGACACGCCGAGTCTTTCAGAAACGCATACGCGGCGAGATCAAAGCCGCTTTCTTGCATGTACCGCCATATGAGGTAGTTGAGCTCGACGCTGGTGAGCGACATGGATGGGCGTTGATAATTTTTCTCAATTCTGCAAAATAGAAGGGCTGGCTTATGGAAAACGGGTATATCGTGGTGCACAGACCCGTACACCAGAGCTATAGGTATGAGTCTGTGTGGTCACACAAACAGGATCGGTATTGGTCTTTATGGGATTGTTTTTTTGGAATTCGAGAGAGGATATTCCCGTTTAAGGATCATTGGAAAAAACAAAAATGATGACTCGTTGCTGTGATTTGCGAGAGATAGAGGCTTTTCTCAGTCTATGAGCATTCCTTGGTAGTGAATTTCCTGCTTCTTACTGTGTTTTGTCGTGAAATGAGCTCAAGAGTAAAAAGCGCCTATTGAAAAGCCCCTATGAATAACAGCTCAACATGAATTTCATGGAAAGCCGTCATTTTCGGCCCTTGACTGCCCTAGAATGTGGACTGGTAATTCATACACCCGTACACCAGAAACATCCAACCTAGTATGGACCAGATCCATGAACGGCTTAAAATGGCATGCAACACTACCGGCCCGTGCAGAAAACCTTAGTCTATTTCGAAACCCAATCGTTATAAACAGCAGCGAAGCTTTTGCACTCTATAGAAATTTTCGCACCAAATCAATCGCATTCTTCCTGATCCCCGCCGGTCTTAATCTAAACAGCACCTGCATGGATATACTAGTCGTTTCAGAGGCCGTTTGAACAAGCAAAACACACACACACACACACATCAATCACGCAGAAACATTGCCCGATGTCTCTCTCGGTGGATCACAAAACAAGCAATCGCAAGTCCAAGGCTCCCTGGCAACTTGCGCCCGCGAAAAGCAAGCCGCAACTGAACCCATATGCGGACGCCGGATCTGCAGCGGGAAACGACCAGGAGTCGGCGGAAACACCCCGTTTTTTGGGCGTGCCAAGCTCAGCACAGAAGTCACGAAAGAATACGCGCCGACTCCTGATTCATGCGTCGGCATTGGCGCTGCACGGCCCGACGTTCGACGCCCACGGACTCCCGCCGGTGCCTTCCAACGCGCTGATGTATAGGACGGCGACTAATCAGTCGGATATGGCGCTGGTGCGCACATACGGGGCCGGGCGGGACCGTCGCGACGACGATGTGGTCACGCTCATCAAGACAGAGCTCCGCGGGCGCGACGCGACGGCGATTGACGATTTCTATAAGTCGCTCTTGGGCCAGAAGGCGCTGGTGGAAAACAACGTCAAGGTGAAGATCGACGAGAACCAAAAGAATATCTTGCAGTTGACAGACAGCTTGCAGACCACCCAGCAGCAGCTCCTCCTGCTCCGCGTGCTGACGAAGGAATTGTACGGGATTCTAGGTGAATTTACGGACTCGGCCGAGCGGCGGCTAGAGTTGGAGATTGCAGAGCCTGCGGCGGCTAACACACACGCCGGGCCAACGGCTAATAACCCCTCAAAACTGAAGCGGCGTGACCGCTCGTCCGTGATCGTGTTGCAGAAAATGTGGGCCGCGGAATTGCAGCTGTTGTACAAGCACGTGGATGGCGCCCAGAAACACGTGCAGGCGATCCCCGATAGACACATCTTGGCCGAGAGTGGGCGCTGGCATGAAATCAACGTCGGCACATGGAAAGTCTCTGAGCCCGTGCACATTTTCGTGCTCAACGACTCTGTTTTGATAGCGACACGCAAACGCACGCAGGACGGCCTGGCAAAGCGGCTCCAGGCGGCGCATTTCTGGCCGCTCAGCGCCGTCGAGCTCACCCATATCACGCCGCCCACCACACATGCTGCCGTGGACACCCAGACCTATGTGGTGAACCTCCGTGCACCATCTTTGAGCTACGTTTACCAAACCGACCGCTACGATCACTTCATGCGCGTCATGGGCGCTTATCAGCGGGGCAAACTGGAGATTTCGCAGAAACAGCGCATGTTGCAGGAGGAAGAGGAGCGGCCTCTGCAGGAAATGGGCCACCACCGCAATGTTAGCTCAGGCAGCATCATGGAAGAGGGCGCCGATAAGAGGCAATTGCGTGACTCCTTGAGAAACTCCGGGTATATCGAGAGCAGCAAGGCCGCGCTGCCCGTGGGTGACACAAACGCGGCACGCCGGCTGGGCTCTCACCGAAACAGTGCCGATATCTTGCTCAAGGATATTTCTGCGCGCGTGCATCAGCGGAACCGGTCGCACGATTTTATGAAACAGGAGAAAATGAGCCGCGACGCTGCAAGCCCGGCACAGCTTTTCACAGAGCTCAAGTTGAACGAGGATAAGCTCGACGAGGTGGATGTTCATTTGGCCCATAATGAGTACATGGGTGCCGTGGGGCTCATCAAGCATATCGAGGCGCGGCTTCATAGCGTGTTCGAGCGTATTCAAAACGTCAAGAAGGACGACACGCAGGCAGAGGAGTTGAGGCTTCTCGTGGATGTGGTGAAGTTGAAGATCAACAACAGGAAGGGTAAGGTGCAGGAGGGCCTCGAATTTGATCTAACCCACACGATTGCGGCTTTGACGGTGGACCAGATTGCCGACATAATTGAGTTCTACCTCACTTTTGGCAAGTTCGAGGAAGGATTCCGCGCGGTGTTGGACGCCCTTTCGGTGCATCTTTCAAAGATCGTTGACAATCTCACTTCCAGTGCTCATGGCTCGACCAGGGTCGACATCGTGAACTACCTCTCCAACCTCATCATCGTGCATGTGCTGATCATCAAGCGTGCGGTGAATATACATCGTTCATGCATCGTGCCAGTGTTGAAGCGTGAAGGATCAAAAACCGTCGATTCGAGTGGGTTTGTCACGTGGTCAGTTTCGGAGATGGAGCGGTTAGTAGCTTTGATAAAGAAGCATGCTGCCGGCTCGCTTTTGGTCGAGAGTAGAGACGAATGGCTCATCAAGGACGTGAAATATTACAAGGAGCTTCGCCGGGTCATGGACTCGCAGCTTGCGCTTTTGAAAAGAGAGGGACTTAATGTGGACTATTTGTTTGACGACATCATTCACTGCGCACCAATCTCTACGTAGAATTCAGAGCATTTGAGCTTGGACACCGGTGAAAATTAAATGCAAAGTTATTGTTATTTATGCTAAAGTTTGGCGTAATACGACGCAATGTCGTATTTCTCGCGCAAATGAGCGCCTTTCGTCTTCAAAATCCACATCGACATGGCAAAAAGGGTAACCACGCCAGCATATATCGAGAAAAGGACACCTGGGCCCAATGCGCGGATCAATGGCTCTGTGACAAACGTGGCGATGGCGGCCAAAATCTGTCTGACCAAGTTATTGAGTGCCACGCCAGTGGCGCCTTTTCCAGGGAGAAGGTCTGTGAGGTATGTCATTGTGCAGCCAATGACAAGCATAGATCCGAGCCCGAACAAGGCACTCCCGACCAAAGGTGTGGCCCAGTGCTGCTTCTTATCTAGGCACCACCCGAAAATGATGCAAGCAGGGATGTACACAATGGCCGCCAAAACAATGTTCCACGAAAGTCTCGATTCAGGCCGAAGCTCGCCGTTATTGAGCCGTGCGCTCCGTTTCAAGAGCCAGTCGTTCCATCTTCCTCCGAAGATCGACACCAAGAGGTACGTGAGCGAGTTGGGCACGTACATGAGGCCGACGATGATGGATGAAAAGTTGTAAGGCGCCTGCGCATACTGGTTGGAAATGGTGATGTTGAAAAAATACACGCCCATGAAGCCGATGCTGGCATACGAGATGATGAGAAGCACTGGCGGGTACGTGAGGAGCACTACCGAGTGCGTGGGGCGGATGGTGTAATCGTATAGGTGCGAGCGCCAGGAACGCTTTTCCGAAAAATCTTGCGACTCAAGCTTGGCCAACTCACGATCCCGGATCCGCTTGCTATAAGCGGACTGATTCGTTGAGATCCGCAGAATTGTGGGCATGAGAAAGTCCACGGGCGTTTGCTCGTCGAGGATCTGCCGCCTAAGCAGCGTGCTTTGTGAGAGATTGGTGGCGATGCGCTCCAAGTTGTTTTCGGGAATCTCCTCCTCCTTGTCGTAAGTTTGCCTGAGCATCATTTTCATTGCCTCGACGTTGTCGCGCGGCAAAGTTTCTGGGAGAAGAAAGATGATCAGCACCAAATTGAGCCCACACACAATGACCATGACCCACATGGTGGCACGCCAGCCCCAGCCGACGGCGACAGCACCGCCCAAAATCGGCGAGAGGAAGGGTCCGAGAAGCGGGCCAAGGTAGAAAAGTCCCAATGCCAGCCCACGCTCTTCTTGTACGTACAAATCCGAAACAGTGCCTGCGCCGCATGCTTGTACAGACGACGCTCCCACGCCCGCGAGCAACCGGAGCACAATGAGCGCTTCGATTGACGGCGCCACGGCGCAAGCGATGGAAAACGCGAAAAACCACAGGAACGAAATTACGTACACCGAGCGGCGCCCATAGTTCTCTGAGAAGTTCAGCCACCACATCGGGAAGATTCCGAGCGAGAGCATGTACATGCCGACGGAAACGTTGACCATCGCAAGCGTAGTGTTCAACTCTGCGGCCACATCTTTCACTGCTGGAAGCAAGATGGACGTGCCCATCGGGCCCGCGACTCCTGCGAACGCGACAATACACACAATGATGAGTTTCTGCAGCCGCCTATAGCTGCGCGGATCGTTGTATTCGGGCATGATGGTGATGGACGAGAGTAGGCCTCTCCGCTGGTCTTTTGGCACGCGATTTAGCGACCGAATCGAGCTGGCCGATGGCTTCGACCTCACCAGATCCAGGCGCGCACGATTTTCAGGTGTGCTTTCGGATTTTTCGCCATCATCCGGCGAGCTGTCGCTGTCTTGAGAGTTTTTGTTGTTATAATTGTTGGAATGGAGAATTTGTGGGTCGTGGTGTGGATTTTCATGGTTCAGGGCCAGACTGGCTAGCGAGCTTGCCAAGGATTCGATATCGGACATCGTGCGGCTCGATTCTCATGAAAATAATAGCAGTTGGTGAATTAAGATTGGCTTGAGACTTTTTGAAAGATAGCAGCAGTCAAGTGTTTTGAAATATAGTCTAGGTGGCAGGATTTGCGTGGCGATATATCTCGTATATGTCACCCGGAGATTAGTCACTGATTTCAGGTTGTTCCGATGGGGTGAGATTGCGGCAGTTAAGCGCGATCAGCAGCAGTTCTTATATTTGATATGGTTCAGATTGGTGTGAGGCGACCTCTTGGGATTATTTTCGAGTATTCCCAAGAATTGATGTCTTATTACGTTTTGTAAGCAAAATCTGTTGTTCGCAATTTTTTCACGTATTTAAAGAGATGACAATGTGGTGCTTGCCTCATGTATAAATTAAAAAGATCGAGAGACGTGATCTCCTGTGGGTGGTGTGGCAGCTGCATATGCGCATTCCATTGAAAGCTTTACAATGCGCAAATGATCCCGAGAACGCCCGGGTCACGCGGCGCTATGCATCATATTAGGTGACAGGCGGCGAGCGCTGAAGTTTTTCCGGGTGCCAAGCAGTCTTGATGTGGGAAGTTCATAAATCTCGTTCACTTGATTTATTCGAAGCCTGATTTCCCGGGTATGATTCGATATCTGTTAGTCACTGTATAACAGCACGTGACCCGGGGGCGCAGGTACGGGCAAGAAGATGGTGAGACGCGCGATACAACGTAACGTCCGTGATCATGCTGCTACATACCCCACGATGGTCTGATCTAGCCGCGAAAAACCGGTATTCTATTTTTATTGAAAGATCGAATGTTCTGGCAAATGAGAGCTTCTTAAGGCAAACTGATCATATTTGAAAGAGATTATTGATCACTCGCCAAGATTACGAATGCTGCCGGGGACGACTACATTCATAGACAGTGATTAGCGTGCTACAACGCGTTGCGTCATCGTGGAGCCTCGGGATCAAGCATGCAACTTCAGGTCAATCGAGACCAATCATTGTACTTCGACAAAGTTTGAAATTTGTTTTTTTATGACTAAAAAATCGAATACTTTTCTACAAGTTTGATTTTTGGACAATCCAGAAAAAAAGTGAGACAATTTTTCAACCAAATCAATTAACATTTGATTACTTGTTTTCATCATCAAGCATTGGTGAGTCCCAATTTTTGCTCCCTCAGCCCAGATTTAAAAGGCGTGAGATTTTGGCGCGGGTCCTGCATAGGAGCCAGAGAGGGCCTTCCTCAAGCTGGGCCCCAGGGCTCGATTGACAGCCACAACCCTTCTTTACATCACTACCAGGATTTATCTGATTACGCGTCATTCATTTTGTTAAAAGCGTGTTCAATCAACCTTCATTTTCAAGTCATTCAATACGTGCTCATACAAGACAGGTTTTGAGTTGCAATTGACCCAATTTAGAAACGTCACACGCGATCGCTTACTCGCTGTGACACCCCAGATCTCGGCGGCAAAACCATAACCCCCTGAATTTGGTCGTGAGAACGAGTCCTTCTCAAACAACATTTTCGGAGACCCCCGAATCTGTCTTCGTTTCTTATCAGCCACACAACCGTTAAAGCGACTCGAAAATGCCGCTTCTATCGAGACACTGCTGGCCACTCGTCGTTGTGCGCGCATTCTTCTGCCTGGCCTTGTTCATATTTGGCATTCTAGCTCTTCGTGTCGACCAGATCCTTGCCGTTACATTGCTTTCGCGCGTGCCGCGGTGGTATTACCCTGCCATTGATATGACGAAAGTGTATTTTTTGCAGTTAATCACTTTTATCACATCATTCGCTAGCCCTTGTAAAATCAAGGTCTCTTTTCGCGCTCAGGACTTGCCCGAACTGAATACTTTTCGCGTCGATGTCGACGGAAATCTTATTTCCAGCTTGTCGCCGAACGCAGTGTACATCTCCAACCATCAGATCTACACTGACTGGATATTCTTTTGGTTCTTGTCCTATACCGGCAACTTGGCCAGCTCCATCTACATCGTGATCAAGGAAAGCTTGTCGCGGGTGCCTTTGTTGGGTCCAGGGATGCTTAAATTCCGATTTTTGTTCTTGCTGCGCAAATGGGAAAACGACAAGGTCAAATTGACAAATCGGCTCTTAGCGATCGATGCAGATGCACGAGGCATGGGACCCGCAGCGGGTGTATCCTTGGTAGCCTCCGCTCAGTCATCAACGCCGCTGATTATGCAGTGGCCCAAGGGGGTCTCAAGGAATGCTCAGAATATCAGCAATTACCAACTTGTGATTTTTCCCGAGGGAACGGTTCTCTCCCCCCATACACGAGTCAGGTCACAAGAATACGCAGCGAAGTTGGGCCGCGCACATTTTGAGCATTTATTGCTTCCGAGGGCGAGGGGTCTTTTTCTCATGTTACGCCTGTTGAGAAACACCGCTGACGTGGTGTACGACGTGACCTATGGCTATTCTGGTTTGAAACCAGACGAGTACGGGGAGCAGGTGTTCACGCTAAAGAGGTTGTATTTCGGCGGTAGAGGACCGCCAGCTGTCAACTATCATATTCGCGGGTTCTCGATCAAGGACATACCTCTCGGAGATGATGATAGCGTGGATATCGACGATGTGGAGCCGGCTGTTTTGAAGGAGTTCGAAGACTGGCTTTACAATATCTGGTCAGAAAAAGATAAGCTCATGCAACACTTTTACCACACGGGTTCGTTTGCTTCAAAAGATGATCATTCTTTGCAAACTGTGGTTGCTGACTTCAAGTTGAGGAGCAAATTCGAAATTCTCGCTCCATTCACTATTCCGGGCACACTTTTTTTGCTAACCTACTGGATTTGCAAAAAACTTGGAGCTTATGGATTGTCAGGCTCCACTTGGTGATCTTCGCGGCTTCCGCTAGTGAGCGAGGCTCTTTTTAGATTTTGTCGGCTAGTGTGACAATGCGCACTTAATAAAGTTTGTGTACACCCAAATAAATTTGACTGGGATAGATATAAATGCCGACATGACGGGCTTGTTAGCTGTGGGCCCTGACTGAAAGTTTATTGTGAGTGCTCATCGTTTGGGTTCTAGCATACAATTCAGACAAATGCAAAAACTATAGGACCATTCCCGTGTCCAGAGCTCATCCGACAGTAAACGAATTCCGCGCCAGCAACTCTTTTTATCGTGATATTATTATTGGAATCTCGAGACATTCATCAGTGTCAAGAAATATGACCTCGATGGCGAAATGAGCGCACGAAAATAACGAGATTTTGTACGAGATTTGTTTGTTCGAGAGATTCTTCATTTCGTTTATTACTTTCTTGCTTGATACGTCTGATTGAGGGACGGGAGGGCTGAGGTTTCTTTTTGCTTCATACATCTGATGCATGCAATCTTTTTTTTTTTTTTTGCTTGATACATCTGAGCTTTGGCGGCCGAAACGTTTCGAAAAGAAAGTGAATAGTTTCAAAATTTGCAAAAAACGTGCTTTTTTTTTTTTCTTTGTATTGTAATCTCATTTTGGAAATCACAATTTATGAAGTTCATGAAAAATTTTGAACAAGGACAGAAGCCAGTTTTTTCAAAGCGGTCTCAACATAAGTCTTTCGTTTCTTTCGTAAAACAAAGAATTAAAGAAGCAAAGACGAGATACGACCGTAAAACAAACACTCTTACCGATTGTCTCAGCCCAGCCGCGAAATTCGAGCCAAACTGTTTGGCCTCACCGCGTTCTGCTAAAGTGGTTCCGGCAATATGCACGTCTGCGACACATCACAAACGTTGCAAAAACTCATAGCAAAAAAAAAAAAAACACAAAACACAAAACACAACCTGGCTAGCACGTTTCAGCCTATTGTCATCCCAAGGGCCAAACGAAACTCACCTGTAACCCATACTAGCTGTATAGTGAAACCTTGCTCGAGCTAGCAGTACCGCGAATCAAGACTTTTGCACTCACTATAAGAGATGTGTCTTCCCTGCTGCTTGTGCTGTCCGCAAGCAAACCCACTCATGTTTGGCATTCACACCATCCACAAATACTTCTCGCTTTTAACCCTCGTGGTGTCATTTTTTCTCTTGGGGTTCCTTCTCATTGGGGGTGCCTCCACGGAACTGGCGTACCTGTCAATATACCTAATACGAATGCGGTATAACGATACAAATATCGTTAGCGGCAACACCACCGCGGCCGTTTCCGGGCTCACTATTCGAGCCAACTACCTCACGTTATGTGCCAGCGCCGCGGGTGAAATGGTATGTACCACCAGCAAGAATACCACTGCTCTCAGCGGCACGGTAGGCAGCGAGAAAGCAGACACCGTCAGTTTGGTGGCGATTTCGGCCGCTCTAGGTGAAGTATGCTCGCCGTACCTACTAGTCACCACGCTAGTGCTTGTTTTGTTGATCACGATTGTTGTGCTCTGGCAACTCATGCCGTTTGTGCCGGGCAAAGTCATCGCCCGCAAAACCTGCGCCGCAACAGCCTTACTAGCCAGTCTTGTGTGGGGTCTTGGTGCCATGCTCCAGCATCAGGCAATCGTTAGCGCCCAGGCGTTTGTGCAGGCGTCAACACAGCAATACATACACGTCGAGCGGGGGTCGAAAGCGGAAGCGCTTTCTTGGACATCGTTTACGTTTTTGGTGATTACGTTTTTCTCGTTGCTGTTCAGGGTGTTCCGTGACCATCGCCAGATGATGGCACTCGAGGAGAAGTGCTGAGAGGGGTGGAGAGTGGGGGAAATAGAGCGTTAGTGCTTGAACAATTTGTTCACATTTGATGTTTGTTTTACCGAAAAGGTTGATAGAAATAAGAACATGGGTAGTAATGCTACTAATTGATAACAATATATGGCCAAAGGACGATTTGTATCGGTGTAGTTTCAAAGTGGTTTTGGCGCGGCATAATATGAAACATGGGTAGCGATGTGTGCACGTTGACCAAATATGCATCAGTTTGCAGCAATTGGACTGGGTCACGTGAACGACAGGCTCTTCAGAAAGACTATCAAACCTTTTGTTTGTTTACAAAAGAAATAAATTTATCGACTTTTATGAATCGAATCTCTTTCTTCAAAGCTTTGCATGCAAATGAAAACTGCAAATTTTTGTCTGATCCTGATAATAATTCTCCAATAAAGTATGATTGTGGGACTAATATGTACTGGCCTGCGCGAGCCCTTTGCGTGCTCTCTTTAGATTTGCGTTGACTCGGATACTTGAAAGTCTTTTCATACTTTGAAATAAATATTTGAGTTATTCGATTTTTCGAAAATTCGTTTGATTTAATGAATCAGGTCCTTTTTTAGCTATGTACGAACTGCAGTAGCCTTGAGAGCAGTGGGTTCTCAAACCAACCACTCAAACACTTGAACACTGAATCATGTCTAAAAGAAAAATGCAGCAAAAGCTACTAGACTTTTGGCTGAAGAGTGTTTTGTGCCGGCATAGCATTCAATAAATCTCACGTTACGCCAACCGCTCTGAGCCATATCTCATAAGCTATACAGACTAGCCCATAAGCTGCAACCAAATATCAATCTCGCAAAAAGAAGTGTTATTCTGATGTCATACTCCAGAGTGCTTGGAAGACATAAGGGGCGCCGGTTCCCTACGCATATGCACCCGCAGGTGATAGTGAAGTAATACAGTGATGTAGTTTTACCCCCTTGGTTTGTCGAAACATAATAAAACGCCCCAAAACCTAAGTTTTATTTATCAGCAAGAAACTAGCTGGAACATATTAGTATATAAGCTCAGTCTGCCAAAATTCAGCCCTAAAATGACAAAAAATAGTCGTGACCAATGAATTTGATCACGCGTTTCTCGGGAAAACCATTCTGTGGCGCGCCTTGGGCCAAACAAAGTGTCTCACAATCAATAGCGCTGCTAAAAAAAGCGAAGTCATTGCAAAAGTACCCACAAAGATCCACGCTTCTGCACCGGGCCATGTCTTTGACAAATGGTATAGCCTCGAAGATTATCGACTTTAGTAAGTGTGCTCCGGCACACAAGGGACAAACTATATGCCAGAATGCATTTCGGGCCCTGCGCGCATCACGTGCTTATCACGTGCCTCAGTGAAAACAGGCGCTGCTCGATTTCCACCTCGAGCACCGCGACTCACAAAATTCACCATAGTAAATAGTCCAGAATCTGCTAAACATTGCAATAACCGCACAAATCCCGCCAAAAGTCTCTAAAAATGAACCATATGGAGCAAATCGACGGCTTTGTGAGCCGGCTCCAGGCAGCAGAGAACGATTATAGGGAATCGCAGGCGGTATTGCTGGAGCTTTTGGATATGATTGAGGCCTTTAATGGGGCAACTGAGTATGCGTATTTCCTCAAAAATCTCGTGCCCGTGTTCATCGAAAAACTCAATCTGGTGCCAATCTCGTTTGTCAGCGGCAGCGCCGAAAACAGGCTCCGCAACCTGGTGCTTGAAATCGTCCACAGGCTGATCATGACAGAGACGTTCCAGCCATATCTGGAGGATCTTTTGACGTGTTTGACCGCCGTGTTGCAGGCCGAAAACGAGGAAAACGGTGTGTTATGTATGAAAATAATCACCACGTTACACAAGGCGTACAAGGCGCTGTTGGCGGAGAAAGTGGATGGGTTTGTCGAGGTGATCTCGCAAGTCTACGATAATATGGATCTGGCCGTGGAAGAGGTGTTTACGCGCCAGGAGCTGGGCCTGGAAACACGTGAAAAGGACGGCAAAGATGCTGCTTTTACCGACGAGCAACCAAAACCGCTCGCGCGCGCCATGAGCTCGTTCAAAGTCTTGGCAGAGTGCCCGATCACCATGGTATCGTTGTACCTGTCTTATAAGCAGCTTGTGCAGACCCTGCTCCCGCAGTTTTTGCCGAAAATCATCCACATTTTGACCCTTGAAGTGGCGCAGCAGCAGCGATTCCGCGCACAGCACCTTCAGAACGCAGCCTCGGTGACGGCGATCCTGCCGGAAATCACCAATCGGCAGGCGTATTCCGACTTCATCTTGGGCCAAGTCAAGGCCACTAGTTTCCTCGCGTATGTGTTTATCCGCGGGTACGCAACGCAGAACTTAACTGCAGTGCACGCGAAAGTCGTGCCGGACGTGATTTTGCGTCTTCTCCAGGACTGCCCGGCCGAGTTGCTGGTGGCGCGTAAAGAGTTGCTCCATGCCACACGCCACATTTTGCTGACGCCGTTTCGTACGCAGTTCGTGCCGAAAATCGAGTTGCTTTTCGATGAGAAGGTGCTCATTGGCCATGGCTTGACCCTGTTCGAGACCTTGCGCCCGTTGGCGTACTCAACCGTCGCCGATTTCATCCACAACGTGCGCAACGAGCTCACGCCAAAACAGATCTGGTCGACAGTCCAAATATATTGCTCTCTCTTGAAAGACGACACGTTGGCGTTGACGGTGCAAATCATGAGCGCCAAGCTTCTCCTTAATTTGGTGGAGCGAATCATGAAGTTGCCAAATAAGCTCGAAGGAAGACACTTATTCATGATGATCATTGATTCCTACGCGAAGCGCTTCCACAGCCTCAACCGCAAGTTCCACTACATTTTGAAGAAGCACAAACAGTTCGAGGCCCAGGTACAGGCCAAGGAGAAAGACGTGAAGCTAGCAATCCAGCGATACAGCTCGCGAACGGCCGAGGTGGCATCTGCAAGCTTCGGCGACGAAGTCCTGCAGGTAAGTGAAGTTCACCCTGGCGCTTCCGAAACCGACTTACATGCTAACAACGCGGATTCAGACACAGATGCCATGGATGTCGATGCGAGCCCGCCGTCAGGATACCGCATCGATCCCATCGACGTGGAGGATATCTTCAGCATAGAGGACCTTTCGCCCGTTTCTGTGTCGGCGCACCTGGCCAATCTGGACCTCCTCAAGGACGCGCGCTACTTGTTCCGCACGTTGATGACGTTTCTCAAATCGGTGGTCTTCGGCTTGAAGAACTGTAACCCTCCCGTGCCGCCGCAGCCTGTGCAGGATCCTAGCGTGCCCGGGCAACAGGTGAACTACGATAAGTGGAACGACTCCGCCAAATTGACGTCGCTCGAGGAGATCAGGATCATGAAGAGTTTCTTTCGCGGCGGAATCAGCTGCTTGAAGTTTTTCTCTGTGTCCAAACCAAAACAGACTACTCAGGCGAAAGTGTTTGACTTCTCTACCGGCGGGCCGAATCTCCCAATCACGTCGTCTAAAGAGGAAAAGGATCTCATGGAGATTTTTGCAACGATCTTCATCCACATTGATCCTGCGTCGTTCAACGAGATTGTCAGCGACGAGCTTCCGTTCATGTTTGAGTCTATGCTCGAGAATGCTGCGCTTTTGCATCTTCCACAGTTTTTCTTGGCCAGCGAGATGACGTCTGCAAACTTCTCTGGCATCTTGATGTCGTTTCTCCGGGGAAAGTTGGACCAGCTCGACAAGGCGGATCTCGTGAAGTCCAACATCCTTATTCGGTTGTTCAAACTATGCTTTATGTCAGTGAATCTTTTCCCTTCCGCAAACGAAAGCGTCATCCTCCCGCACTTGAACCATTTGATCTTGGAGTCTTTGAGGCTCTCGACAAAAGCAGAGGAACCGATTTTGTACTCATACTTGGTGAGAACGTTGTTCAGAAGCATCAGTGGTGGTCGTTTCGAAAATTTGTACAAGGAGATTATGCCGATCTTGCCTGTGTTATTGGAAAGTCTCAATAAGCTCATAGCAAACTCAAAAAGACCATACGAGAGAGACATATACGTTGAATTGTGCTTGACAGTGCCTGTACGGCTTTCTGTGTTGGTGCCGCACTTGAACTATTTGACCACGCCGTTGGTGTATGCGCTCAACGGATCGCAGGAACTTGTGAGCCAAGGTTTGCGCACTTTTGAGTTGTGTGTCGATAACTTGACCGCCGAATACTTTGACCCGATGATCGCGCCTGTGATTGACGAGATAATGGCGGCACTTTGGAAGCACTTGGAGCCTGTGCCTTACCACCACCAGCACCTGCACACGGCGATCCGAATCTTGGGTAAGCTCGGTGGCAGAAATCACAAGCACTTGAAGCCTTGCAATGAGTTGAAACCGCAATCGGCGCTAGATCAGGATATCTCGACGCTTTTCTCTATTCACGGATTTGACGGAAAAGTGCCTCTTTCGGTTACGCCTGGAATAGAGTCGGCAATCGAGTTGATTGAGGATCCAAGACTGAAGCCGCACTATCGCATCAGTGCATACAAGTACTTGTCGAGCATTTTGAAGCTTTTTGTCGACACGCATCCTATTCCGCTGGACTTTGGTGCTTTTGTGCAGGACCAGGTTGAGTTGCTCAAATCGGACGAGCTAAAAGAGTTTCCAGCCTTGGAGCCGTCAGATATCAAGGACGGGGCGAAGCTTACGCGCCAGCAGGAGTTGTTTGCAAAATTGTTAGAGGTGTTGTTTTTCTCGTTGTCGATTCTGGAAATCGCAGACGACGCCAGCAAATTGATCGACAACATTACAAATCACTTCACGTTGATCCATTTGGGCACCTCGTCTATTGACAAGATCAAGAAAGACCGGCCATTTTCTGTGAATGATCAAGAGGGCCACGCCTTCATCAGCGAAACAGTCTTTTTCAATGCCATCAACTACGCTTTGAGCTTCTGGGACAAACGCGTGCGGACAAAGGGAGTCGAGACGATCAGGAATCTCTACAACACCACAGTGATCCTCTTTGGCTCTGACGAAGACGCACTTTTTTCACCTGCTTTTCGCACCATGTTTTACAAGTTCACGCACTGTTGTTACAGTGAGTATTACCACACAAAGCTAGGTGGCGTGCTTGGGCTCAAGACAATGTTTGAAGACTTGAAGATTCCCCCAACTTGGTTTTTCAAGCGCCAATTTGAGCTTGTGCGCTCGATTTTCTTTATCTTGCGTGACACGCCCGACACTGCCCCTCTCGAGGTACGTGGGTTGGCTCAGAAGTTGGTTTTGGACATTTTGAAAGATTGCAACACGGGTGTTTCTAAGGACACTATGTTGGAGAAACCATTTCAGACCTTGGTTGGCGCATTGGTGTACGATTTGGCAAGCGCAGTGCCGATCGTGAGAGAAGTTTCACAAAAAGCGTTAAAAGTGTTGTCCGAAACAACAAACGTCTCGGTGGCTACCATTATGGGCCCATCAAAGCATCTTCTTCTCACGCCTATCTTTGGTAAGCCCTTGCGTGCGTTGCCCTTCCCCATGCAGATTGGCAACATCGATGCCATCACATACTGCTTGGGATTGGAAGACTCTTTTCTCACGTTTAACGACGAATTGAATCGTCTTCTCCTCGAGGCTTTGGCGTTGGTGGACGCGGAGGACGAGAGCTTGGCAAATGTGCATCGTTTATACGAGCACAGAACGTCGAAGCAGTTGATCGAGTTGCGGGTAGTGTGCATAAGGTTGCTTTCGCTCGCGCTTACGAAGCCCGAGTTCTCGCTTGGGCCGCTTTCCGAGGCGAGAATCAGAATTCTCGGCGTTTTCTTCAAGGCGCTTTGCAACAAGTCCACGGAAATCATTAACGCGGCTCATCTTGGCTTAAAATCAAGCTTGGACGAAAGTGCCAAGCTTCCTAAGGAATTATTGCAGAATGGTCTCCGACCTATGCTCATGAATTTGTCTGACCATAAGAAACTCACGGTGTCGGGGTTGGAAGCGCTCGCTAGGCTTTTGGAGTTGTTGATTTCTTACTTTAGGGTCGAGATTGGCCGCAAGTTACTTGATCATCTCATGGCGTGGGCACAGATCAACACGCTCCGCCTGATCGCGGGCCAGGATTTGGAGAATAATCACACGGTGCAGATTGTGATGGCAATTCTCAACATTTTCCACTTGTTGCCGGCAAAGGCCTACACTTTTATGGAAGAGATCATTAACACGTTGCAGTACTTGGAAGGCCATTTGGACCGTCATGAGAATTCACCTTTCAGATTGCCCGTTCTCAAGTTCCTCAACAGGTTTGCGGAGAATTGCTTGGACTACTACATCGCAAACTTTAAGAACCGCAAGTTGGGCAACATGTTAGCGTACTTTGCTGGTGCCGAAGACGGCCCTCGCATCCGTGAGTTCTCCAAGTTGAAGATGGGTGGCATCGTTGAGGATGTCAGGAACGAGTCTGTGGACGAAGTCAAAAT
The DNA here is from genome assembly GCA_009746055.1 of Metschnikowia pulcherrima. Classification (NCBI taxonomy): domain Eukaryota; kingdom Fungi; phylum Ascomycota; class Pichiomycetes; order Serinales; family Metschnikowiaceae; genus Metschnikowia; species Metschnikowia pulcherrima. The sequence continues at coordinate 1,707,589 of VFXK01000010.1, forward strand.
CACGAAGTTTGCAAACACCGTCGACTTGGTGGGTGCTATTGCGAGCCATGATACCGCTTGGTTCAAAGAACAGGCCCCATTGATGGAATCTTTGGCTGAGCTTGTGAAAACTATTGTTGGCATAAAATTTCAATTGCCCTTGATTTCCACAGCCCATCTTCAGGCGGATCAGGCAATTGCGAAAATGCAGACAATTTGTGTTGAGTTTGCCAAGAATACGCCTGAGAATAAGGATTTGCTTTTCAGAGTGGTGAACACTGTGTGCGAGCTTGAATTGAAGGTAAGTGTTGACATTGAAAACTTTTTCTTCGAAAATGTCGTTTTGTCTGACGACTTGAAATTGAAAACAGACTATATGCATAAGGTGGTTGAGTTTATCGCGGAGGATACTCAGCTCAAGGCCAAGTCGTTCTTCTTGAAGAAAGTCTTTGACTGCACTTATTTGCGTGAGGTGGAGAAGCACGGCAATGCAGACGCGTTGTTCAGTAATGAAACCGCGTGGTTGAAAAGCTTTTCGGAGAACGTTTGGAAGTCGACTAATGATATCATTACTGACCGGACGTCTGGAAAGATTGACTCTTACAGGTTTGCCCTTCTCGAGAGCACATCCATGCTTCTCAAATGGTCCTCTGAGCAGCTCAAAGACTACCGCAAAGATATCATAAAGTTCAGCTGGAACTATATCAAGTTGGAGGATAACATCACAAAACAAGTTGCATACGTGACCACATCCTACTTCATTGCAGCTTACGAGACGCCGCAGCAGGTGGCCACGCAAGTGTTTGTTGCACTTTTGAAAACTCACCAAAACGATTCGAGGCATTTGGTGAGACAAGCGCTCGACATACTTGCTCCTGTGATGTCATTGCGGCTTGTGGATGGTGAGTCGCCAAATAGCTGGTTGAAATGGCCAAGAAGAGTGCTTTCGGAGGATGGTTTCAACGTCACGCAGGTTTTGAATGTGTATCAGTTCATCAACCAACACCCTGACCAGTTCTACGTTGCCAGAGAGCATTTTATCTCGAACATCATCACTGCAATGGGAAAATTGACAATCTTGGCCAACACTGCATTGGAAAACCAGGTGCTTGCAATTGATTTGGCGGAGCTCATACTCAGTTGGGAGAATAAGTCCAAGACAATTCAAGACGGCGAACTGAGCAATACTGAGAGTCAGCAAAGCGTATCTGGCTACAGTGACGACTTTACAACGTCCGAGGGTTATACGATTCCGTTTGGCCAAAAGGAGGCATGTGTCACTTTTTTGGTGCGCTATGTGTGTATCAGCCCCCAGCGTGCGTCCGAGAGTGAATTGGGCCAGAAGGCTTTGGGTATCTTGAACGATCTTTTAAGTCCTGAGCACTGGCCCGATGTTTCGGTTAAGATCACGTTTTTCGAGAAGTTTTTGTTCTCGAACGATTTGAACTCTTCGAGTCATTTGGGATACTGCTTAAATGCGTTGGAAGTGTTGGGCGTTGTTCTCGAATGGAAGAAGCCTGATTGGATTTTGGCCAATCTTGGCTACCTCCACAAGTTGTTGGAAAAGTGCGTCAAGTCTGAGAATCACGATATCCAAGAAGTCCTACAGAGAATCTTACGCATCATTCTTCAGGCAATCGACACGCGAAAGGACAGCGAGGCATTAGAGGAGGAAGATTCTGAGCCTAAGGCATTTATTAACTTGTTGACCACTACAGTCTCCGAGAACCTTGGTGACACCACGTCATTGGCCGCTGGAGTCACGTTGTCATGGACCTTGGCCAATTTTAAGCCTGCCACGCTCGACCCCTTGATCCCAATGTTGATGAGAACATTCAACAAGTTGTGCAAGGACCATATTGCTATCACGCATCAGGGCGCACAGTCATCGAAGGACGCCAGTACGACAGGGGATGAGGCGAAGATGACGACCAAGTTATTGGAGAAAATCTTGAATTTGTGCTCGATGAGAATTCTGAGCCTTGGCGACCAGAGACGCATATTCTTGTCTCTACTCGCGCAATTGATCGAAAGGTCGCTCGACAAAGACACATTGGAGAAGATTATCAAGATTGTCAAATCGTGGGTCTTCTCACGCACGGACTTATTCCCGACTACAAAGGAAAAGGCAGCTATTTTGGCCAAGATGATGATTTTTGAGATTCGTGGTGAACCTACCTTGTCGAAGGAATTTTACCAGATCATCGTCGACATATTTGAGGACGAGACGTTCAGCTGTACGGAGTTGACTGTGAGAATGGAACAGCCTTTTTTGGTCGGTACCAGATCATCAGAGGTCTCGATCCGTCGCAAGCTCATGTCTATTTTGAGCAACAGTTTGGAAAAAGATATCAGCAAACGTCTCTACTATGTCATCAGAGAACAAAACTGGGAGTATTTGGCCGATTACTCGTGGTTGAACCAGGCGTTGCAGTTGCTTTTCGGCGCGTTTGACTTTAACGAGAAAATTGAGTTTGTCGCGGATAACTTCAAGCTTTCACCAGTGACGGCGTTTCCTTACGAGGCAAAAGACATTGAGGTTGATTCAGTGCGACCTGATTTGGACCAGTTGTTGAAAGCACATAACAGCTTTTTGCAGGAGACTGCGGAGGTGTCTGCAGGCGCAGTCTTAGAGCCATTGATTGACATTTTCTACCAAAGCAACGATACTGTACATCGTGTGTGGTCGCGTGTTTTCCCAGTGGCATTCAAGTCTATCCCTAGATCCGAGCACCTTGATTTTACCCGCTTTTTGGTGATTTTATTGTCGAAAGACTACCATACGAGACAGGCTGACCTGAGGCCTAACATTGTGCAGTCTCTCTTGGAAGGTGTGTCTCAGTGCGAAGAGCTTCAGCTCCCACCATTTGCGGTGGAGTGCCTTGCAAGCAATTTTGACAGTTGGTCGCAGGGTCTTCACATCCTCGAGAATATTGAAGGGTCCTCGATCGGGGGAAATCCTGAGGTACGCGAGGTCACGCAAGATGCCCTTTGCAAGCTTTATGCCACATTGAAAGAGGATGATATGTTTTACGGCCTTTGGAGAAGACGGGCAAAATACTCTGAAACCATCTCTGCTTTGTCTTACGAGCAAATCGGATTGTGGGACAAGGCTCAGCAATTGTATGAAACTGCACAGATCAAGGCCAGAAGTGGCGCTTTGCCATACGGCCAGTCGGAGTACTCACTTTGGGAAGACCACTGGATCTTGTGTGCTGAGAAATTACAGCAATGGGATATTCTCACGGAGCTTGCTAAACACGAAGGATTTTCAGATCTTCTCCTCGAGTGTGGATGGAGAGTCGCCGACTGGAACGCTGACAGAGACACGCTTGAGCAAACCGTCAAAAGCGTCATGGATGTTCCCACTCCGCGTCGTCAAGTATTTGAGACGTTCCTTTGTTTGCAAGGTTATGGACAGGAAAAGGAAACGCTACAAGAGCTTTCCAGATTGTGCGATGAAGGCATACAATTGGCGTTGAAAAAGTGGCACGGTTTGCCGCACAAGTTTGGGGATGCGCATATTCCATTGCTCCATACATTCCAGCAATACGTGGAGTTTATGGAGGCTAGCCAGGTGTACTCCAGCTTGGTCTCCACCAACGCGCAAAACTTGGATGTGAAGTCACAGGAACTTAAGAGAGTGTTACAAGTTTGGAGAGAGAGGCTTCCGAATGTATGGGATGATATCAACATCTGGAACGACCTTGTGACGTGGAGACAGCACGCTTTCCAGGTCATTAACAAGGTGTACATGCCGTTCATTCCGATTTTGCAGCAGAATAATTCCGACGGTAACGCAAACTCGTATGCCTACAGAGGCTTTCATGAGATTGCGTGGGTCATCAACAGATTTGCCCATGTCGCTCGGAAGCACAATATGCCGGAAGTTTGCATAAGCCAGCTTACGAAAATCTATCAGCTTCCAAACATTGAGATTCAAGAAGCGTTCCTCAAGTTGAAAGAGCAAGTGAAGTGCCACTACCTGAATCAGAGCGAGCTCAGCACCGGGCTTGATGTGATTCGCAATACCAACTTGGTGTATTTCGCCACTCAGCAAAAGGCCGAATTTTTTACCCTCAAGGGCATGTTTTTGAGCAAGCTCGACCAGAAAGACGAGGCAAACAAGGCGTTTGCCACTTCCGTGCAGATCGACCTCAATTTGCCGAAAGCATGGGCAGAATGGGGTGTGTTCAACGACCGCCGGTTTAAAGAGAACCCCAACGACTTGGTCTATGCGAACAATGCGATCTCGTGCTATTTACAGGCTGCCGGTCTTTACAAAAACGGCAAGACGCGCAAGTTGTTGGCACGTATACTTTGGTTGATCAGCTTGGATGATTCTACGGGCACGTTGGCCCAGGCGTTTGAGAATTTCAAGGGCGAGGTTCCAGTGTGGTACTGGATTACTTTCATTCCGCAGTTGCTCACGTCCTTGTCTTACAAGGAGGCAAAATTGGTGAGGCAAATTCTTATCAGAATTGCAAAGAGCTACCCGCAGGCCTTACACTTCCAACTACGTACGACAAAAGAAGACTTTGCTGCAAAGCAACGTCAATTTTTGGAGAAGACACGTCAAAGGGGTTCAAATACACCTGTATCGGTTGACCCTAAGGACACTTCTGCCGAGCCTGAGAAAGACGGTGAGAAGCACGATGCGAAAAACGGTGATGCAGACAATGATGTGGACATGGAAGAAGTCAAAACAGAACCCAACGACAAGAAAGCGCAAGAGGGAAGCAGCAACTCGGAGAAATCTTCGCAGACTCAGTCCCAGGGCTCTGGCATGGATGGCACGATGAGCAAACTGACCAATTCCACACAGTCGATACGTCGTTCCTGGGAGTACGTGGAGGAAATCATGGGCATCTTGAAGACAGCTTACCCATTGTTGGCACTCTCGTTGGAGTCGCTTGTTGACCAGATCAATCAGAGGTTCAAGTGCACGCCCGACGAAGATGCCTACAGGTTAGGTGTTGCGTTGTTGAATGATGGCGTGCAGTACCTCAATAGACTTGGAAACCCGCGTGAAGACGCAAAGTTGCCGCCTGTCACTGAGGTGAATATCACCCGCTTTGCCGAGACTGTGCTTCCTAAACAGATCCGTGCAGAGTTTGAGAAGGATTTGGTGGTTGGCAAGCCTAATTTGGAGTCGTACATTGCAAAATTGAGAAAATGGAGGGACAGACTTGAGGACAAGTTGGATCGCAGATTTACCGAGGTCAATCTTGAGAATTTATGCCCTCACTTGAGCGAATTTCACCATCAGAAATTCGAGGATATTGAGGTGCCAGGGCAGTATTTGTTGAACAAGGACAACAACACGCACTTTGTGAAGATTGAGCGGTTTTTGCCCACAATTGATTTGGCACGTGGAACAAACGCTTGCTATAAAAGAATCAAGATTAGAGGTCACGATGGCAGCTTGCACAGCTTTGCGGTGCAATTCCCAGCAGCAAGACACTGTCGTCGCGAAGAATCGTTGTTCCAACTCTTCCGCATTTTCGACGACAATTTGTCCAAGAAACCCGAAACGCGTCGCCGCAACATTCTGTTTACTCTTCCGATTGCCGTGCCATTATCGCCGCATATCAGAATCGTCAACGATGACTCGCGTGACATCAGCATGCAAAAGATTTACGAAGATTTCTGCAAGAAGAATGGCAAGGACCGCGATGCGCCGTTTGTCTATACTATCGAGAAGTTGCGCGCGGCGTTTGACCCACGCCTTCCAAAGCCTGATATTATGAGTATCCGCGTCGAGATTTTGAGCGCCATCCAAACGCTTTTGGTACCCTCTACTGTGCTTAAAAACTATTTTGTCGATCTTTACTCGAACTTTGAGGACTTTTGGCTTTTCAGAAAACAGTTCACTGCTCAATACGCGTCATTCATTTTCTCGACTTACATGATGTGCGTAAATGCTCGTCAGCCACAAAAAATACACGTCAACAGAGGCTCGGGTGGTGTGTGGACGTCAGACATGTTGCCATGCAAGATCGCAAGCAAGAGCGCGTCGTTGGATGGCTCAAGTGGCGGCAGACCGGCCCCGTTGTTCTATAACGCTGAAATGGTGCCCTTCAGGTTGACGCCGAATGTCCAAAAACTCATTGGTGAGTCCGGCATCGAAGGTGTCTTGGCAATTTACATGTTGGTGATTGCAAGAGCCTTGACTGAGACAAAGTCCGACTTGGACCAGTACTTGACTATCTTTGTGCGCGATGAAGTCATGTCATGGTGCACGCAGCAAGACCCTCCAAGACCTATTCCTCAGGACAGCAAGCTCCGAGAAATCGTGATGCTCAATGTGGATCAGGTGATCAAGCGGGTCGTGTCCATGGCACAGGGTTCTGCTGGCTCTACTGTCAGCACGCAAAGTGTGCTTGAATTGATCGCACAGGCTGTGAACCCACACAATCTAGCTGCTGCAGACACCTTATGGATGGCGTACTTTTAGTGGGTGTGTTCTTGTTCCCAAAACTTCGTATTTTACAAAAATCAACAGTTACGTATGAACACTTTACACCGTAGCGTCGCTCAATGCGTCCTTATGTTCATCTCCCCTATCGTAGCTTTTCTTGGCCTGGAAAAACATGAAGTTGAATAGAAACACAATTATGCTTAGTATGAGCGACACCACCGACAGAATCAAGAGAAGACAGCCTACGGTCTGGATGTAGAACGTGACGTCTAGCGGCCGAACCGGAAGCCTATCCTGGTCAAAAGTGTACTCGATCATGGGCTCCTTCACTCGTAAACATAGTGTTAAAGAGTAGATATTGGCCACTAAGTCAATTGACTTGAGCATGCAGGAGATCAACAGGCTTTGGAACGACAAGTCCGTGGGCACATCTATGAGGCCGGCGGGGATCATGAGAATACAGAGCAAGAACTAGGTGTTAGTGAGTGAACACAATAATGATGGATCTGAAGGCACATGATCGACTACACTTTATGATAGAAGATAGCTTGAACCATTCCTCACGAAGAAGAATTTGAGGCACATACCAGTAGGTACCCGAGCAAGCACGAGAGCACTGCTGCCGCTGGGCGGTTGTCGACCTCGCTGAAGGGAATAGCAAAAAAGATCAAGATGTACTGGACCATGATCAGGCCGATGAAGACGTTAGACACTAGTCTGTAATCAGCCGACCGGAAGTGTGGACCCGCCCGGTTTTGACTGCTTTCGGTGTGGCTTACAGTATTGGAGATCTCCGTCCGCTTATCTGGCTCGGGGCCGTTTGAGCGCCGGATCGTGCCATCAGACCTGTTGTCAAAATCATGAGCAATTATAGTCTGAGGCTCTAGCACAGCAGTCACGTAATTTTTGGTAGACGTAGCCAGAGCGATTAGGGAAAGCAGGTTAGGGTCTTCTTCTTCGAAAAGGATCAGCTTACGGTTCATTATTTGGGGTTTATTGGCAATGTTATAGAAATCTATGATGATGTTATCTTGGGGTACAGTCAAGTCTTGTTCTCTTCTATTGCAGCCACGCACGAGATCCGACCGGCCTCGGCACAAACGCGCGCAGCACCCTGGCGCCATTCCGGCTCTGGCCCCGGCAATTCCGGTGAATGTGGCTTCATGCGGTGCTTAGGCGAAACAGCCGCGCCGGCATTCCCAACCATCACGTGCGATAGGATCATCGTACCTCAACATTCCGGAATATTGACTTTTTCTTCAAACTATGGGTACAGAGTGAAAAGGTGTTTTCCTCTTTTTGAGAAAAGCGGTATCTGTTCGGCCGGCCCGGGTGGGCTATGATGTCAATGACTGCGCCGCAAAGAAGACTTATCTATCGCTTAAACTTGCTTCCCCGGAAACGAGCGCCTTGTGTGCCGCGCGATAAGACATGCGCAATCCCGGCATGGATGCACGCATGCATGTATACGCGGCACATGTCGAATTTCATGATATCTTTGCTCTGTCGAATTGCACCGTGGGTTGTTGAAAAATTCTTGGCAATTGTGGCTTTGCGTCAAAAATGTAACTATGCGACGATGTTGCATTTGGTGCCGCACGGCGAACTGGATGCATATTCTCGCTGGGCAGTATCATGATTGAGTGTAATCAAGGTATTTTTTGATTGGCATATTGACAATCGGGGACACATGCTTTGGGAAATGGGGTGGTTTTAGGCTATTGGCAAAATCGCCAACTTTTAAATTGTCCAATACCTACGAGACCCGCCGACTTGGCGCCAAATCTGCATTTATGTGTCAAATCATTACCGGAAAAACTGTCGCGTTTATTCATGCCAGGTATATCCCAAGCTCTACGCTAAACCATGTACCAAATTGAATCCTCAAACTGATAACAAGTCCAGTTGACACGAAGATTACATCGAGCCATTGAATTGTGCGGCTTCGGAAACTCGAAGCTAAATGGTATCATCTGCGATAAATGAAAACGCCTTATGGCCCTTCAGCTGTGGCTCCTGAAAACGACCTAATTGCCGAGATTGCGCGAGTTTATCTAATCTCGAGCCGGCGCCAGAAACACGCGAAGTGCGTTTGACTCGGGTCTTTTCCTGTAGAGTGGCGTGCCTGGGCGTGTGCATGATGACATGGCAAGTATCTGATTGGTTTCACAAGAAAGCTGAATGGCAACAATGCATACATATTCATGCACAGGGCACCTGGACAATCGCCCTGGTGGACTGGCTTCAGATCTCGACCAAACAGCATTATATAAGTGTAGACACACGGAAGCATGATTTTGTCATCGAATCCATAAACAAATAGCCTTCAACTAAAATCTTTGAGTCCCTCTTAGGCCATGTCCAAAGACCAGTCAGTTGCCCGTGTGCACAGCGCCGAGTCTATCAGCACCGCCGGCGGTGAGGAGTATGACTTCGACGACCCTTCCAACTACTTTACCGACTACGTCGACGACCAGAACCCCAAAGGGTTACGGAAGCCTACGCAAGAAGAATCACGCACGCTCAGACGCACTTTGGGCCACGCTCCGTACGTGGCCTACTTGATCTGCTTGACGGAATTGGCCGAGCGAGCGTCTTACTACTCCACTTCGGGCGTGCTTGCGAACTTCATCCAAAGACCGTTGCCGCCAGGAAGTACCACGGGGGCGCCAGTGCTGACAACGTCGTCCCAGTCTGCAGGAGCGTTGGACATGGGTGTCACGGCGTCGTCTGCATTCACGTTGTTGCTCACGTTCTTGGCGTATGTGGTGCCGTTATACGGTGGGTTTGTCGCCGACACCAAATTGGGCAAGTTCAAGGCGATCTGGATCGGTGTGGCGGCCGGGTTTCTCGGCCACTTATTCTTTATCATTGCGGCAATTCCGCAGGTGATTGCGTCAGGCCATGCTATTGGGCCCACCGCTTTAGGGATCATTTTTTTGGCGGTTGGTACTGGTTTTATCAAACCCAATCTCTTGCCATTGCTCATGAACCAGTATGCGTATGATCAGGACGTGGTGAAGGTGCTTCCCCTGGGAGAAAGCGTGATCGTGGACCGGCAAAAGACTTTGGAGCGCATGACACTCTTGTTCTACTGGGCCATCAATATCGGGGCGTTCTTCATGCTTGCCACCTCGTACGCGGCCCGCCGTGTGGGCTTCTGGCTCGCATTTTTCGTGCCCATGATCATGTACTTGTTTTTGCCATTTATCTTGTTTTACTTGCAGAACAAGCTCGTTTTGGAAACACCACAAGGGTCTGTGCTCACGAATGCGTGGCGGATCTTCCGCGTCACCTTCAGTGGCAACTTCATCGCCAGGTGGAGAAAAAACACTCTATGGGAATATGCACGCCCTTCGAACATGGTGGCCCGGGGCAGAACCGTGTATAAGAAGGGCAAGGAGATCACGTGGGACGACCAGTGGGTGCTCGATATCCGGCAGACCGTTGACGCATGCAAGATTTTTGTTTATTTCGTGATGTTCAACTTGACTGACGGCGGAATTGGCAACGCCCAGAATGCTCAGGCGGGCGCCATGGTGCTCAACGGCGTGCCCAATGACTTGTTCAATAACTTCAACCCCTTAACGATCATCGTGTTGATCCCGATCCTCGATAACATTGTGTACCCATTCTTGAGAAGACACCACATCGACTTTAAGCCCGTGTGGCGCATTTTCCTCGGGTTTTGCTTGAGCGCGTCGTCACAGGTGGCGGGTGCCATTCTCCAGCACTTTATCTACAAAACATCGCCCTGTGGGAACCAGGCCAGTACATGTGACGAGACTTCCAGCGTCAATGGCTGGCTTGAGATCATCCTCTATATCTTGCAGGCATCCGGCGAATGTTTCTGCATGACCACCGCGTACGAGTTGGCCTACACCCGGTCGCCGCCGCACATGAAAGGGTTAGTCATGGCGTTATTCCTCTTCACCAGCGCGATTTCCGCCGCGATCGGCGAGGCCTTGACAGCCACCGTCGTGGACCCATTGTTGGTGCGTACCTTTGCCGGAACCGCCGTGGCGGGCTTCTTGGTGGCGTTTTTGTTCGTGCTCCATTTCCGCAAATTGCACGTGAAAATGGAGGCCGAGAGGATCGCCCGAGAGAGAATGGACCGTGATGCAGCTGCAGAGAAACGCCAGGACTTTGATACCGAGAAAAAAGACAACGAGAGCATCTTCGACGGCCGTATTACCGAAGACCTAGCTGTGATCAAGTCCAATGCATGAGTTAGTATGCCCTGCTTGTGATGGTCTCATCTTTATGAAGGGAAATAGAGAAGAACTTTCTGAAATGTTCGAATACGGAGAGAATTTCTAAAGTGAGAGAGATATCTTGGGCAATATTACATTTTTAAATACATCGAGTCGAAAAGCGTCTTTCACCAGTGTCTGAAGAGAAACCCAATGCGCGTATTTTGTATGCTGAATGCTCCATGTGGGGGTTGTTGCATAGAAGTAAGGGCCGCATGGTACAAAGTGGCCAATTGTCAGGTCTGGTTCGATAAAGCCATAATTGTTTCCAATTTCGGGTTTATTTTTTGTTTATTCTTTGACTCCATGAAATCAGATAGAAACGTGTTTGTCACGAGTTATGAACCTTTAATCGATAAGCATTCATCGGCATTATTGCGTTGCGCGCATGCTTGTCCAGAGATGAATAATGATTGGATTCTGGCAGGGTTCAGGCACTAAGAATACCAGCTTTTTCGAAAAGAGAAAGGAAATTTGAGTTTCTTAGACAAGGTTAGACTTTGCTCTGCAAAACAGCAGCAGAAAGTTTTTCGGGAAGGCCATTCTGGCTCATATATTTGCATTAGCATACAACGTTCCAAAGGAAGGGAAGGGAAAGTTCGCAGGAGTGACAACTTGTATTCTGTGATTCTCAAGAATGTAAATGTAGTTGCGGATATCAGTATCTAATAGGGTGTGAAGGAATCTTTGAAAGATGCGAGCAACGTCGATAGGATATATTAGCTTCTAAAGAGTCTGGTATGACTTGTCTCCATGAAAGCTACATAAAACAGTAACCTTAGGTAGCGCGCTTACGTAAGTCGTTGTCCGCCATGTAGAGCGCCAGCGTTTTTACCGGGCAGATGCTGGTCTGACAAGTTCCCTCTAAACGCATGCAAGCACCTCATCTGATACTAAGAGGTGCTCTTGAATCTCACGATAGACGGCAACGGGGATGGTAGCTTCCGAACATGACCCAAATTCTACGAAATCGAAGTATCTGGGTTTTAGATTGTATTCGAAGAAATATGGACTCACGCTGAGAACTCAACGCGAGGGCGCGAAAGGAACCCACAAGATTACCCTATTCTGGAAGGCATTACGCCTAAAGCGGTACCGATGAAAGACTGGTTTCGTGAAAAGCATCAAATTAAAGGTCTAATGAAACATACACGCGTTCAGACAACTTCTCGCTTCTAATCCAAAACCAAGAGGCAAATTCCCCTACTCGCCGCTTTTTGTAGGCGTTGGAGGCACAAATGGGTCCTGTCTCGACCCGACTAATTTCTCATACATAAGCCTTTCCAAACGCGGGAACGGTTTCTCGCTGAGCTCAACGCCCTCACTGAGCCACACACCCCATGCTCCCATCATGTTGGCCATAAGCATATCGGTGAAAAGACGGTCTCCGATCACGGCCACCTCAGAAGCGTCGTTTATTCCGTTTTGGGCAAAATACGCCATGATTTCCTCGTGGCAGCCCGGTTTTTTCGTTGGGTGACGGAGCACAGTCACTCCCGTGTCACGCTCGAGCTTTTCCGCCTGTAAATAGTCAACATCGTCTGCTGTGCCGGCCGAATTGGACACTATCAACAATTTTTCCTTGGGATACGATGCACGGAGCCGTTCCCACGCCTCGGCGTATGCAGGCCACACCTTATCGTCATGGTCCTTGGCAAAACAATTATCCTTATCGAGCACAATTCCCTTGATCTCGGCATTATGGCCAGGGATTTGGATGGGGAAGGTGAGCTTATCAAACGAGGCCACGGTCACGTGCGGTAGGCAGAGCGCCGGGTTGTATGCCAAACGAGAGATGTTGGCAACGGCGCTGGCGTTGAAAAGCTGCATTGATGTTATTGAATAGCCAAAGTTTGTCTTGATACTTATTCTATATATGTAAATCTATCAATGTGCGCTTTTTGCGATTGAATGATCCACGTGCCAGAATAATACTTGTTTGAGATTCCGGTATCGATATCTCAGAACTCTTTGTTGAAGCGCGACTCACAGATACAGTAGAGCCACGCACGCACACTCGCTCGTTCGCCCGCCCTGTGTGCTCTATTAAGGCCGGCCTATGTTATACTGGGCGAGATAGGAAAGGCAAAGGAATAAGCATTTGGGTTTGATACATAATGCAGAAATCAAAGGCATCGATCTGGAAAATTTGGTAGCCTTTTCTTAAAAGTCACAAGTGTCAATGTTTCCACGAATGGAATGCAGACATGATTGTTTGCTTTATAGGGCTCGCAAGAGTGACGTTTTCAAACGGAGCAGCTTGGAGGAGCGCATTAATCTTGTATTTTTAATTCCAGTAGGTGATGTACGCAAAGCTTTTGACAGTTTCAGAAAACATGAGTTTAGTATCCGAAAATAATTTTACTCATTGATCATCAGGAAAGGTCAGAAAAAAAGATGCACAGCACGTACTTTTAAAGGTAGATACTCGGTATTTTTTGAAAGGGTCCAGTCTCACTGCTTGGGATTGGGGGCCAATCAGATAATTACACACGTGCCGCAAAGCCAGGACACGCGTTTACTTGTGGTCGATGGGAAATGACAAAAGTTTTGTAAATAGGGAAGAGAACATTTTTTTTTTTCTTGAGCCAGCGTGTGATCAGATGTATAAAAAAAAAAAAAAAACAGAAAAAAATAGAACAGATAGAGTTGTTTTGATCAAATTATCACTAGTCTACTGTACACCATAGGAAAGCTCGCCCTTTTCCTGGGCCAGTCTGGGTGGCACCAAGAGTACTAAACAATACCGAAATTCAACAATGAAAGCTGCATATTTCAAGAAAAGAGCATATTCACGCACCAAATCTAGCACAAAACCATTCAAGATCCCACAAAATGTAAACAATCCCTTTCCCCCCAAAAAAAAAAAATACAAAAAAAAAAAAACAATATCGCTATTGCTGCCCCATTAGGCTTGAGCCTGCGCGCGGCCCCATGCGGCTCTCGCGAATTTACCGGGCCAAAAACCCGGCCCAAGATCTGAAAATTTTTGAGATTCTTGAAAAACACACATATTTCATGAGCGAAACACGCAGCAGAGTCAGCCGGTCGAACGGCAGTCGGGCCAAAAATAACAGCTCGCCGCCAAAACCAGCTCCATCGGATCTGGCGAGCGATGAGGTGCACTGTATCATCTGTGCTGAGAAAATTGTGTATCTGGCGATTTCGCCATGTAACAACGTCACCTGTCACGTGTGCAGTTTCCGCCAGCGGGCTTTGTACAAACGAAAAACGTGTTTGGTGTGTCGTACGGACCACGCCGATGTAATTTTCACGGAAAAAGTGCTCGAGGAGGCCAAGTTCTCGGAGCATGTTGACGCGAGCAGAGCCCTCGAGCTGGCCGAGTATGAGATCCATTTTACTAGCGAGTACGTGAGACAAGACACGTTAAAGCTTACACTGTATGAATGTCTGGAATGTCAGCAATCCTTCAAGAAGTTTGGCCAGCTCAATGAACACACGAAAAACGAACATGCGCTGCAGTACTGTGACATCTGTGTTGGCCATGGCCACAAGTTTATTTGCGAGTTGCCACTTCTCACGCAGAAACAGCTCCAGCGGCATATGAACGAGGGTGACAAATCTGGGTTCACAGGCCACCCTCGGTGCAAATTCTGCCGCGGGAAACGGTTCTATTCGGAAGATGAGTTGAATGTTCATATCAGGGACCGCCACGAGCGCTGTTATATCTGTAACCAGGACAACTATCAGGTCGCGGACTATTACAAGAATTACGACGACTTGTACGAGCATTTCCGTAGCTCGCACTACGTTTGCCTGGTGCCGCTGTGCGTGGAAAAACGGTTTGTGGTGTTCCGTGAGGACTTGGATTTGACCGCTCATATGTTGAAGGAACATGGCGGGATCATGGGCCAGAGTGGCCGTATAGTGATTGGCGCGTCGCTGTCGCATTTCCAGAGTCAGCTCTCGACGTTTTCGTCGCGGCCGCTGAAAAACACCCAAAGTGAAAATAACGCATATGGCCTAAAAAAACGCCGTTTGGACGAACGTGTCAAACACTATTTGGCCGCGGACCAAGCAAAAGTGCTGCAGTTTGAGAAAATCAATGGCGACTTCAAGGCACGCCGGCTCAGCGCGTCGGATCTTGTGAAACAATACCGCAATCTATTCGTCAATAACGACATTCTGGAGATTTCGTTGGTTTTATACGAATTCATTGAGCTCCAGCCGCCACATTCCGACCAGCGCGCGTCGTTGCAGCTAGCGCTTGAGCAGATGGGCGCGTCGCAGGGCGGCGGGTCGCAAAGCCGTAGTTTCCCCATGCTCTCAAAATCGCTGGATGGCCACCTCTTGAAAAACCTGTCGTGGGGTGCAGGAATCGGCGGGCCCAGGAAAACATTGGACGAGCAGTTCCCCGCGTTGGCGAAACCGGCGAAAAACAGGCAGGCTCCCATCAGCAACCAGGTCAAGTACACCGTGATCAAGAAAAGACCGGCCCAGGAACAGAAACCGGCCGTCAATGCATACAGGGAAAACACTCTGTATAGGCCGTCGTACCTCGAGAACACCAGCTCGCGGTCAGACTCGGCGCTTCCCCGCTTAGGTCTGTCGAGCTCGCTCCAGCGTGGCGGTCTGCCGTCTGGGTCTCAAAACTCGTCGGCAAATTCGTCGAGAGAAGCGTCCAGGCCGCAGTCTCCGCTTTTGAGAGGCTCGCTGGCGAAACTATCCGAGGCGAAGTTCCCGGCGTTGGCGGCTAAAAAGAAGAAGGAGATCCCGCCGGTAAAGCCCGTGCCGAAGACGCCCGCAGGTTGGGGAGTCGGCTTGGTGGCCAAGGAACCCGAGCCTAAGGACGACTGGGGGATTCCAATAATAGATAAAAAAGCCGAGAAACTCCGCCGAAAAGCCGAGCGTGCGGGGCTCAAAAAATGATCAAAGGAGTCCGTGGTTTACTGGAGTAAAATGTGGTATTACAGAGGGGTTGAAGGGCGGTTATTGACATGTTTCGTCTTTGAAGGCTGTCTAGGGCAGACAGAAATGATCATAGAGTGATGGGAAGATAATGCAGCAGACTACTTCACAGGATCACAATAACATGAAATACAATATGAAACATCAATTACCAGGTTGGTACACGTCATATTAATTTGTCTACAATTGTCAAGCATGGCATTCCTGAAGAAGGAAAATTGCAATACAAGATCAGCCTTATCCTAGCAATGAGTTTTATACTGAACACACATCCGGCATGTAACTTGGCCAAAAATCCTAAAGGGCTCATCAATGTGGTCATAGACCAGTAATTCGAGTGATTCTTTGGAACATTCATTTAACTTGGCTTAAATACAGATAAGCCAAGTGGTTTGCGATAATTTGGATACTCCGCTGGGCCTCTAAGCATGAAACTGGGCGGTTTCTTTAAAAGGCAAATTCTTCTACAAATAATTGCAACTGACGACTGCAACATGAACAAAGAAATCCCAAAAGCAGAATGTTTCTTCCGAGAAAAGGAGAGAAAAAAAATTCGAAAAAAGTCCGACTAAATCAGAGAAATTATCTTTTTAATAACGTTTTATGAAAGGTATGTCAAATTTACCTGGAACTTTCGCGAAAGCATAGAGCTTCTGTATGCAAGCTCATTGATGCTTACCAGATATGGCTAATCTGTAAAACCATTAAATGGCTTAAGTCTTGATCTTTTCTTTTCCTGTTTATTTACATACCGAAGCTCACAAGCATGTTTCACAGAGGGCTCTCAAACTTGCAAAAAGCTGTGGCTAGAGCACCCAGGCAATATTGTAATAAACTTACATGGCCGCTTAAGCCTAGAACGCTAGCTTTGGCCTCGTTCAGGCCGGCACATGTCAGGTACAACTCGTCAGTTAGCGGGGAAAATGGTGGAACGGCCCAATCGGCGGCGCCCGGAACGACCGCCGAGCTTAAAATGGACCTGCCGCAACTCATGATCGCCTTCACGTGTAAAGTCTGTGATACTAGGTCCTCGCACACATTCTCGAAGCAACTGTACACAAAAGGCTCTGTGCTCATCCAGTGTCCTGGCTGCAAGAACAGGCATTTGATTGCGGACAATTTGAACGTTTTCCGCGACGAGAAAGTCAACTTGGAGGACCTCCTACGGGCCAAGGGAGAGTCTGTGGCGCAGTCAACAGAAGACTTGGCATTTGAAGACATCCCAGAGTCGCTTAAAGCTACTTTGGGCCGCTATGCGAAAGATGCGCCCGAAGAGTACCAAGCAAAGGATCCGGAAAACCTGTATTTGGGCCCGGGAGAAAAATAAGGTGGTGGTGAATGAAAGTCACGTGACCTATTCGGGCAGCCAACAGTTGGAAGACTACGAGGGGGCGGTCTTAGGCAACGAGCAATTTGAATGTGTATAAAAAACCAGTCAGTCTCCAAAAATAAGGTCTTTCAATATTATTCAGACAATTGTATCACCGTTTCGTCACTGATTTCCTGCTGAGGACCTCTCTCGGAAGAGTATAAGGCTTCTGCGAAATGCCTTATTGGCCATCTGAAGTTTACGATAATCACGGTGTCATGTATAATTACACGAAGAACCTAATTAAAGGCTTGAACAATTCTTGAACATACAGATTTAGGCAAAACATAGAAAAATATATATATATATATATGAAAATCCAATTACAACATTCATATTTGACACGTCTGTGCGCCATCCAGAGCTCTGACATCTTCCTCACCTTCTCTGACATTGACCGTGAATTGCGCAATGGAAAAAAAAAGCTAGATCCACCAAAATACATGCCCTAGGGCACCAAACCCACCATATTTTTTTTTATCCATATAATCGTGTACCCTAGAACCTTTCGCTTACTAGAATGTATGCTAGAAACTTTATCAGGCTGATTTTGAGGTCTTCTGCCGCCCGTTTGTATGCCACCGCGGCCAAAAACGAGCCAGTTTTGGATAGATATAGAAGCCAGCTAGAAAAGAAGGCAAGGCAGATCGGAGTTTCGTCGATTGACGAGCTCAAAGAGAATCTCAAGGAAGAGATCGAGCTGAAGAAAAAAGAAATGAACGCGGTCGACCCTTTGAAAGAACTAGAGGCGTATGAAAAAGAACAGGCACAAAAGTTGAGACAGAACTTAGCCGCCAAAAAGGACTCTAAGATCCGGGACGCTATCGATGCTTCCATTCCCAAGGCTCCATACAAGACTCTTTCCTCTTTTGTGGATGTGGAGAAGCTCCGCGAGTTGCCCGAAAAGGAAATGACGTACATCTGGAAGGCACGCTTTGAGGCCAACGAAAGAGCCATAACCGCGGCGTTGAACGCGTCCCAATTCGGCAATCTCTTCGCAAACGCGTTCAAAAACCCTAGCTTTGTTTTGCCCTTGCCAAAGGATGGCGACGGCTACGAAATGCACTTTGTTCAGTGGAGCTTTGTGGGTCCTCACACGACACATTGCATGTTGACCTCGCTCGCCGAGTATAAACTCCACAAGGAGTATGCGAAGCCACACACCACGCTCATGTTCCACCAGGAGTTGCTAGGCGATTCCGGCGTGGTTTTGATGAACGGCCAGCTCGAACAGGACGTGCCCTTATCGGTCGAAGAGGCGCTGTTATTGGTGCTCAATGTGCAGAGATTCTACGGCGCCATGACGGCGTCTTTGAGCGCCGAGCGCAAATTAGAGTTGTTGCGGGCGTTCACTCAGGGCGATGCTGCGTTTAGCATGGAAAAGTTGATCGAAGAGGCGGCGTCGTTGGACTAAATTTGAAGGAACCGGACTGCAGGGAAGGGTGTTGCAAGTAGGATCCATCAATGCAATATGTATATAGCCAATTTCACTCAATTAGAAGACTTGGGCTTTTGGATGCAAGATTTGTTAATACGGGTCCTTGAGATTGTAAGCTTGGATGCTACCGGAAATGGTGATGCACTTCTCACAGAAAGATTGCTAGGTTTTGTTTCTTAAAAAGAATTCATTAACACCAGGAAACAAACATGGCTTGAGTGACGACTCACGGAGATTTGACAAATCTGATGTTCACCGATCAATAAGATGCTACATTGTAGAAGAAGCGGGCTGTACAAGGTATTCGTGATTGTTTAGCACATTGATGTAGGTGCAACACTGTTATAGGGCACTCATAAACAGATCAAAATTCCCAAACATCTTCCGGCTTGATTCTGTAAGGTCCATTTTCCTGCTATTCTTGATTACTTAGCAAATAATTTGACTTCAATTCACGAACAAAAAGTGACCCTTAAATGAAAACGACGCCTTTTTCAATGGAATGCATGGGAATAATTTTGATATCCTCAAGAGCAGGTGTAGTTGGATAATGAAAGACGTTGTAAATTTGAGCTAATTTCAACATGAGTGCCTTAATCAATAAAGGTCTTGACTTATGGCAAAAATTTTGTGCTCGGCATGAATATGAATGATTATGTGAGCATATCAAAGTATCACATACTCGACTAAATGAACAAGCCTCAGATACACAACCAAGACCTCTCTTCTTGAAATCTCTTCAAATCAATGCAGCCATATAAATCTGTTGACCCGTCTGATCCTAGCTTTGCTTCTCTGCAGCAAAATATCATCAAATGAAGAAATAAGAAAAGCCAAACTCAACAACCTTGACTCGATATAGGAATGTTCCAAAGAGGAAGGCCTAGCCAAAGTTAAGAAGGAGATCGTCGAGGTCGGTGTCGTGCAGTTTTTTCTTTGGTACAGCTTTTCTTGCCGCCGGCTTGGGCTTGGTAACTTTTCTGGCCCGTCCACTTGTTCTGCTATTTCTGGCGGGCTCTTTATCACTGGCCACAAAACTATCGTCAGAATCGCTCACTTCCACTTTCTCGGCCTGCTTCCCGTTCCTAGCCGCACGCAGTCCCACCGCTTCCTCATAATCAGACTCTTCGCTATCTACTACTTCTTTGGACTCTGATTTACCTTGCCGTTTCGTTACTCTCGCTGTGCTTCTGGGTTTTGCCGCAACGTGATTGTCAGTTTCGTCATCTGAGAGTAAAAGACTTGGTGATTTTTTTGCAGATACCTCTTTCAACCCCAGGATTTGGGCAATGGGCTTTCTCTGTGTATCCATCCGTAGTTTGTTCAAAAGCTGGCGGAATGCCCGTTTCACCAGCATATCATCGCCCTGGTGAAACTCCTCCTCGTTTATATTGATTCCCAGAAGCAGTTTGGCCGCATTCGCAATAGTGTTCTCCACATAATCGGTCAAAATCTGTTTGTCGTCTTGCTCAATAAACTTCTTTGTGGCTTCAAACATGCCCGCTTCGGGCACCAAGTTCAAGTTCGAGTCGCCAAGGTATTCACGGAGGATTTTCTGAATCGACGTGTTCAGCGTGACGGGCGCCTCCGTTTTCCGGTCCATTAGCTTTTTCGTGTCTGTATTTGGTGCTGGCGCGGCTTTTTTCTTGTGGTAGAGAAGGATGTCATTCACATTAGCGATTTTCCCAACAAATCGGTTAGAAAATCGGCGGGAATTCTCCACCTCATAGTCTCCTGTGTGATCAACGCGAAGCCTGATTAGAGGTAGCAACGGGTCGCCTAAATCTTGTGAGTCCAGCTGTTTTGCAGCCTCCAGAATGAGTTCTTCCACCTGTTGCTGCAAAAACGCCAGAATATCGGCCTTAGATGCCGGGCCCTCCACGAACCCCTCGTCTCGCAAACACACGTCTCGCATGATGAAAGGCCGTACGGTATGCAAGGGCACGGGCGTGATTGTATATGCTTTTCCTTTGATATCTAGAAGAAACACGTGTTTTTGTGCAGTCTCGCCTTCGCTAAGCGCCGTGGCCACGGACAGCCCAGGCTGGAGCGTGTCAAAGCCGGTGGTGGGGTTGAATTGCGGGAATGGAATGCACTCATGCTCGTGGCCCCATAATACAAAGTCTAAAAATGAAGGGAAAAAGTCCTCCGGCACGTACGATGTCATCAGGTGCCGAAAATGGTTCTGGTGCACGCATAAGAGGTTGAAAAAATCCGAATCCGACCTTGGTTTTTGGAAGGTCACATCCCCGTTGCGCATGATGCGCTGTAACCTTTCGTCACGCATGTTGTTGATCCCGTATAGCGCCAATTTCGTCGTGCCTTTCTGGAAAACAAGCGGCGTGACTGTGATCTTGTCCAGGCGTGGAATCTGGCCGAAATAATTCACCAACCCCGTGGCTGCCAACACATCCATAGGCAGGAGCAAACCCTCCCCTGTAGCGTCGTCGTGGTTCCCCGAAATCGCGAAAACAGGCACCGAAACGTTCAAGTTCGGGTCCTCGTAGTTCACCGTGTCGCCCATTCGGAGCGCTGTAGACGGATCACTCAACAATTCGAGCTCACAGGGCCGATCCCCAAGGCAATTTAGCCGGAGCAGCTGGATTACATGGAAAAGCGACTTTTTCGACGGTTTCGACACGTGGAAAAGGTCTCCGCCTTGTAGCACCATGTCCACATCATGCTGCTTTGCCAAGTACGTGATTTCCTGGAACGTTTTCCACGAATCATCTCCCCGGATCGGGTCATTTTCGAGGTACCCCACGTGATTGTCTGTAGTGAGGAGAATGCGGATCGTGTCCTCGCCGAGCGGTATCAGGTCGACCGGCGGCATCTTGCTTGTGTTTTTGCTGAAGCCTGGGGTGGTGTGGAATTGTATCTAGCTCGTTGATGGACCTCTATATGGCGGCACTCTGGTCTGTTCTAGTGACTGTTCTCGAGAACTATGGTATAATCTCTAAGGAGATAGGAAGAGGAGCGGTAAGACAATTTTTTTTCACCTAGTCTGAAACAAAGATAAAAGTCTTGCTGCACCAAAAGGCTTAATCAGCATATGCCTATTTCACCGGCTTGCTTTTTGGGGTGGGGTGTATAAATGGCACAATACTAGATTAAGGTCCTGACGCATTCTGTAGCCAGAGAAGGCTGGTGCTGCGCGTGGCCCCGAGCCAAGTCTCCAATTTGGATCGATACATGGAGCAGTCATTACACATTATGGGGGGTAAAATTGGAAATTGGCCATCGATTTCTTTTCAGAACAAAATTCTCAATATCACTGGAGATTATCAAAGCCAAAATGATAACGCATGGTATGATTATTAGCCACTAGCGTTTCTGTACAAGTAAGAATACGAATTACTGGCCCCAGACCTGTGCCGTGCGCCGAAGAGTCTCAGAATAATCAAGAAGACAGAATTGGAGAGACAGTCCTTGGGACTTATTTTTGAATCAAAATGAAGAGAGAAAAAAGAGGAAAAAGAATTTTTAGAAGTAAGTCTAAACGAAATCAAAAGTCAAACGATCAGTAATTGCGGGAAAATGAACTCGCCAGTTGGCGTCTAAGTATGGATGCTCCGTCTGCAAATGTGCGACTAGAATTGCCAGAGGCGGCTGGGACAAGAAAACGGCCGGTTGTGAGGTCACCCAATTCAGGCTAGCATCCGAAAAATTACCCCCATTGATAAACAAATATGTATATGTATTATTTTTTAAACCAAATACACAATTTTTAAAAAAAAAACTTTCTACTTGTTCACGCACACCCATCTTAATTTACATGCTCTTACTTCACTCAACTCCAGCCTTGGCCAGGGTCCAGGTTCCTCGCGGTCCCCAGCATCGCTCCAGCGCCCGGCCCTGGGCGCACTGGCCCTCTTAATTATTTCCCAGGGTCTTCACACATCCATCCCATAATCATACATATACACCCAGAAATTCACGTTTGAATTCGTGAATTACCACTCAATTCCCGCATGGCCGAACCGCTCGATCGACAACGTGATGAGATCGCATCGCTCCGGTCGATCTATGCCGATATCTTCACCGACGTGACGCCTGCCAACAAGGTATGGAACCGCGACGCGTGTCCGCACTTCCAGATTGCGCTTGAATCACACGAAAATGCAGCACGGCCCGTGGTGGCTCTCGTGTTGGATGTGGCTTTCACGCCGACGTACCCTTTGCTGCCGCCGGTTGTGAAAATCGTGCATCCAAAGAACCTTTTGAAGGCTAGGATCGCGCAAATCGAGGCCCGCATCGATCAGATCTTGAAAGAGTACGTGGGCGAAGAGCTTTGCTTCACCGTGATCATGGACGTGAAGGAGATGCTTGATGAGATCCAGCAGACCACGGAACAGGTGCTTTCGCTCGAGGAAGAGCGAGCAAAACGCATCGAAAAGGAGCGCCGGGTGCTTGAGCAGAAAGAACGCGAGAATCTTCGCCAGGAACAGCTGGCAAAGTTGAAGAAAACACGGGAGGCTAACCGCCAGATCCTTCAAATGAACAGTGACTACACAGAAGACTCACACGACGCCGAAATCAACCATGGCCTGTCAGTTTCAGCCCCTGACCTGCACACAGCGCTTTTGGTTCCGCCCCCATCAGCGGCGCAGCTGTTTGTGTTTGACAACGTGCTCCAGGGAGAGGTGCAGCATAGCAATATCCGCTACCACTTCCAGGCGGTACAGGGCTTTATACGGTACGAGTCACGTGACCTTCTCCTGGGCATAGGTAAGCAATATATTGTTGCGCCCTACTTGCCCCCCACCGAGCAGGCACGTCTTGACGAGCGCAACGCGACGGTCTCGTATCTACTCACAGTGATCACGCTTGAAGATAAATACTGGCTGACGCTCGCGGGAAAGACGGAGATCCGCAACTTGGAGCTAGAATTGGAGTCGGTCCGCGCACTACCTTCAGCTCAGATTTTGAAGCTTGTTGGGTTCCAGATCGATCAGGACCCACGTGACCTGGACCGCTGGACGATCCGTGTCCTCACGGACTTTGAGCCGGGCCAGCAGCCCGTTGCGGACATTCTACTGGCGGCTGGCTCCGTCAACTGGTCGTTGGCGCGCACGTGGTTAATACAACTCCTCCCTGCGTTGGAGTACTTGCACAATTCAGGGCTTGCGCATGGCCTCATATGCCCGCAAAGCGCTGTGTTGTGCGACTCCCGGTCGGGTGTTGACTCGGCCGAGCAACGTATCATAAAATTGTGCCATCCTACATATGCGCTTACATTGCTTAGATTGAGCCAGATTCGCGACGGGAAACCAGAAAAAGTCAATCTTGATGAATTCATCCCCAAAAACTGGACAGACCCAGACCCGGCGGCAACGTTGGCGCGCTCGGATATCTGGCAGCTCGGCGTGCTCTTCATGCGGGTCATGCTAGACTATGACGTTCTCGAAACAGAATTTTTGACGCCCGAATCCTTCTTGGCTGACTTTGACGTCCACAAGTACCCCGGAATCGAGGAGTATGCCGAGCGTGTATTTGATTTGCTCCGCAAAATGGTGCAGCCGAAGGCGTCTCGGAGGTCCACCCCTTTGGAGCTAAACGCCGTCAAATTCTTCAGAGCGGGCTTCGATTTGCACGAAAGCATTACTGAAACCTCCAAAAATGCTGTATCGCATCTACAAGTTGACGGCTCGAAAAGAGATCCAATTGGATCGTCGCGGTATCAGAAACTGACCCTTGAGGCCGCCAGAAGAAACGTGAATAACCCTGTGAGCAGGAGATTTTCCAACCCTCTTGGATCCAAAGCTCAAGCCGGGATGTTCAGAAAGGCTCATGAAGGGTCTTCCGCCGCTGATGATCCGGATGACTCTGGCCCCATGGAATCTCGGTATGCCCGCGAGTTTGAGGAGGTCGGGAAATTGGGAAAAGGCGGGTTCGGCGAGGTTGTGAAGGCGCGCAATAGAATGGAGGGCACGTTTTACGCAATCAAGAAAATCAAACACAGGCAGGACAAGCTTGAAAATTTGCTCAATGAGGTGTTTTCATTGGCTAGGCTCAATCACCAGTACATTGTCCGCTATTACGGTTGTTGGGTGGAAGAAATGCCGCATCTGTCTGCCAAACTCGATAGCGCCATTGCATCAGATGACGAAGATGACTCAACTGATGACTCAGTTAGTGATATCGATGAGTTTGAAAGCCCTGTGAATGTGAGGTCGTCCTCATTCCTCATGAGCCACGACAGTTCTTTTCAGGTGGACTACTTTACCAATTCAGTAGCGCTGCTTGATTATGAGAGCGATTTCGACGATAGAATCGTGTTTGCCAACAGTGGCGGTGAGGAGAGTGATGATCAAACTGAAGAAACACTGGGCGATGAGGACAGTTCCAGTGAAGAGGAGTCTCTGTCAGCAGCGGACGATACGGATGGCAACGCCGAAGCTTTGCAAGAAAGGCCGCAGGCAAAGTCCATTTTATACATTCAAATGGAATTCTGTGAAAACAACACTTTGTTGGACTTGATTGAGCGGGGTCTTCCAGATAATTCGAATGAATACTGGAGGTTGTTTCGTCAGATCCTTGAGGCAGTTTCGTACATTCACAGCTCAGGGTTCATTCATAGAGACTTGAAGCCGACAAACATTTTCATTGACAAGTCCAACAATATCAAGGTGGGTGATTTCGGGTTGGCCAAAAACTCGCAGTTTCAATCTGCGCTTCTGCAAAATAACCAGGTTTCTGCAGGTGATAAGGACTTATCGACGGTCGTTGGTACTTTCTTTTACACGGCCAAAGAAGTTGCCACTGGACAGTATGACGAAAAGGTTGATATGTACTCCTTGGGTATCATATTCTTCGAGATGTGCTACCAGCTTGGAACAGGTATGGAGAGAGCAATGATCCTCAATAACATGCGCTTAGAAGAGGTCAAGTTTCCTTCAGACTTCTCAGAGAAGCGAAAATCTACTGAAAAGAAACTTATCCGCGAGCTTTTAAATCACGATCCCCAAAAGAGACCAGGTGCTTCGGAGTTACTTCAAAGTGGTCTCCTTCCAGTTGAACATCAGGATGTAGTCATTCGGGAAGCACTCAAGTCTTTGGCAGACCCTGCGTCCCCGTGGCAACAACAAGTTAGAGAAACGTTGTTTAATCAGCCGTACCTGTTGGCACGTGATATCATGTTCGATAGAGTGGGCAAAAACTCACATGGAGGTGTGATGGAGCCCAATACAGGTGACTACTTGATCTTTAATCAGACCCTTGAAGAAGTTCTCAAAATTTTCAAAAACCACGGAGCTTTGCAAGAGTTTAGCGGCAGCTTTTTGATTCCTAAGTCTCTGATACAGACCAAGGAACACGTGTATGAGCTACTTGACCGGAGTGGGTCTGTGTTAACTTTGACGTACGATTTAGTCCTTCCTCTTGCGAGGTTTTTGAGTCGGGAACACACAAAGGTCAAAAAATGTTTCACCCATGAATTCGTGTACCGCCCAAGCCTTCGAGGCACAGGAAAGCCTGAGAAGTATAGCGCAGTGGCGTTTGATGTGTTTTCTCATACTCAGAATTCTTTGCTTTCTGATTCCGCCGAGTGCGTGAAGGCAGCGGACGAGATATTAACGTCTCTTCCATGCTTCCAATTGAAAAATTCACAAGCGCATATTGTGATCAACCATATGGATATTTTGAACAGTGTGATTGATTTCGCGTTTGGCGCTTCACACTCCTTATCACAAAACCGAAGGTACGAGTTGATGGGCGTGTTGTCGCAATTAGGAGTCGAGCGCGGTGCAGAAGAGATCAAGGCTTATTTAAGAAATGATTTCAAGATCCAGCATACTGTTGTGAAGGATTTGGTGGATGTTTTCAATTTCACGGTTGAACCAGAAAAGGCAAAACACAAACTTCGCAAGATCATGGTGGATTCCCCGCTCTTGCAAAAAGTGGAAAAGGCACTTAACAATTTGACCGATATTTTGCATCTTGCGAGGAAGTTAGGAGTTAGTTCAAACATCTCCTTTTGCCCATTGAGCAACTATAATTCCAAGTACTATGAAGGCGAGTTTATGTTCCAAGTGATTTACCGAATCGAGAAAAACAGAAAGTTTTCAAGAATAGCCACCGGTGGCCGATACGACAGTTTGATTGGTTATTTGTCGAATGAAGGCCTGACAACACTCAAGACACCCCACGCGGTCGGATTTCAATTAGCGATGACTCTTTTGTTTTTGATCATGAAAAGCTCACGGCTGAATGCTTTATCATCTAAAATAGGGAACAAGTGGAAACCGTCAAGATGCGATGTATTAGTTGTTAGCATGCAAGAATCGATTATCAAAGACGGCGGGTATGAGTTGCTTGGCGATATGTGGGCTCACGATATCAGTTGTGATTGGTTCATTGCCTCTTCGCATGAGGATATGTGGAACAAGGCAGAATCAGATGGGTGCAACTGGATCATACATTTGAAGCAAGCGATTAATCCTGGTCGGAAATCCAAGAAAGGTCAGTTTAAGCCGATTCGAGTAAGAAACTTGCAGCTCAATAAGGACACAGACATGGACTATGACGAAGTTTTGGCTCACCTAAAAAGCGAGCTAGCCGAAAGAGATAATGAATCGCTCACGAACTTGCAGCAAAGCGGTGGCGCTATTGGTCTGGATGGCTCAAAAGATTCAGGTCAGGTTAATAATAGGATTGGAGAGCCGATTTTCAGTTTTGACATTGACCAGAGAGTGATCGTTGTTCAAAACCTCGCCAAGGGAAAGAAAAACAACAAACGTGATAAGTGGGAGTTGGAAAATGACTCGAAGTTGGCTGCGGCGGATATGCTCAAAGAGCTCGCGAGGGCGCCCATCTTGACTATTGATCTGAACGATGCAGTGCTCGATATGATTCTGTCAACATCATTACTTGTTCAACAAGAGGAGTGGTTAAAGCGAGCTTTTGCTACCAACAAGCAACTTCCAAGAAATTTCGGCGTGAATATATATGAGACCTTAAAAAGAGAGGCAGACAGGGGTACACGATGGGTCGTTCTACATGCCCCAAAGACGGACAAGACTACAATAGTCGACCTACAGAAGTAATGTTTTCGACGTTGTCTACTCAAAAACTTTCTTGAGCGCGTTTGTTCATCAATCATCCCAGATTAAAAGTACACAAGGAACTGTCTCGACGTGGTCTTTACTCGTCCTGCGACGAGGTACGCAGACTCAAGAACTGTTTCTTCCAGAGCCAATACTCCTCGAGGCGCAATTTTCCGTATTCTGCGTAATTGAAGTCAATGGTCGAAAGTTCGCTTTGAATCATGGCCCAAATACCCCAGTAAAATCCTGGCATGCCATAATAACACGCAATTTCATCAATTAGCCCATCTACCTGATCCCGTGAGGCCTCAGCATCGTTCAAGTACCCTTTACACCAGGACACCATCACGGGGTTCGTAGAAGACGGTTCTGGAATGGCACCACGATTGCAATCGAAGCCTTGCCATTCTGCAAAATGGTTTGCAATGTCAAACGCGCGAGGTGCCGGAAGCATGTACTCGTAATCAATGAACTGGATCGGGTTTTCTTCCAAAGGCGGGAGTTTACCGGATAAACATTTTTCCGCGCACTTCTCGGGCGACGGAATGATAATGTTTCCCGAAAGAAGATCGCAATGTGACACCACCACGGGCGACTTTGTCTCCAGCCTGAGTGTTTTCTTAAGCCACTTGAATTCTTGCATGACCACGTCTCTCACATTCTCCTGAGTGACAGTTTGAAGAGATGAATTTTCATCAAAAACACCAGCAAGGGCCTCATTTGGTGGAACGATTTGAATCCACTCCTCTATGAGATCCCAAATATTGTTCACTGACTTTTTTGGCCTTTCCTTTGCCTCGCCATTTGCGTGTTTATGTTTGATTTCGAGTCTGGCCTGTGCTTGAGTCTTTAAACTGGCAGAGTACTTTCGAATGGTGGTGACGCCATCCTCAATGTACTCGCAATTGATACTATTGTGCCAGTTTCCGAGCTGCTGCGCTATGAGCGGGAAAAACCGGGTATCAGAAAGCTCACTCGGGTGTAGTGAGCGGCCTGGTAAAAAGCCGTAAATAAGGCCATTTGCGAAACGTGCATGGACAGCAGGGGCCAATTCGAGCGAATTGAGCACTAAATGCGATACAAATTCCCTGTTGCGGTCTATGATGAGGTTCGTGCCCTGGCCATAAACACGCATCAAAAGCGTTTGTTGAGATTCTTCATGACAGCAGGATAGAAGCATATTGGTGATTCCACCTGTCAATTGTTTAATCGCAATGTGACCATTCCAGGCCGGAAAGATCTTTGTCAAGAGTGTTTTGATCTGTGTGTAGTCGGAGTCCAAATTTTCCTTTAAATCGACCGAGTATTGTGGTAAATACACTGCGTGCGTGGAGTAGTCATGTAAAATGGCCAGCGTCGCCGCCGTGTATTCATCGTCGGCGTCGCCGGAACACCGCGTGCCTATATCGATGATCCTCGATGCATCCACATTCGCCAGACCCGCGCTTGCGAAATTCTTTTGATGGGAAATGCCGTATTCCGCGTGCGCCAGACTGGCCCTAGCTTTCCCATCTGGGACCCGTAAAAAGCCGGCGTCTAGCACGTGCTCGTCCTCGTCCTGTGACGGCAGACCGGTCAGCATTGCACGGCTGACATCGGATTCGAGATCGGATAAAGACGGGTTGTTCAAAGTGTACAAAAGATTCTTTCTTTTGATCGCGAGACTGGCCGGTGACAGCGGCGGTAGCGTGTGCGCCAGCGCAGGCGCCAGGCTGATGTGCGGGCTACGGGCCAACTTGTCGAGCGTCTCTTCATTCGTATGGCTAAATGCCGCCACAGGCACGCAGTGCACGGCGCCTCCCGAGAGGATGCAGTAAACAGGGCCAGACATGGTTTTAGGGCGTGTAAATGCAATGGAAACCGTGGCTTTTTGATGTATTTCCTCACAAACTTCAGCAGATATGTTTTCGGCGATACTCTTGATCTGTTGTTTTACTAGCCTGAGCTCTTCAGATGCACGTTTCGCCGTTTAGGTGGGGAGAGGTATCACCTTATATGAGGTGGGATCAGCCACTTAAGTAGAAAGCGAGTAGAAAGCGGTTCCCTGGTATATGGCCAGCCAAGAAATTTCCAGTTCCGCAAATATGGCTCGAGCGTAAACAAATTATAAAATTCAGCGAATGCAAGCAGACTCGAGTCACGATCCTTGATTTTATCCCAGATCAGGCGGTTAGTGTGAAAAAATGGACGTGTCTCTGTCGAGATACTTGGCCTGTATGCACCCTGGGGCCCGGCGACCTCAAGTTTCCACGCGCGAGTATGGTGATCTGTCTGGCACAGCCTGCTGAGGTGTGTCTCCAGGGAAATATTTTGAAACTTGAGAAATTGGGATGTGAGGCTCTTTTTTTTCTATTCCTTTAAACTGAAGAAATGTCCTCATATGAGAATACATGGGTTATACCCATTATACATGGAAAAAATGGGTAATACTTTGGATAATATTGGATCAGTCTCGCAGATTTGTAGTATGATAGCTTCGCATTGGTCAAAAACTGTTGATGCTTTTGATCAAAAGAATGTGAAAGTGGGCAAAAGAATAGAATAAGTCTTTGAGCATTAATTACATATTTGGCTCGTTTACTTCTTATCAAGCAAAAAAAAAAAAAGATATTCAAGCCTCAGAGACGTTTAGGACGGTGGCCCAGTAGTGGCATGTGCAATTATCACATGCGTTTCCTGTTCGCCATATCATAAATGTACCGCATTTGGTGCGGCTGAGCCCACACGTGCCCGTGTCATCACGCGACTATTCACGCGCACACGACGAGACGTTTATCATCAATCAAGACGCCATGAACAACCGATTTGTGATGGTATTTACAGATCTCAAAATTAGCCGCTCAAGGTTGGTATATTGATGAGTATCTTTATGAGTATCTTGGTGAGTATAAAGAGTGTTGGATATTCTAGCTTAATCGATGCAACCGAGGGAGTAAGTTCAACGCCATTTTGAAAGGTCATACGCATTTCCACTAACTTGAGGTATGCAAAATATAGAATGTCTCTACAGGAAATGCATCTATTCTTTTCTTAAGATCCGATCGGGCGGAGATGCACCTTATTCAGCAGCCCTGGCCCATTACGTAGTACAGTCGAACTTGCATATAAGAACCACACCTTCTCTGCAAATATAGAATGGGCAAGCATGATGTCCTCACAAAACTCACTTTTTGGCTGTGGAAAACACTGTCTCGCGCCTAATTTGAAAATAAAGCTATGTTGTACCCTACCCGAGAGCTTTATTAACAGGTTCTGCTCAATCGTTGTGCCAAAAAACGTGGCTGTCAATTGCAGTGTCACGTGACCATCACCCAGTCCACCCCTTCCTTGAGGTTCATGTAACAGTCAAAATCAAGTGGTCCGAAAAGCTCATACTTCTTCAACAGGTGCGTAGTTAGCCTCGGTTTCTTCCACATTGAGCAAGCGTGGCTCATACGATGCGGCTTCCTTCGGGCTGGGAAAGAGACGGAGATACAGCCAAGTTGCAAAGAGTAAGCCAATACACAGGCCGACAAAAACGTCGATAAAATGGTGCCTGTAGTCCTCCGTGCGGCTCAAGGCTATGAGCGCGGCGCCTAGCGTCGGCAAGAAAGTGACTGCCCAACGAAGCGCTCCAGCCTGTGGCCTGGTCACGGCCAACTGGCCCGAAAGCCACAAGGAGAGGAAAAAAAGCCCAGCAAAAGAGAGACTCGAGTGGCCCAGCGGCGTCGTGCGGAAACCGTCCATCAAACGGGGCAAATTGTCCGTGGTGCACACATCCTTTGCAAGCACGAGAACGTCCCTGGGGACGCCGGCCCGAGGAACACAGCGAGCCAAGAAATCCGGCCTATGGCGGCCAAAGAAGTTCTTCAATACGTCGGTGACTATGCTTGTTGTAAACATGGAAATTATCAAGCCAAGCACAGAGATATACGTGACATATAGCTTATGGGCGGGTCTCGTAATTAGCACGGACACGATCGCAATCACCACTAGCGGCACCCACGTCGAATATACGAACAACATAGTGTTGGAAACCCGCTCGGTCTCTGCAAACGGGTGCAGGATTGTGACATCGTTTATATAGAATTGTCTCTGGAACGGCTCAAGACGATACAGAATAGGGTAAAGCACAAATAATAGGCCCACGTATATCAAGTCAGACACCCGCCACCGGATAAAGAAAGACCCGCCTTTAACGTTGCGCACGCCTAGTGTTTCCCGGTCGAACAATCCCTCGTTGAAAGTTTCCATGAGCTTGCTGATGGATGGCATAATGTTAAGTGACTAATAAGGAAAGTTTGGTGAATTAAACAGCTTGCTTATCGCATTGAAAGGTTATTGGCACGTGACTGTGCACGTGACCGAGGACAGGGAAAATTTACGTGCGGCTCAGCAAGCAAGAGGCGTTTGTTTGTGCGGAGATTCGTTTATCCGATCGCGTAAGAACCCTTTTCCAGTGGAGCCCCAAATATCAATTCCGGAATAACTATAAAAGGTTTCGAATATGTAAACAACTCGATCGTGAGCTATTTCATATATCCGAAGTCAACGCTTTGCTGACCTTAGGCCTGTTAGTATACCGCCTTTCAGTGAAACGAAAGCAACAATCAAATAGCAAGCGACCCTTTCTTTTTCCAAATTTTCGAGTTTTCAGCTTTTAGAATTTTGAACCTGCTTATTGTGTATTACTTTCGTGGCTCACTCATCTTCATAATAATATCAAGAATTCGTTACACGCAAAATCATTGATCATGACGACGTTGCCTACGCCAAAAGCCTCAAAACCGCCTTCTCCAATATCTGGAAGTAAGATATATCAGAAGACATTTTCTACTCAAGATCAAGGCACTTATGAATATTCACGTCCTGGTCAATGGAAAGATTTACCCTATGAGAATTCCATCGCCACCGTCTGCTTCGAAGGCACAATCTGGGAAAAAATCGACGCGACTGCAAAAGCGGGGTTTGACGCTATTGAGATCATGACCCCAGATCTAGACGAGGCAACACCAGAGCAAATAGTAGAATACTGTGAGACGAGAAACTTATCTGTATCCATACTCCAACCGTTCAGGGACTTGGAGGGGTACACCAATCAAGCCACATTCGAGGAGAAACTTCGCCAGTTCGGGGACTACTTGGTGACATGTCGAAAATTGAAGGCCAATTTGGTGCTCTTGTGTGCAAACTGCGATAAGAGTTCTGTCTCCGATTTGGAGATTGTTGTTCCGCAATTAAGGCAGGCCGCGGATTTGGCTGCAAAGTACGGAATCAGAATCGCATACGAGAACCTCTCGTGGGCAGCGCATTACAGCCATTTAGATAATTTGGTATCGGTAATCGAGCGCGTTGACAGAGACAATTTTGGTATTTGTGTGGATTTGTTCCATATAAACATACACGGCCTGTCGCTTCGTTCTTTGGAAAGCCTTCTGCGGAAAGTGTTCTTTGTCCAATATTGCGACTCGCCTCCTCTCACAAAAGACATTGATATTTTGGAACACGCAAGAAACTATCGTGTGTTTCCTTTCCAAGGCCTGTACAAGAACGTTCTAGAATCATTGGAATTGCTTGAGCGTTTGCATTATGATGGTCCGCTTTCATTAGAAGTGTTCAATCTGCTGTATCGAGAACGTTCTGGCCAATGTTTGTGTGTTGCAGAGGACGCATTGAGGAGCTTGGTGTTTTTGCAGGGCAGATATTGCGATCTTCATAAAGGAACGAACTATTTGCCGGCTCTCAAAATAACCGGCATTGAGTTTCCCGAGTATTTTGAAAGTTGGTCTCAGGCCGGAATCAGTTTTGACTGTGAGGGCGATATTGACACATTTCATGAACGCACAAGTTTCACGGGATACTTTGAGATCAAAGCCGCCACCACTTTGCTGGGTGAAAAGCTTGCCAATATTGGGTATATCAGAGTCTCCTCGCGCTTGGAATTCACGCGTACTATATTGGCATTACGTGCAGCATTAGGCTTTGAGCCCTGTGAAAACCACAAACTCAATATCAGCAATGAGTTCAACTTGCCACTTCAGAGCTTGTTTCGCAATAAGCTTGGAGTTTCTGTGGTTTTAACGCTCCTGGAAGACCTTCCCAATAACGCCCATGACGAGCGTTCGTGATATCATACAACCCTACTCATTCTTACATCGCTTACTGAAGTTTAAGTCTTTTATTGGTTTTTTACTTTTTTTGTACCATTTTACATTTTTACTCAGAGAAAAGAGTGTGTAATCAATGGCTAGATCGCGAGATCCTCCACTGTGTTTTTAATGTTTGTCTTTTTTTTAGTGCTTTTGTATGTTTTATACTTTTTATCGGGTTCTGTTTCTATACATTTTTTCTTTTTTCTTTTGTTGTAAGGAGCTAGGTAGCCTCCCAGTCCTTGACCAGATGTTTGCTGAAACTTTGACTGCAATCAATGAGTGCTTCAGACGGAGATCGGACCTGCGGCGAGATTTGCAACCTCTCCGAGCACCCAATTAGTGATTGCGTCAAAATCAAGGTCACATTCGTCGAATGGGGATCTTCTACGTCTTTTGCCGCCCGCTATTTGCCACTCATTGTCTTCAGGCTGGGCCTTGGAATGGTCTGGCGAAACACTTCTGAACGTCTCCACTGTGTCTCTAAAGGGCACAATCTTAGGCGCCATCCAGGCAATCTTGGCTGCCATGGCGCGTTGCTGGCGCTTTTCCAAGACCTTAGCCAAGAAAACATCTTCTTCAGAGACCGTCTTCTTTGCTGGGCGGGCAATTTGGAAGGCTTCGTCATCAAGGCCTTCCAAAGTCTTGAATGTGTTCATGTCGCGCATGAAGCCTACTGCAGCAGACAATTTGGTCACTGAGGAGACTTCAGACAAGCTGATTTTCACTTCTACTGCGGGCTTGTCCACCTGGCAAAATCTGCGCTTTCTGCCCTTGACGTGCCATTTCGTATCTGGCACCGCAACTTTCGTCACTTTAGGCGCGGAGATTCTTCTCCAGGCGTCAGGTCCTTCGCGAGAAAGTGGCTCCATCGTAGCAAGGACGGCAGAAGAGTTTACAGAGATTTCTGGAAGCTCAGATTCTACTTCAGGGGAAGAGGCTAATATCATGCTTATTCCGTTGTTGGGTACGGTGTACCAGCCCTGGAGGTCGTCTACGGCCTCGGTGAAAGTGACAGCCAGGAAGTTGGCTTCGAAAGTTTCAGAGATGCAACTTTCGCTTAAGGCAGAGGGGACTTCGCCAAAATCTTCCGTGATATCCTCAAAACTGCGCACTTGCGTGGCAGGCCCGCAGTCAATCTCCACGAAAGTAGTGATTGCAGCATAAAGTGGCTTGTAAAGAATGGGAGAGTCAGAGAAGTTCCAGATAATCGGAGAGAAGGCGGGAGAGAGCAAGGGTGAGAAGGTTTGGGGCGTAATCAAGGCTTCGAGCTCTGCAGTCAAGGCACTGTTACCTTGGGCAGGCTGGAAAGCGGCAATTTGCCAGATGGGGGAAAATGTGGTGAAAGCGTCTCGAGCACTGCAAATGCTAAGCCTGACAAGCCCCAGAAGGGTTCTCAATTGCCAGAACATTTGTGTGCTGTGGGCTTTCGAGGAAGAGGAGTGGCAGAAAAAAACCGCCAGGTGGCGAGGAATTGGGGGGCTTATATATTGCAATTTGCGGGGATTTGAAAAGTCAGCATACTGCAAAAACGCTGGAGATTATTATGCTAATTTGAGGCTCCTCTTGGCGGGTGCGAATTCTGAGAACGATCCAGCTTTGCAGCCTCCCGCGAACATTAATCCGAATAAGGTCGAGTGAGTACAAAAGTCAAATTTGAACAGGACATGTGTAAAAATTATTGTAAATCTGACAGAAATAATCTGGGTTGTTCGCGGCGAAAACCACATGTACCGAAAAATTGTGCTTTCATAGACTGCCTGTGATTACATCCTAACAAGCAGCGCGAGAGCACAATGTGAGTTGCTGCGTTCGTGTGAAGCATCGGATTGTTAAGATCGATTAGTCCCTACTCTGTTTGAAATTCGCTTGTCTCGACCCGTGTGTAGGGGCCAAAGATCGCGACCAAAGTTTTGTAGCGAGAAATGGGTTACACAGTCCACATTTGTGGTAAGCTGCAAACATTTGCCGCAAGTCCTTGAGTTGTGAATAAGATAGCTTTCGAACACTTTTTCACAATAAAGACTTTGAAATAATCAGTGTCAGGCAGTTGTATGATCGCTATGTCCTCCGCAGCACATGACCATAAGCTTGGGTCACTCAGTCTGACGAAATGCGTTGATATAGTTTGGGTTTCAGAAGAGAAACAAGATACACGCCGTCTATCAAATCTATCAAATTCCTCTTCAAAACGTGACTCAGCTGTTAAAGACGTTGTGAGGTTGCCAGTACGCCTTCTCCTTTTGGGATTGCACATAGCCCACATCTTGAACGGCAGTGTATCCACCTTTTTTCGACAACCAGTCGATTTTAGGTAGCTACCCTACAATCTATTTCATTGCAATATACACTGATAAGGTGATGGAATACATGAAAAAAAAAAAAACATTACGCAATCAGGAGCGTCGGCGTGCATATACTGTATAGCATCACGTGATAGGCCTACGGCACGGTCGCATGCGGCGCGGCTATTGTCCGCGGCTTGCGGAGAAGTGGGGAAGAAAGATCCGAGAGTGCATCAAGAGTGGGAGAGACAAAAGCATAAATGGAGTGGATACGCATTCTTCCGGCTAAACGTTCTTCAAGGTAAAACTCCTGCCGCCAAGGTATCCTATCATTTCAGATAAGTCTTTTAGTTGATTCATGAATTATTGACTTGAAATACATTCTTAACAGTTTAATATTTTCGGATCAATTGGTTTCGTCAGACGTTCAATCTCACAATGACAATTGACCTTGCAGAAATAGAGAGGTTTGCCATAGAAGTCGCAGAAGCTGCCGGCAAGATCTTAATAAAAGATTCACAAAACAGATCCAGCGGCAGTGAAGTGGATCCCCGCATTAAAGCAAACGCAGTAGACATTGTCACCGAGACTGACGAAAAAGTGGAGAGATTTATACATGAGCGCATATCCGAGTCATATCCTGATCACGCCTTTGTCGGCGAAGAGTCGTACTCGGCAGGTGAGAGTAAAAGATATTTGGTTTCTGACGCGCCCACGTGGGTGGTTGATCCTTTGGATGGTACGGTCAACTATGTGCACTTATTTCCCATGATATGTGTTCTGATTGGCTTTTGCATAGATGGCAAGCCTGTTGCCGGCGCAATACACGCTCCATTTCTTGGGCAAACATACTCCGCTTTTCGAGGAGGCGGTGCATGGCTCAACAAAAATATTGAGTTACCTTTTCAAAAATCAGTTTTGCCGCCGAATGCTCCAAATGGCTGCATTTTTGCCTGTGAGTGGGGCAAAGACCGCCGCAATATAGCCCTGCTGAACTTGTCGCGCAAGGTGAGCTCTTTTGTGAATATGGCGGCGCAAGTAGGTAATACGTCTTTACCCGGGATGTGCCATGGCGTCAGGAGTCTAGGCTCGGCGGCACTTGATCTTTGCTTTGTTGCTACAGGAGCGTTTGATATTTGGTGGGAGGGCGGGTGCTGGGAGTGGGACGTTTGTGCGGGGTTCATCATTGTTCAAGAAGCTGGAGGATTGATAACTGACGCAAATCCGCCAAAAGATAGAAAGATAATCCCAGACCCGGTATTGGGATCCCGCCTCTATCTAGCCATACGCCCAGCCGCGGATGCGGAGAATGAAAGCGGAAGGGACGCACAAAAGAGAGTCGAGAGAGCTGTTTGGGACCGCGTAGAAGGCCTTGATTATGAGCGTCCTCAGTAAACTCTGGTGTGAACAACGCCCAATTCGACCGTTCAGAGCCTAGGGCTCGGGCAATAGCATTAAGGGCTTATCATTGAATGGCCGTGTGAACCGATGAAGCTCTTGTGATCCGGAATTCGACTACACATGGAAATAAAAATATAGATACAGGCACGCATGTCATTAACAAAAGCAAAAGCTCATCAGTCGAAATGATGGTAAAAAGAGGCGACTTGCCTGCTTCAACATGTGTGGATCAAGAGTCAATCAAGAGTTTCAAACCATGTGAATATCACAAAAATTTTAGCTTGGAAGGCTTTTGACGGATATAACACATGCGGAGCAAGAGTATGATTCGTGATCGCTTTTGGGATCATACCGCTCTCAAACATTCCCCGCCATAGTGAAAATGTTCGAAAGATTCAAGTTCCTTGCATGCCGTGGCCGCACCCTTATCTTATCTCGCGAGCAAAGCTGAGTTAGTGCCAAACAAAAACATGGGCCACTTGCAACCAATACACTCCCACCACAAACAGAAATTTATGAAAAACCACCAATTTTCCAGATGAATGACTTGAAATGCCACCAAAATGATCTGTAGAAATCTGAGGGTAAAAGTTTCTATTGCTGTTTCCAGCAGCCCTGTCTGTTGCACCCAAGTGCTGGACCTGCACACGCGCCCAACCTCTAAACCGCGCTTGCAAGGGCCTCACAGATCACTACTACTCAGCCGCCTTTATCGTTGCCATATCACCAAAAACGAACAAAATTCATTATAAATCCAACATAAAAATTGTACTACAATGAACAGCATGTATGGATCGGAAGACCCGTTCGAAAATGGGTGGGCCACGACCGAACCTCAACCAGCGCCACCGCCTTTCCAAGCCCTGAACCAAAGCTTCTCTGTTTCGGCCACGCCAACAGACATTGCGGCCAAGGTTCCGAATCAATACCGCGAGATTTTCGCCAAAATAAGCCCTCATGTATCGTCCGTCAGTGGCCTACAAGCTTATGTGTTCTCGCCGCTTATCACAGAAAACTTACTCACAGCCTACCAGGCGTCCCGAATCATTGATGTTTTATACGATCATAATTTGATGCCGCCGAACGTGGAAAACCACTTTTTCCACGCGTGGGGCTCATTGCGCTCGAGATTAATAATCCTGGCACAGGTGATTATGTCACGTTGCAGTTCAAGTTGAATTCAGGGCTTCCCCCTTTGTCGGAAGCAGCAGCTTCATTGCTCCTTTCAGATCTTGCCGAGGAGTCTAATTTCCTTCAGGATGTACCACCAAATAAGGCCGTTGACCCATTGACAGCCCAATTGGCGAACACAAATCCTTTGGACGACTTTCCCGCAAAACTGACCCACTGGGATGCTGCTGGCTCCAAAAACGGTCGATTTTTACGGCACCTCGCAATGGCTCTCCGATGCATGACCATTTCGGCGCTCCTGCTCGACCCTGACGTCACGGCGCCCGATTCGCTACATGTCAATGACTATGACTACTTGTCAAAACACGTCACGAGTATTCGTGATAAGTATAAACCTTTGGTTGATGGCGAGCACAAGATCAAAATCAAGGAAGTGCCCGAAAAGGAGGGCCTCTTGTTCAAGCATATCAACTACTCAATTACGCACGAGATTCCCTTGGGCATGAACGGGCCCGCAGGCACCAAGAAGGTTATTCGACGTTATTCGGATTTCGTGTGGCTTCTCGAGTTCTTATTTAAAGAAGTATCCTTTTAGAAGTGATCCCCGGGTTGCCCCCAAAAAAGTTCACAGGTATGTTCGTTGTTTTCCCTCTTTTGCCCCGTTCTATTTCTGATGCAGCTCCGTTTCTCTCGCTCGTGAGTTAAAATCACTTCTCTATAAGTTTACTAACTAACCTAGTAGGAGCGTCCCCCGGATTCCCATTCTTACAGCGCAGGCGCCGTGGCTTGCACAGGTTTTTGAATCAACTCGTGAAACATCCGGTGTTGAAGCAGGAGCCTATAGTCATTACCTTTTTAACTGTTCCAACAGACTTGGTGTCCTGGAAGAAGCAGGCACGCATCGACTACTCTCTAGAGTTCAAGGGCGAAAAAATCCTGACGGACTTTATTAACTCTATCTGGCCCTCTATGGGCGATGAATTCCTTCATAACTGGAAGAACGCGGAGCTGAACTTACCTAAGCTAATCGAGGTTTGGACAAAAATTGTCATGTTAGTGGAGAGGCACGAGAAAAGACAACAGCAAATCGCCTTCGACAACGGGAAATTTGTGGAAATGCTAACAAGATTTTCTGATTTGGACGAAACGCTATTTCCTCATAAAACCATCGATAATAAGGTCATTTCTGCATCCAACTCCAATGACACAAGTTCGATAAATGAGTCATTGTTGAATATCTCAGCTTTTTTCAATAAGGCTTCGACGCTTCTCATCGACGAGAGCTACATCATCAACACCGACATATTGGAAAAATTCAAGAACTTTTTGGACTGCTTGTACTCACTACAGGATCTCTTTGACAGGTCTAAAAAGCTCTCCATCAATACCATTCCCCAGCTTCAGCAACGCATCCGGGAGAATGAGGAAAGACATGAAAAGCTTTCCACAAATGATGCTGACATCAAAGGAAGCGAGCTTGTGAAGCTAAGGCAGGCCATTATCAACGACAAACAAGAGATGTTTCAGCAGCTCAATAAAGATTGGCTCATAAAAAAGTGTTGCTTCGAGGAATTTGTCATGTTCCAGGAAACTCAGTTTTTGGTCTCAGAGGCGTGGTGTGATTGGTGTCGCAGGCGTTACAAGTTTCAAGAGAAGTACTTTGGTCTTCACGAAACTTTGAACGACGAGGTCACGTCCGAGATGCCCTTACAGCGATGATCATGATGTTTTTCTTTTTCGAGCCAGCCTCATTAGACTTGTGCATCTGCCGCGACTCTCTCCCATTTTTCAAGAAGTGGGTGCTGAGAGTCTTTCAACTCGAGCTGATCGTCAAAATACTTTTTGTCTAAAACCTGAGTGATGTTCAATGCCTTTTGGGCTTCCGAAAATAGCACAGACCCATGCAATTTTGCCAAAATTCTACCAACACGAATGCCCAAAGCTGCCCCGCTGGGGAACACCTGGTCAAAACCCTCTTGCAACCCCAGCTCTTGTGCTTTAGTGATACCATCTAGATAGCCTTGATTTATGTGAGCTCTTTGTAGGTCCGCATAAGTGGAAATGTTCTCATCATCACTACCCCACACTTCGTCTTTCATACTCAAAATCTCCGACTGGTCCTCTTTTTGAACCTTACAATGGCATTGCCCGGCACACGACATGATTGTTGGCTAAACCAAGGTCTAGTATATATTCTGTCAAAGAGCACGATGTGTGCGTGGAGGACTGCAGATGGCACCACCCGAAAACAGTTCAAGACGAAGGATGAATCAATATAATAAACTTGCATGAAAGAGGAGAGATTCTGACACAAGCAATCTACGAAAATGCAAAATTACGTAAAAAAGTACACACACAATTTTTAGCCCTATTTTAGTAAATCAGAGTGGTGGATGAATTTGGCCCAGAACCAGCCCGCCCGCAAGCACCACTCTCTAGCGCGGCTTGTCACGTGACCCCTCTGTCCAGCGAGATAGACTATCTTATTCTCGTACCCGCTCAAAATATCCCTTTTCATCCTGTCTTAATAGCAAAATCTGCAACACGCCGCAAGCCCGCCACATTCGCTCTTTACTCAACCATATTGCCGATTAAAGGTGCCGGAAACCTTTTTTTTTGTGGCAAAACTCATCTGATTGAGAAGCACTTGTGTAGTAAGCGCAGTTTACATTAATCGACTTGTGCAAACACTTCTGACATACGCGTACCCGCAGGCATTGGCACTTAATATTTGGTATATTTTCGAAGTTTTAAACAATCTGGAAGTATATACTGGATCATGGCCGAAAATCTCGTGACGCAGGTGACGCAAGACGCCGGAAGGGGTGCCGCCCCGATGAACTACGAGGACGACAATGCAAATATCGACTATAACTCGAAAATTCACTTGAATATTCGCGGAAAGGCGTTCAGCATCACGCGTGACGAGCTCATGAGCTTGCCAGAAAGCATACTTTTGAGTTTATTTCCCAATGGTGTTTTCTTGGACTTCAATGGCCAAGTGATCTCGAATTTGACAGAGGAGGACGTTGTTTTCGTCAATTTTGACCCAGATAGCTTCGAATATATCTTGAGAACTTTCGGTGATGCGCATGCAGATCTTCAAGGCATGGAAGCTCCTTTCGCCGCAGATTTCGGGCGCTAGTCGTGCTGACACCTCTCTCTGCTCTGTGTTGCAAAGCAAACCTGCGATTATTGTTTTGAGGGAGGATTTAGATTACTACGTGATTCCGCCTGTGGCTGGATGCACTGTAGAGGATATCAAGCACCTTAAACTTGAGGTTGCAAACAAGCTCATGAGCAACAAAATGATCTTTTCCGGATTAGGATACGATACCACCTTACCCACATCCGTCGTGCAAACGCTTGGACCGGCTGAGCAACACCTTTTGATATGTTGTGTTCCTCGGGATTTGACAAAAGAGAAGCCTGGGGCAGCCGATCTTTGGAGCCCGGAAAGTGTGTTTTGCGTCTTTGCTGTTGGTTCGTTTGGCCACGCCACAAGCGACGCCTCCAGCATCTCCCTCGCTCAACCCTGTGACGTCGCAGACCTCTACAAGATCCAGGTAGTCCAGAATAGCACTTTGGCCAGCACCGCTAGTCGGGCCGCGTCGAGGTCATTGTCGAGAGCACGAAAAATACCGAAATCAATCACTCCAAGTTGTTGCTCTTTTGGCGAAAGCCAGCCAGGAAATGCTGGTGGTCCAATGAGGAGACCGAGGTATCTGTTGCGGGTACAAGGCTTTCCGAACAGGTTGGCGACCTGGTGAAGGTCAAGGTCCATGTCAGGAGGGTGTGGACTTTGGAATTGTCGGTCATTGGAATTCAATAAGCATCGACTCGACTTCAGCGGCCGTCTTTGATATCGCCCATCTCAATGTCCATACTCACCTGCAGAGATACTTCTTTCTAGACACTTAGACCTAATATTGCTAAGCAGGGAGCAAAGCTAATTATTGGTATGGACATGAGCAGTCCATGGGCATGTAACCACGTGATAGGCAAAATTGATGTCGCTGTCGAAATGATAAGCCTGTTTTCTGCTAGTCACTCAGGCCAAGAATTGTCGCAAGCACGACTAATTCAAGCTGCGTGAAATCAAAGGTTGCCTACCGCTTGTCAATCCCAAGGCTTCATTATAGTTCGAGTGTGTCGCACTCTTTTCGTCATGCAAATGGATAGCTTTAGCGTATTCCTGCTTAATAAAACTTAATAAGGACCTTTTGTAACCAAGTGAGTGATCGAGACTAAAACGTTCTGACGATTGTTGCATCACCATGCGATTGTGAGATATCGGTGATATCTGCAAGAACTTTCGAGAGTTGTAATTGTACCCAGCACGTGCATCTTACGTTAGATTGGAGCAATCACTGAAGTCAGATGGTTATCATCATAAGAATGCATATCGCTTGATCCTATGTGCTCACCACTTGATGATAAATTCGTTCACCCCAATCATGATCACCCAAGACGCAAGCCCGCTTGACTTTCTGGCAGGGTTCCATCATCAGAAGACCGATATCCAGAAGGCTTTCTTTATCACAAGCGACATGTCTACACTTCCCGTCTCCAAATGGGCTGTCGCGTTGTTAAACACTCGCGAGACGACAAGATAAGATGAAATAGAAAAAAAAAAGGAAATAGAAAGA